>CM053509.1:113432934-113484891 GCA_028627145.1 Eidolon dupreanum | reverse complement strand
AGTGCTAAGATACTTGATACAGTACATGGCAAGCATATTTGGTTAGTTGGCTCTGCTGTCCAGAGAACTTTAGATTTAAATGTTGTATTTCCTGTTTAGCTACATTCTATTTCACAGACACAGTCTTCATCCATACTCCCAACTAATGTTTATGCCAGTGCATGGGGTAATGTGCAAGAGTATGAACAATTCTGAGAAAACGCACCTCCCTCACCCCAGGATAAACAAGCCAAACCCAACCCTATCTCCAGTGATTAATTTATGCATATAAAGGGTAACTTATCATCAATAATAAAATTACTGCTATTTATTTTGAAATAAATATACCTTCAGAGAATGTAGCATATGGACAATGACATTACTACTCTATAAGACATAGAAAATCACTTGACTTTTTTTTATAGTAAGCCTGAGACTCATAAAAAGAAAAAAGAAATAAAAATTAAAGCAAGGCTGCTCTGTTTGTGCAGAATTCTTCATTTTTAGAGGAAAAAAAAAGTCTGACATTTAACAAACACAAAAACACAAATACTTTCATTTGTCATTAGATTTTGGGACAATCACATAGACATGGTTTCATGATATCTGTGCCATGTAGTTTTAAATCATGTATAAAAATTTAATTCTGGTGTTAGAAACCCACTAATGGTACTAAAGCAGCACTCTGAAAGGCTAGCAGTTTCCTCTTCAGCAGACTACATGTGTTCTTTCCAACGTTCCTCAGTCATAGCATAATGAAAATCATTTATTTAACTCTTCAGTAGAATAAGTCCTATATCAACTATCAATTTTAAGGAGACTTCCAGCTACATGTTGCACAAAGTCATGAGTCTTATTGTAATCCAGATCAGAAAGCTGATACGGAACTCTGCTGACTCAGCTACATACAATATATCCTGGGAGACAAAAGCTTTTTCATATGGCATCAAAAAAGCCATATGTTGCTATTTAAGTAATTAGATAATAGACTGATAAAAATGGAACACACAATTTCTTACCAAAATTAAGGATTAGAAAGCAATTGCACTTTCTAGAGTGAAACCTGGACTTCTTCAAAACAAAAGAATACAGTTTGCTTTATTTTATGTCAAATTATACTAGAGAATATTTCCAGTATGAAAGCAATATAGCATTATTGAAGGGTACACTCTAGTTATCAAATGCAAATCTAGAACAAATAAAAATTATTTTGACAAGGGTTCAATAGGAATATTCACAATGAGTCATGGTTAACCAAATTGAAGGGGTAGTGGTGATGTGGGGGACAGCGATGTAAAATCAGACATATGGAAAAAATGGAGTATATCTAAGCTAAAGCACACCGTGGAAAAAGTAAATTAATCAATGGACAGCTTTTGGTTTCTGTAGGAATTTTGTCTAAAAGGTGGGGTGTGGTGAAGAAACTACCAAAATTGCCGAGGGAATCATTATGACTGGTAAACAAAGCATAAAGCGGGCAAGGAGGAAATGGTATTTTATCTGGATCTATGCAAAAGAAGCAAGGACAATGAGCCATATGAAAATTAAGTGTGCATCAGGCATGATGAAGTATTATGGCATAGATGGCTTTGATGCAACAGTAGACATAATCATGGAAGAGGTATTAGTACAAAAAAAAAATACTTTGAGTACATCTGGAAAAAAGAAAAGGTAGATATTTTATTTATAAAATAATTCCTCATTAAATGTTGTTTACATACACCAATAAGGTTATATGTATACAACACGTGTGTTTCTTTGTGCCAAAATAAGAATCTCTGGCTTTCTCTTAACTACAATCTTAAAACAGATTCAGAAAATACCACCATATAATCAGTATATTTATTGATGCATTTCTAATATGGTTGGTCAAATGCAGACTGAATTAAGCCCAGAACAGAATGAAAAAAATGGCCATAATTGCTACCAAGACAATTATAAGACTGAAAAAAAACAACCGATTATGAAATCTCTGTTCCAAAATTATCTTTCTTCCTTCTTCTTCTTCTTCTTCTTCTTCTTCTTCTTCTTCTTCTTCTTCTTCTTCTTCTTCTTCTTCTTCTTCTTCTTCTTCTTCTCCTCCTCCTCCTCCTCCTCCTCCTCCTCCTCCTCCTCCTCCTCCTCCTCCTCCTTTCTCTCTCTCTCTCTCTCTCTCTCTCTCTCTCTTTTTTTTAAATAAAAAGAACTAATAAAACTAAACTATTAAGCTCAGACCAAATCTGACTCATTTGATTCCTGGTGAGTTCAGACCTGGTGGCTGCTATTTCAAGCCTCATTTCTTTTTGACCTCAAATAATAAAGTTGAAATCAGCCAGTTTCCATTCAGCTTTGTTGCATTGTCTGTCAGTTTATAAGGCTTTATATTTGCACCAAAAATGTTATAGGAGGAAAACCACAAAGAAATCACAAATCTGGACAATTTTCTCTGTTTTAAACAGATTTCAAATAGTTCCAAAAGTTGCCAACCATCGGACATACTTGATAGCAGAAAATAATCCAAACCCTGAAAATACTTGTCATTATTTAGTTAACTCCTTATAACAAGAAACTGCTGTATTGGACAACAGGTAACCCCTCCCTCATATCCTCCCTCTCCAGCACCTCTTTCACTTTCTTCTGGGTGCTAGGCTCTCTTAAGCTTCTCACAGTCTAACAGGAAGAAAGACAACTAAAGAAACACTAGC
Organism: Eidolon dupreanum; assembly: GCA_028627145.1. Lineage (NCBI taxonomy): Eukaryota > Metazoa > Chordata > Mammalia > Chiroptera > Pteropodidae > Eidolon > Eidolon dupreanum. The sequence goes on along the minus strand of CM053509.1, from coordinate 113,482,228 downwards.
ATATAACCTCCCTGGGCCTGAGTTTATCCACAGTGTGGCAGTATCATTATTAGAACTGTCTCCTTACTTAGACAAAGTGGATACCACCTGATGTGCATGACCAAACAAAGAGTGTCCCAAAACCCTATTGGCCTTAGATTTCTCAAACTGCCTGGTGTGGCAGCACCTTGCAGAAGAGGTATGATACTTCTGGCATAACAGCCGTTCCTATCTGGCTATCAAGATAGCACAGGAATTACCTCATATGGAGGCTGTCTCTTAGTAGCTCTCTCACGCCATTATTACTCTGGTTTAGTTTGACTTTTTCCCCTTAGCTCTTGTGCTTACTTCTAACTTAGCATTTTCCTTCGCAGTGCTGAAATTGTCTGACAAGGAGATATCTTCCCTTTAGACTATGAGAACTTTCAGGTCAGAGACTTTACCTTTCATTTCAGTTTTCCAACACCTAGCAAGACACTGCCTGACACACAGTGAGTGCTCAAGACATGCTTGTTGAATGAATTCATTAGAAAATAGAGCTCCCAGTTGAAAATCACTGACCTAAAGAATATGACTAGTATTTCTGAGCATGTACTGTGTTCTATGCACTAGACACAAGGATACAGCAGAAATAAAGATCCATGTCTTCACAGAGAGAAGACAAATAAATGACAAATAAATTGTAATAAGATCAGTTTAAACATAAAGAGGTTAATCAAATAAAGACTGGCTGTTTTAGATTATGAAGTCTTCTCTGAGGAGGTGACATTTGAGCTGAGATGTGAAGGATGAGATGGAGCAGGTCATGTGAATGGAAAGGAGAAAATGGTCCAGGCAGAAGGATCAGTTAGTTATAAAGATGAGTAAAAGCTTGGAGTGTCCCAGGCATAGAAAGAAGGCTATTTTACATGGAGCACTGGTAATGAGGGAAGAATAGTAAGAGAAGAGATTTACAATGTAGGCTGAGCTAGATTATATAGGGCTTTTAAACCAAAGTTAGGAGTTAGGATTTTATTCTATAAGCAATGAGAAACCTTTATAGGGTTTTAAGCAGGAGAATGATACAAGTCATTATTTATTTTAGATAAATAATTGTCATCAAGGACATATAAAATACACTGAAGGTAATAAAACAGGAATCAAAGAAAACGATTAGACAGGGATGTGATTCAAAACATTTAATAACTTCAGAAAAGTCACCAACCAGTTAGAATGAACACTGGCCATTATATATGAATATAAACTGAATAGTTGGATGATCTCGTGGCATACAGTAAGAAGTAATGATGGCATGAACTGTGTAGAAAGTATAAGGATGAAGAGAAGTAAATTGACACAAAATAAATTTGGAAGTTACATCTGAAAGGACTTGCAGACAGACTAGATATAAAAAGTACTTAGATAAGGGAGGGATCTTTGGTAAATCAAATGGAATGAACTGGTTTGAGCAATCAGTGGTATGAAATTCTATTTCATTTTAATGAATAATAGTCAATACTTAGACAAGGGAGGGATCTTTGGTAAATCAAATTGAATGCACTGGCTTGAGCAATCAGTGGTATGGAATTGTATTTCATTTTAATGAATATTAGTCAAAACCTTTATTTCAGACATGCTAAATTTAGATCTCTTTATGCCATTCAAATAAATATGTTAAATAAGTGACTGGGCTTTCACATTTGATGTGAGGTTAGTGATCAAGGCTGGAGATGAACATTTAAGAATTATCAATATTTAGTCAATTAAAACAAGCTCAGAGAAAATAAACCAAAGAACACAACTAGAGGGAAGGCCTTCAGGGCAGGAATTTAACAAGAGAAAGCATCTTGGTTAAGCTTCATCTGTCTTCTAACTTTGCCAGAATTTGGTCCTGCCAGAATATCTGGTCAACCAAGTACCCAAAGCCCTCCATTTACCTTGGTACTTTCTAAATTGGCTGCCAGTTTTATTCTAAAATAAATACATAAACTCATTAATTTGGTACATTATTGAAATATGTAGGCATGACACATATTTTATATGCGTTTATTCAACCCTAGTTACTTTTACTTCATTAACAAAATAGATGCTAAATCATTCGCTGAAAGTATGTACTTGATCATGACGCTTTGGCTATTTTCAATTTTTATGAAACTCACAGATGAAGACTATTGTTAAAGGTCTTTCTGAATATGATATATATATATCCATAATTCAAAATATTTCAGCTCATTTGCCTTCTTTTTATTTTCCCAATTCATACATCCATGCACAGAGGCATAAATACACACATACAAACACAGAAATAAACGTGCATGTACTGTCTAATTATTAGTAAATAGATGACTTGGGATCTTAATTCAGAATTACATGTCAAATGTCTATATTGTAATGCACATTCTTTAACACACATATTCAATTCCATAATGTATGTGCAATAATGTCATGGCTCATTATCTTACCTATTTTGATATCAAATGTGCAATTATTAATAAATATTAAAATGTTCAGGAATCTAGCATGAAAAGATCTTAGATTCTGAGTATAATTTATACATGCAGCTGCTTTTAAAGATATACATAAATTTTCTAAATATTATGATTTTAAAAAATGTTAATGTATCTAATGCATGCAATGAAGTTGCTGTCTACCAAATAATTTGAATAACTCAGTATAATTACATAAAAAGGAGTTTGGGCTTCATGTAAAGAAAAGACTAAATTGTAGCAGCAGCTATGTTCCTGTGGGTCACACTGCACGTATCAGAACAGAGAAGTTAGCAAGGTTCACACCTTAGGGAGAACAGCAGTTTTTGTTGTGGTGTGAGCATAATTTAAAAATTATGAACTGCATAAATATAGAGGACAACCTCGCGAAGGCCAGAGAGGAGGGGTTTGCGGGTCTGAGAGAAAGGGGTGATGACTTAAGGAAGTACAAATCAGTAGCTGGTAGATGGTCACGGGGATGGGGAGCATGGCATAGGAAATGCAGTAAGCATTACTGTAATGGCTAGGTAGAAAGCCAGAGCAGAGAAAGAGCAATTGGAGGATCGTTTTATAAACTATATAAATGTCTAAGGTGCTGCACACTTGAAACTAATAATAAAATTAAATAAAAAAATGATAAATATCTGAAAAAAGTTATGAATTGTTTTAAAAAATGATAAATGCAAAAACATTTTCTGTTTACAAACTGTATTAAGGAAGTCACACTAAAGATTTAACAAGCAGACAATAAAATAGTCTACTTAGAAAATTTCTAAAGCAGCTTTATATAATGCTTCAACACATGTCCACATCAATCACATTTAGTGAGGCTATTGCTCTTACAGATAGTCCTAATACAAAGCTTTATTTAACCATGACTTAAATATTCAATTCTTGCAACTTAACTGATTTCCCTTCTTCTTTTCTTATTTACATATTTAATTACATATATCTTGTCTTATTTACATATTTAATTAATTCATAAGTTATCATCTCCTACTCTCACTCCTCCAACAGAACCTAACTTCACTCCTCCAATAGAAAGTCCCAGGGCTTTCAGCTCCTAGGAGCTGGTATGTCTCAATTGCTGACAGGATTTTAGAATTTTATACATCACTGTAAGTAATATTCCACCCCCAAAAAAGGTGGCTGTAACACCCCAACAAAGCTGGGAGATACTACAAATCTAACAAATACCCTATTTCAAAATCAATTGTTTGGCTTAGATCCTCGTCATACTATTTTCCCTTCTACATAACAAGATCTATTGCCTGACTGCATTTTGTAGCCACATCAAGGCCACATTTATTTGTCCAATCAATAAATATTTACTCTGCATTTATTTATAATCAAAGCATTATAGCATAATGTTTAGGAGTGTAGATTCCCTAGTTTGGAATATTAGCTTTACCACTTACCAATTTTAATTCTGGGCAAGTTATATAACTTTTCTGTTTTTCAGTTATCCACTTGTAGAATTTGTGTGATGATAGCATCAGATGATTAGTATGATTTAAGATGCATTAAGCCCTTAAAATTTAGTGTCTGGGCTCTTAATGTTATTTATTGTTATCTTTTAATTATTATTATTATTAAGATGTGCTTGTGTATTTTATATTAGGTGCTAAAATCCATTGCTAAAAAAGACAATCCTGCACTGAGATATTTTTAGGCTGGTTGGGGAAATGCAGGAGTGATACAGATAATTTCAAAATAATGTGTGCTTTGATGGGAGTAAGTCTAGATCTTATAATATTAACACTAAATATAGAAAACCAGTTTAATGCTGACAGGAAATGATTACTATGAAAACACTGAACATTTAATTCTAATCCGTTTAAAACAAAACATCAAAATTTTCAAAAAAAAATTAGTCTCTCCAGATAATTTTCACTGTAATTCCAAGAAATCATGTGAGTAGAATCATTTCAATTATTTAAGAGGTCCATCTTTTGTTTCAATGTGTTGATAATTTAATGGTTTCCGATTCCAGCCAAACAAGGGTCATGTATTTTCTGTGAGGACAAAGTGTTCTAGTAGTTTCCAGGAAAATTAATATCTAGGAACCAAAGTAAGAATATGGCATACAAAACCCTTACGGATTCTCGTTCATCTATTCATTGGTCTTTTGTTCAGACTTACCTAAAGTGAGGGAAAACTTTTTAAAGATTGAATCTATATACATGTACATAGTATTATTCCGCATGTTTTTCCTACTGACCACAAGTATTGAGATTACTTGAGTGTCTTATATTGAAAAAAAGGGAAGGTGATGTTTGGTTGAGTGAATTTTTAGGTTGCTGAGGTATTTAGGTTACTCATTTTACTGAGCTGGCCCCAAAAGTGTTAGTTTTATGATGATAGCCTTATGTTCTAAAACTCAACATAAATCACATCTCCATTTAAAGGTAGTTTGTTTTTAATGAAACTTATTATGAACACTTCATTCTATCATTATTTATGTTCACAAATTTAAATTTTGACTTGGATAATTTTTAAAATACAAGATAAAGCTTTTAATTAAAAATAAATCCAGTGGTTTTCTAGGATAGAGTAGAAATCTGAAGAAGAGTAGAAAGGGAGAAGTAGAAATAGAAAGTTTGAAGTAAGGAATAAAATAAGCTAAATAAATAACTATTGATATTTAGGATAAAGCCTACATAGACCAGTACTTTTAATGTTTTCTTTTCTTTTGCATTTTCCTGTGTTAATTCTATTTGGATACCACATAAATCTTACTTCAATTAGTCTTTTTTTCTTTCAGACTGTAGTTTTTGTGAAAGAAGAAAAATAATTTTTTTAAGAAAGCATGTCCAGAAGCCATAGATAACCTGTCTTGAAACAATTACTATTTTATGGCCCATACAAATATGTACCAGTGAATCAGCAAATAGATATGTTAGAAATATTGTTTATAAACCAATGAGTTCAAAAAATTAAATCACATGGAACAGATTGTAGGGGTGGGTCATTGCCATTGTGAAAACTCCCCACTGTGCTATTTATATGATATATTCTATTTGTAATAGACTCTATAGGGGAAATTGGCATTTTAGAGAGAGGTATTTTCTAACAGTCATTTAGACTTTGCTTAAGTATGAATAACCATGTAGTGTTATTTGAAATTAATTGAAGTATCAGTATATATCTAAATGTTTCTTTGTAAAAAAAAAAATATTTCTAATCTGAATATCATGTACGAATAACCAGTTCAAATATTTACTGAGACAGATGACTAATTTAACTATGAGAGTTAGGTACAGATGGGGATGTATATAGTGGTTTATGTAGTAAAATGTATTTCTTATTATGACATCAACATTTTTAAAAACACAGCTAAGTTATCAATGAGATAAAAGTTTTATAAGTTTTGCTTTAATTAATGAGAAAGCCTACTGCACAGTTTCGCTCAATTGAATAGGACTTGTTTCATCTAAGTGAGGTTAAGTAAGGGCCAATCATTTTGAAGGTTGTGAATTTTTCTAAATCTTTCATGATTTAAGTTCATATGTATCATTTGCAAGTGTGCAAATTACTACACAAAATATCAGTAACAATAATAACTTATGTAGTATTTCATGCTTTAAAAGTCTTTGTTCTGAAATATTGAATTGGATGAGACATGGGTCAAACTCAAGCTTATAAACAATGCAGCTGAAGTATCTTTATTTCACAGAAATTATGATGCCTCCTTTGGAGACATAATATTCTCATTCTATTAATAAAAATAAACAATATCTAAGACGAAGTCAGTCTCTTTTCCAATTTAATTAAAGGGATGTTTGATTTCAATGCTTCATTGAATTTATTTTGTCCCTAACCAAATATTCAATCATAATTAAATTAACTGTAGGCGATGTTGCAGATTCCAAATTCTCTCCTTCCCACGCTTCAGGGAATGAATGTGGTACAAAACATTAATATTTGTGTGCAAATAAATAGGGCTAAACCATTTCTTTCACCAAAAAGTGATATATGATTTAAAAATACTATGCCAAAAAATGGGATTCACTGATGGTGAGAATAGATTGCATACAAAATAAAATTGAGTTATGTTTATTTTTCATATCCAATAAAGTTTGATATATGCAACAAAGACATTATTTTTTAAAGGCTAATCTAAGAGCAATGATTTCAAAAGAAGATAATTTACTAATTAATTTTATTTCTTGTCTGTTTCATATCATGTGATCAGGGTTATTTTTAGGGGCATTAAAAGGGTTTTTTGTCAAGTGATTCTTGTATTTGGCTGATCAGGACAGATGGAGAGTGTAGGTGAAATATGGATTCCAGAGCCCATCCTGGAATCACAGAAAGAGAATTTCACTGGGGGCTGGCTGGCATATAGGTGGAAATAAAGTCTAAATATTTGAAACTCCTCCCTAGGTTTTTCTGATGGTGCTCCAGACTTGGAAAATTTCCTCTAATTTATTTCACTAACAACTTGTTGCCCAGGGACATTTATTATGCATAATATGGAGCTGTCTCAATATTAATCAACATTTTCCTCAAATGAAAAACTGGTTATTCATTTACTATGGAATGAGTAATTCATCCTAAAGAATTAAGATTTAGAGCATACTGAAAGAAAAACAAAGGCAGTTTTACAAAAGATTTAATAAGCAAAAAAAAAAAAAAATTATGTGTGTGTGTGTATGAGAGAAAGAGAGGGAGAGAGAGAGAGAGAAAGAGAAAGATAGGGGAAGCTTTTTAAGTTCAGCGAGTCAAATCACAGTTGGACACGCTCGGCATTTGAGAGAATCATTGTTTTGTTACTCGACAGTTGTGGTCATATATGGTCGCTGAGTTTATATTATACAGCACACAGTGTTTCCAGTTGTTTATTATCAGTAGAGATCCAGTGCGGGGCTTAACGGCCATGCGCAGGCAGAATAAGGAAGGGATCCACTCTCTCCTGAGAGCATTGGCACAGTCCTATTTCATCCAAATCAAAACTTTGCTGGAAAGGGAACTGGATGAGGCTACATATAGCTTGGGCAAAAAGGAGATGTCCGTGTTCCAATAGTACTCTCAAACAATATTTCCAAAGTCTCACTTCTGACCTCCATGCCCAAATCCTGCTACTTCTACAGTCTCAATGGCAACTGGAACATTCAATAGACTACGTGGTCATTTTTTATTCCTCTCTCTCTCCATTCCACTCATTTAATCTATTAGCAATTCTACTGACTACCTTCAAAACCTCCACACTACCTCTCATGCCACCCGTGTTACAACCTTGGTTCACGCTATCCATCGTTGCTCACCTAGAATATTGCAACAGCCTCCAAATAGGTTTCTGATAATGACCTAACTGAAATGATAGTTTTAAAATTGTACCATGTGTCAGGTCTACGGCCATGCCAGCCTGAACGTACTCGATCTTGTCTGATCTCGGAAGATAAGTAGGGTTGGGCCTGGTTAGTACTTGGATGGGAGACCACCTAGGAATACCAGGTGCTGTAGGCATCAAAAATAAACAAACAAACAAACAAATAAATAAATAATAAAATAAAATTGTACCATGTGTCTTTTCCATATAAATCTAGTGATTTCCTAATTATGAGGAGTAAAAGCTTAAGTATTTGAAATGGCTCTTAAGACTTTACAGCAATATCACTTTACCTTTCCCCATAGTGTTCCCTACCTTCTTCTGGATACTTTGTGTTTATTCATAGTATTTTTCATCATCTGACTTGCTATGTTTCATTTATTGTTTGATTCCTCTCAACAGACTGCATGTCCCATGAAATCAGAGATATTTGTATATAGAGATTGCGTGTGTATATGTGTGTAGGTGTGTATTTATCCCTGGCCCCTAGAACACTGCCTAGTGCTTTGCAAGTGTTCAATAAACAATTTTAAATGTTAAATGAAAATCTGTAGATACACCACAGATGCTATCTCAAAAAACAGAGGTAATAAATGTGTTCACAGTATAACCATTTTAGGCTCCTCCTATGACATAGTGATGGCACTTGGTACTCATTTAAGCCTTATTATGCTTTACCTTGAATTATATTAACTTGAGATCACATGTCTGTGCCAATCAGATTATAAATTCCTTAAGGGTGGAGGAAGTCATGTCTGGAATTTAAATTTTAACTAAGCTTAAAGAAATGTAGTGTTTTGCCCAAATTCTCAGCTGAGCTGTGATAGGGGACTCATGTCTGTCTATTCGGCTTTTATACTTCTAACTTGAAAGATTTTACAATTCACGCCATCCCTCTAGCACTTAATATAATCCTTTGCACATAGTAGACAAATACATTAAATAGTTCTTGGTTTATTGCTTCCTATGTAATCCTTTGGTTCAGAGAAACATCTGACTTCCTTAGTTCTGGATTGAATTGTTTGAGTAAAACAGCCCAAATCAATATGTGTATACAAGTGTCTAAAGACACTCAAGATGACTGAATCATTTTCCCTGCTATAGCTGCCACCATGAGATCTTCACATGGCTGCAAGAGACAGTGCTAGCGAGAAAGAAAAAGGCTTCTAAAGCTTTACCTCTCTGCTACATAACCAAAAGGATACTAACCATAATAAAAAACACTAAAGAGAGAAACAACTGGGTTTGAATCTAATTACCAAGAAATGCAACACTAAACTCACTTGATGCAGAATCATTTGGGTCAAACTATTGTAAAAATATGCCATATGTTAGAAATTTGGCTATTAGTGACAAGTTATAAGAAAATATTTTATTAAATACTTTTTAGTAGTTTAGAGATTATTAGCTGTACTTGGTAATAATTAGAAATATTGATATTGAAAAGAAAATTTTACTACCTTGCCTTTTATTCTCCAGTGGTCACATAGGCATTTTGGAATAAGTTCATTAGCTTATGACACACTTTTAAATATAATGGAGAAAACTATGAAATTAAATTTTTAACATGAAATTGTCTTATATATGCCATTATGTATGTGCGTGTGTGCACACATATATAGTAATTTGAGAAGACAAGTTACTTCTTTGGTTAATGAAACATCTCTATTAATTCTGTAGGGTAGTGTTTTGATATCTGAAGGTGAATTTTCAGCTTTCACTACCTCATCAAATGTTGAAAAAATAGTAAATCCATGAAGTTATGTTCACATTAAGGGAAAAAAATAGCAAGCACTAGGATCTCAAGAATTTTAGTTTCGTTTTGATTTTTAAGTCTCTAATTAACATCTACTTTTAGTCATGGTAGTTTTTAGACTAAAATTTACTATAAGATGGTTGCATTCTATCTGACATTTTCCTCTTGATTATTTACTTATTCAAATTAATAAAATAACTATAGATTCTTATAGAAGGAAATCCAAACACTTTAAAATTATCATCTGAAATTCTTTGAGTACATAATGAATAACAGTCATGAAAACTCAGTTAATGGAACATCCCAAGTATAAATAATTGGATACTAGAAAGGAAAGACTAGAAGGAAAAAGGCTAGCAAGTATAATTATATAAAATCAAAAGTGATTACCTTTACATAAGATAATTCTCCTCTGGTAAAGCAAATATTGTGTTAAAATTTTGTAGTTTTAGTTAGCCATTTACACTGCCTCCATTTAACAGTCTAAGGTTTTCCAAGACAAGTCAGTAGTTTGAATATGGTCTTTGTCTATATGATGAGGTATTTTTATTTATTTATTTATTTATTTATTTACTTACTTACTTACTTACTTACTTATTACTTTTTAGACGAGGCAACCCTTGGTTGACCTCACAGATTGCAAGGACTTTGCCAGCTTACAATTCCTTATTTTTTAAATTTTTTATGCTTATAGCACCTGGTCTTCCTAGTTGGTCTCCCATCCAAGTACTGACCGGGCCCGATCCTGCTTAGCTTTCAAAATCAGATGGGATTGGGTTTGTTCAGGATAGAATGGCTGTAGAAATGATGTGTTTAATAAATGTAAAAAGAGAATGGAACTGTGGAATAATTTTGGAAGTAAAATAAACAACATATCAGTATTGCAGCTGTGTATTCCCAATTTGTGAAATGCCCATTGGGAATTGCTTTTAAGATTTGTCATTTGATAGGGGATTTATTCTTTCTCTGGCTCACTCAGAGATAAACTAGATCTCCAGTGGTAGTGCCAGGAGAGAAAGGCGATATTTTCTTGTTTACTGTTTGGTTTTTAAGTGTAAGACATCAGCTTAAAACAAAACAAAACAAAACAACAACAAAAAAAACAATTTCAAAAGCCCAATTACATGATTTCATTGGCTCAAAATGTAATTTATTGTTAATGGAATCACAGAAAAATGTTTCCACAGTTTATAAAATTCAGAGTCAAGTAAGTAAGGCAAATTGCTGTTGACTCTCCTGTTACAATAGTTACATTTCAGGTTTGATACATGGAATTTTATTTCTACTGTGACAATAATTTAATGTAAGCCTCAAATTTTCTGTGTCACCTTCCTTGGCCTCTGTTGTTTTAAACCGGATGTGATAACTGTGGTGAAACTTCCCATTCTCTTGCTCTCTTGAAAACTTTAACTGACTAGATGTTATCAAATCTGGTGTTGAGAAGTTATAAGCTATGAATAACTTGCGTGACAAATTTTTGCAGAAGCCTTTATTTAGAGTGTCCTCATATTTCCTGTCTGAAAATATAGGAGACTGACAAATAGATATGTAATTCCTTCTTAGCCCTAATGTCTCCAAGGGTATGGGATTATTTTTTAAATTTCTGTAGAATAACCATGGGTGTATATTGAAATCTTTAGATTACTTTCTTTATAAAATGTTATGACTTTCTTTGTAAAATATTAAGCAAGTCAGAATTAATCTTTACTATGCTCTCACAGCATACTATGAGCTTCTGTTAAAAATGTTACTTTGTCAGTGGTGAAATGCAGCTGAATTTCTGGTGCATCAGTCTATCTCACATGATCGAAAAATTTATGTTGAGCAGAGAAATAGGAGATCTTCTTTATCTCTGTTATATCTGGCTTCAACTCAGGTTTAAATAACACCATCTTGCATTTCCTGAATATTGCTCTTTATAAATAATATCTTGACTCCCTCCCAAAAGAAATCATAAAATAGATTTTATTATCTTATTTTGCAGTTGAGAAAACAGTCTCAGAGATATTTGTTCACTTGTCAAAAATGACACATCTGGTAAGGGATGGAGCTGGGTTGTTAGATCTGTCTTATGCCAAAGATCAAGCTCTTTCCACTATGATAGGCTTTGAATTTTCAAGACAGATAAATAACACCTGTTGAATCTTTTTTTTTTTTTTCCTGGAAACACTGAATGTATGATTATTTACCAAAATGTGACTACGTGATCTGAGGACTATAAAAAGAAACAAGCAAGAGCAATTAAATTACCCACTCTAAGCCTCATCTTTATCTGCCAAATGGAGACCTCATATTGAGTATGGTGAGATTTAATTAAGTGCAGTTATGCAATGTGGAATCACTTATATGCCTGGCAAAGAGACATTCTCAATGACAGATAAAATCATCATCATCATCATTATCATCATCATCACCATCACCACCACCACCATCATTATCATCACCATTATTCTTGCCCTATTTGTACATAAAGTGCAAACATCTCTCGAAACAGAAGCAGTTCTCATATTTAAAGTGGCTCTACCGGAACTTCATAAATATAAAAAAAATATATATATATTTTTCATATATTTTACTTTTCCATATATTTTACTTTTAATAAACACCTTATATTTTAAAAATTTTAGTGTACTCATTGTGGTAAAGGAAGATGACACCTTTGTGTGGGAGGGAAAGGCTAAGATCTGAGGCTTTAAAGGTACATTCCTTAGCTTGCTTTTTACCAGCTGAGCATCATGAGCAATAATTGAGTTTATGCCATATATTTTAATATATAACTAGAATTTTAACACAGAACTATATAAACAGTACAATATTATAATGAGTGCTGATAAATATTTGTTGAAAAATGAACAAATTAAGTCCTTTCATGTTTAATTTAACATTACTATTCTGACCTGAAGTTACTTATAGTTCTTATATATTCAATATCATATCTCATTATAACTAGAGTAGGTATTAAGTAGTAGCATAAAACAGTAATGATACTTAGCTTTATTAAGTTTTCTTTACTAAGTTATTTGTTCAACATATAACCAGTAAATATGAGAGCCAGCCACCCACCCATAGATCTCAAATCCAAATTTGGTGCTTCTCCACTTTTAGATTGTACTGGCAGACTGTGAGGTTTTTGATCAATTATTCTAAACTTAGGGAAATGACTATTTGATTATGCAGCAGAATACATGTTAAAAGAATGTAAAAGGATAAAAAGGATAAATTTGTAGTATCCTAATGCCTTGTCTTATGATTTTTACTTGTTAAAGAAATGGGGGGAATATCTGGAATAATTGTATGCATATCTCCTGCTGTTCTTGATGAAGAAGGCAGAATCCTTATTATTTATTTATTTTTTTTTTGGAGAAAATATTTATTATAGTCATGAACCAAAGTCAATAAGCAGTTTGTAATAGTAAAGAACATTTCTAGAATGCAGCTACTATTAGAAAAGAAAAGAAAATGTTCTTTAATAGTTGAGTCACTGTGTAATAATATATTTGGGGGGAAAAAAGGCCTCTTTTGCTGTTGTCCAACATGTAACTAAATGCCTCACCTTATTTTCTCCTTTATTGCTAGATGCTCAGTATACGCGTACATAGCACACATTTATACACCCACTAACAACCTGTAGAGCATGTCATTCCAGTTGCTATCTAAATTTTGCTGTTGTTTGGACCACTGAGTTTATGAATCTAGAAGACCCTCACATATTTTTCAAAGGTCGCATCTGTCACTCTTTAGTATCTTTCTGATTCTGTTACACAGATGATATGCCCCACAAATAAATCAAGTTCTGAAAGCCATTGTCAGAGAGACAGTGCTACAAATTAACCCTCATTTCCTTTACTTTCTGGGCATGTAGCTGGACTACATTTTTAAACTTTCCTTGCAGTTTGATAGGGTCATATGAGCTAGTGTCAATGCAATGTAAGCAAAAATTATATATAATTCAGACCTGTTATTAAATTTCCTCAGAACCACATTTATCCTCCCCTTCCCTTTCTCCCTTTCCCTTCCTTTTCTCTGTCTCTATCTGTCTGTCTGTCTTTCTCTGTCTGTCACTGTCTCTCTGTCTCTCAAACCCCTCCCCCACCACACACCATTCTCTTCTCCTGCCTTCAAGTAAAGTTTATGAGACTGAAGCAGGAAGAATTTAGGTTCCTGAATGACTTCATAGAACAGAGCACCTTTGAAATATGCCCTGGACTATAACATATATAAATAAAAAATGTTTGTTGTGTTAATCCAGTAAATTTTGGGGATCATTTGTTGCACAGCCTACTCTAGCTTACCTTAGAATACTAGTTTCTCTTTTACAGATAGCCTCATCAACATTGGAAACAATATACCACAAAGTTAGTTTATTATTTTTCTAGTATCTTAAAATATAGTTCCATATTTAGGATAAAACTCAATATGTTCTATGGTTTCCCTTAGCCACCTATGTTTGGTCTTTACATAATCAGGGACCAAATCTCCTACATTGACCAATGTGGAGCAGTGCACACAATTAAAAATAAGCACTTTCTATATGAGTGTGTATTATATATTATGAAACACACACACACACACACACACACACACACACACACAATTAGTTCAGTCAGCAAAGTTTCTGGGAAAGTGCAATTATTTAGCCTGGAATATCTGCTTGGCAGTTGAAGGTGGTCCATGGGTATCATGAAAGTTTATCATTCATAGCTGCTCTTCTTATATCTCTTGGTAATACCTACAAAGCAGATTGTCTGACTGCTATATATACACATCCATCCCTAACAGTGATCATCTCAGTGGGAGCTCTATTAGGAAATTAAAATGGGGTGCTGATAAGACTGAATGATTCAATAATGCTCCAGCTTTTTCTTTGTGCTTGTGGGGACCACCTGCAGTTCCACAAAACAAGTGTGGGCTTTGAACAAAAGCTATCCATATGCAGGCTCATCACAACTTAAGCTTTATAGAGGCAAAGCTCAGGAAGCCCTAGAAGAATAGCGTAGCAGGTGTTCTGGTGCCACCTCTAGATGACTTTTGATACCCCTGTCTTTAGGGACATGGCCTCAGGACCAGCACAATAACTGGCATAAGGAACAGCATAAGTGGGTCAATAAGCAATAAATTATAGTTTCTCTAGTTGAGGTGTTATAATGAATTGGAGAGTTTCATTCTTAAACAGAGGTTTTCTTTGTTACTCCTCAAACATGGTAATCTTACTGAAGCCATGATGAGTATGTGGTTTTCATCAGCAACTTCAAAATGCATTTACTCCTTTTGCTATGAAATCCTTGCTTAGAAATTTTGCTCAAGTTATCAGGACTTTTCTGCACCAGGTAATCCCTAAACTGACTATCGTATTTTTACATTTTCTAATAACGTTCATTGCATGTTTTAAGCTTAACCAAAGATGCTTTAGCTTCTAGAGACCACTTGGTATAAAATGAAACTGCAACATTTATCTAAAGTTTCACAATAACAGAGGAAACAAGAAAAATCAGATTTTTCTGACTTCTATTATTGAATCCTATTTCTCTGGTTTATATTTTCAAAGAATTTTT
Organism: Eidolon dupreanum; assembly: GCA_028627145.1. NCBI lineage: Eukaryota > Metazoa > Chordata > Mammalia > Chiroptera > Pteropodidae > Eidolon > Eidolon dupreanum. The sequence goes on along the minus strand of CM053509.1, from coordinate 113,467,144 downwards.
GCATGCCCCATTTGTCCTATATATCTTCCATTTGCTCCTTTAACTTTACACCTCCCCTTCTACTTCTTGCTCTAGGCTTGGGAGGTTGCCCTAGAGGGGCCACATTGTCAGGCTTCCTGGCTTCTGGCTTCCTACTAAGTGCAACCACTGGAGAACACTGGTGGAGGCAAGGAATAGAGTGCTCAACAGGGATCAGCAGTATCCCTCCAGGGAAGGTCTGAGCACCTGGGTTCTCAAGTCTTTAAGTCTCTGGGTTCTAGTCCCCATTCCCTTCCCTCACACCTTCAAGTGGTTGCACTTCACTACCTCTTGGTCTCTACTCCTCTCACCTTTGCAAATAACCTATCAAATTCTCATAAAATACCAACTGGATCGTGCCATTTTTTCAAATCTGAGATGCTGCCAGATCAACCTTCATATTTGATGTTTACACATATTTTATAAAATGCTTGTACCATGTTATGATAGAAGGATTTGATACAAAGAAAAAGAAAATGATTTCCCCAGGGTCACAAAGCTTAACCATTTGTTAGAATTTAGCAGTTTTGACTCTTATTACAATGTTTTTTTCCACAACCTTTCTTTCTCTCCATTTACTATAATTATTTAATCATGTTAACTACATTATACTGAATAAACATTGAACTAGTTATCACCTTCTATTATATTCTCCAAGTAAAGATCAGGCATTGAATGAGAGTCCTATTAAATGAAAATCATTGATGCAAATCTTTTATGGTAATGTGGATGTTAATCACAATAATTTTTAAAACAGTGAATGTTTAATAATGGCATAATTAATAATCACAGATCATCACAACATGGATCTCTTCAAATATCTTGAATATTAAAAGTTCAGTATATCAGGCATTCACAAATATTGTATGTGATGGAAAACTAATTTGCCCACTAATTTGGTAGTAAATTTTGAATGAACAATTGACCCATCTTCAGAGCAGGGAAGGTTTGATATTGCCAATCCTTGTGTGAAAAATCAGTAGGGTTTGAAAAGTAACATGTTAAAAAAAAAATACTTGGTCAGTTGTACCAACTGATCTGAAATAAACCAAAAATAATTTATTCCATGTAATATGTTTTATGAGGTGTTATGTGATCATTCATCAAGAGGTGTTAAGAATTTTTGTTTGTTTGTTTCCTGTAGGGGCAGATGTTTTGTGTATGGAACTAGATGGCACACTTTTGCTAAGGTCAACAAGTTTTCTTAATGTTCTCTTTTTTATTTATTTTTTATTTCTTTCATTACAGATCTCTCTAATATGTCAACATTAAAATACATGTTAAATGGAGTGAAGTATTAGGGAAGGGAACATTCCACCCTGGCAGCTTTTTATTTCCTATTCTGCTCTATGACAACACTGAGTTGATATGTGATCTTGTGTGATTTACCAAGCCCTGCATTCTACCTTATAATGGCCACAGTGGTATTGAGCTGCCTAGAGATGATTTACTATAATTTGTCACTATTTGAAACTGTTCCAAAATAGTCTGCTGACATGTACTAAAGAGCTTTCAATGAAATCTGAAATGGTTCATTTGTTATGTCATCTGGAAACATTAAGTGATATCTGAAAATCACTTTAAGATTTATTGAAGTGATTTACAATATCCTTTAATGGCAATTTGGTATATCAAAAAAAAGTAATATTGTCATGAAAAGTATAAGAAAATCTTTTCATCACAACTTAAAGGTATTCATATCATGTTATGATTATAACTGCATCACTTCACCACTTGAGAAATTTATCACCTTAAAGATATTCTGCAAGTTTAACAAGCAAAATTTAAAAAAATATTTTTAAGCAGAAAAAGATTATCATGATTTGTATGATTTAATATGAAGTCATAGGTCTGATAACTTAAATTCAAGACATATTACTAATGTAGTTTAAAGATATAGCTGATATTCTTATGCTATGCAACATATCTATGATAGCTACTGTGAATCACTTTCCAATTTAGTGAACACACAATTTAAGTAAAGCAGATAATTTATGTGTCCTGTCAAATATGGGTAGAGTTTTCTTAATGTTCTCTTTGGGACCACTGTCTCTAGAAAAATGAGTATAGGCTGGTAAGTGACAAGCTATGTACAGAGAATTTCCTATTATTATTGCTTATGATAATTTTCTTTGGAAAAAAAAAAGAAAGGTATACTGAATTTCTTTAGGTTTAGATATTATGTGCTTTTAATTTAGAATACATAATAATCAAGGATAGCTTTGAGTTAATCAGTGATACTTGATCATCAATATGCTTTTATTTCTAAGCTAGACATAAACACCATATAACATGAATTAACTCTAATCCCCTCCCCCAAATCTGAAAAAAGCTGCTGGGCCAATAATAATAAGAATCTGATCTCTTAGAGTGGGTCTTAGGAGGAAATAAACTAAAGAGAAATATGTTTTCATGTCTAAGCTAGGCTATGGGGATTTAGCTACTTTGGCTTGATGTAAAAGCAGGGAGTGAGTCCAATATAAGAGACCTGAATTTTAATAAAAGATAGAGACTATGGCCATGTACTTCTTTCTTGTTCAAGTTCATAGAATGTTCCGGTACCTGTGATTTCTCTCAGGGAACAGGTACTGGGTGACAGAGCCTAGCAAAAATCAAATTACATCTAAAAAATGGTAATGAACATAGTTATACATCACTAATCAATGCAACCCAAGGATGATCACCCTGATGGAGAAAATTCTGCTCTGGAGTCATCATTGAGAACTGGGTGACAAGACTTGAAGCCACTTTCATGTAACTTCTTTGCTTACTACACCCATGTAATAGACTTATAGACTTCTTTTTTTTTTTTAATAATCTAATGAGTTCTCAATTATGTCAGATTATGAATGTGGTTTAAAGAGGGGTTTTGATAAGCAATTTTCACCAGTCTTAGCTCCTCATGCTGAATATATGATCCAGAACATGTGATTTCTGGGGCATCTAGGTGAGAGTTATCTAGAGTCTTGTTTTAAATGCAATATTTAGGACCCTGAACTTTTTAAATTAGAATCTCTAGGGTGAGGCTCAGAAGCCTGCATTTTTAATAAGAACCCCAGGTGATTCTTATGCATGTTAAAATTTGAGTACCACTATAATAAGACATTTTCCTTTGATTAGGGTTTATAGTTGCCACAAATAGATCCTCACAACTCATTTATTTTAAAGCTCAAAGAGACCTTGGAGATCACTTCATGCAGCATCCACATCATTACATAAAGATGTATTTAAAATTTCTAAAATGTTTGATTATTTCAATGAAAAGTCAGCCTTACAGACTATTTCTGACATAGTAGAAGTAGTATCATTTATAAAGGACCAAAATATGTTTGGCAAGTAATATGATATTTTTACTAATAAAAACAATCCTTAGACCTAGCAGGGTGATTTATTTTTATTCTTTTTAGCAGAGTGATTTAGAAAGCATAAATTATAAAATGATGGACTATTCTACTACTGTGGTCACTAACTCCAGGCAGTTTTTAGAACAATAACAACTAAACACGAATGTGAAATGGCTACTAAATAATACGGTCTTTCAAAAATATTTCGACTTAGAGTGCTGTGTAAAAAAAATGTTTTTGTTTGATTCTTAAAACTTGACAGATTTTGAAAATCTTGAGCCCAATGTACATTTAACTATCATCACATTGGAACATTTAGTACACAATGAGTATTAGACTTTCTTAAAAGAAATGATCCTTTTCGTTTCTTTTCTCTTCTCTTCTTTTAATTTTAGAAATTTCAAAATTGGTTTCCCCATTTAATAAGTACTCCCAGATTCTATTATTTATTATTTAGAAACTTCAATAGTGATAAATGACCCAATTTACCAGTTGGCAAATTTATTCTTTGGAGTATCATAATGATTCTGGAAATTCCAACTTGTTTCTTTTATAGTAGAATGAGCCTTCTGGGGGCATTGATATTATTATCAACTTCTTTTTAGTATAATGTCTTTATTTGCCACTTGCCATGAATTTTGATACTAGGTGTTCTATGTATTCCCTCCTTCTTGGACCAGTATTGGCAAATATGGCCTGAAGATAAAATCCAGCCTATGGCCAGATTTTGCACTGCCCACAGGCTAAGAATGCTGTTTTCTACATGGTTTAAATGGTTGAAAAAACTTTTAAAAAGAATATGTTGTCATGTAAAAATTATATAAAATTCAAATTTTGGCGACTGTAAGTGAAGTTGTATTGGAATATTGCCAGGTTCATTTGTTAATCTACTGTCTGTGGCAGCTTTAATGCTATAACCACAGAGCTGAGCAGTTGCTTGCTACAGAGACCATATATCCCACAAAATCTAAAACACTATCTGGCTCTTTACAAAAAAAGTTTGTAGACTCTTCTAGAGTAGAAGTTTGCGGAGTATATTCCTTGGGCCCACAGCATCAGTGTCACAAGGGAATTTGTATTAGAAATTCAGGCCCCATCCCAGACATGCCAAATGAGAAATTATGGAAAGAAAGGAGATGGGTATGGGAGGTGGACTCAGTGTTCTGTGTGTTAATAAGCTTTCCTATTGATTCTGAAGTGCTACAGTTGGAGAACCACTATCACCTAGGGAGGGCTTGTTTTAAGGATGCAATAAGCAAAACTTATGTGAAAAGATAAGTTGATATGTATATTTAAGGGTTATGATTTATTTAGCTTTTATATTGCATTTGCAAAGAAAACACAAACATATAGAAGAAAATAAGCACTGGTGAACTCTTTTTTTTTTTTTTTTTTGCCAGAGAAAGGGCTGTTGGTAGAGAAAAAAAATGCATGTCTTGCTTCAGGGGTTACTTTAATTTTAACAGGCTTTATAGAATTACCTCAGAGTAGCTTTGATAAATCAGGAAAATGAGATGGCAATCTTTCTAGAAGCTGAATCTCAGTGGTACTTAAAAGGGCTTACCATTCAGTTTATAAAGAAGAAAATACAATATACTTCAATTGCTTATATATGAAGTTAAAGAACCCAACCTGAAATTACACGTGGAAATCAAATTGACTTCAACAGAAGGGAGAGAGAGAGGAAAAAAATACAGCTCCTTTTTGTAGAAGAACCTGATCCTGATGTTCTGTCATTTGATGCATACGTGCCATGAACACCAAGTGCTCACCCCCATATGGCTGACATTTTTGCATCCACTGTTAAAAAAGAGACTGCTTAGTCCCAATCTGAAATGCAACTGTGGCGACAGATGAGGGTGAAAGGAGGCATGGAGACTAATCATTCAAAAATAAAATATCATAAAATAATCCAGTTTAAGCGAGTTTATTGCTTTGAAAAGCATGCTAAAAAAAAAAAAAAAAACCCTTGAATGGCTCTTAATATTGTACTCTGATGAAATAAATGGGTCAATGTACCATCCTATCCTCATTCAGAGGTATTTATTTCAGGATATTAATGAATATTTAATTTCATCTTTGTTTACGAGTACAATAAAACCTGAGGTGATAAAAATAAGAAAATTATATGGTTACTAAGCCAGAACAAAATGTTGCAGTTAAAAATGGAGATTGTAATTGAGGGGTATGGTCTTAGTAGGCTAGCTAATACTGCCTATGGAGAAGCCAATGAGCAATTATACAACAGGTTTAGCATTCCAGAGAGTATTGTTCACTTATGTAAGAGGCTTCATTTTCAGTTATAGGATGTCTCAACTGGAATAGTTAAAGTGCTCAGCTTTTTTAGCCTATTTAGGTTAGAGTCTCACTGTTGCCTCTTACTATCTGGGTAACTTTTGACAAGGTCCAAAAAAAATCAATCCCCAATGTCTGTTTTCTATCAAATGAAGAGGATGATAACGTTATTTACCTCGCAGAGTTACTGTGAGGATGAGATGAGATATTCTTATAACGTCCTTACCCACTGTTTGACACGGAATGAACAATCAACAGTGTTAGTTACTGTTACTGTTATTGGTAATTGTTGATCACTTATTTGCAGGGCAGTGGCGGTGATAAGAGACAAGAGGGGTATGCTGTAAAACATTATTCAGTTGTCAACGAACTCAGAGCTCTTTCATAAATCAGATCAGATTGTTCACTAAAATTTCTTTCTGGATCAACTTTGAAACAATGTAGCAGTCCCCTTCTGTAAAAGCTGTTTTGGCAACCTGTGCATGGTGACCACACACAGAAAGCTCATAGATACTCCTGGCAATCACTTCATCAAGCATTGAAGTCATCTAGGTTAAAAAAAAAAAAAATCTAGGCTCTATTCTAATTCAAGTGAGTGATAACAACTGTCACTTATATATAAAAAGAAAAGTTTTTTTCTTCTAGATTTCTTGCTAAAACTTGCAAATGGAAACACAGTCAGTACAGCTCTCTTGTCCTTATGTCATGACCTATAAATTCCAAGTCTGTTTCCACCTTGGGGTGAAAGACATCTGGACGCTGCCTCTGCCCTGCTGTGCTATTCTGTCCTAAGGGTGTGATGCTGAGGCAGCTCTAATGCCTGACTTAGGGACGTGTGTGTGATATGGTATTTCTGTTTAAGTCTGAGAACATAAGGCTCAATATAAAGAGTAAACACTGAAAAACTTTACTTACAAGTAGGCCATTATATACGAAGACCCATTTTATATACACAAGTGATAACACCCTGCATTGTAAAAAGTGTTGCTGCCCATTGCCAGATCAATTATTGAAGTGACAGATTCTTGATTTTAGAAAACATAAGAGGTTGCTTTCTATTATGTCTAACCAGAAGAAGTTATTGTGATCACGATATGTCCTGTCATCTGCTTCTTACTTTCAGAGGTTACAATTAGTGTTCCAGGAAATAAGTGGGGAGAAACCACAGCATGATCAGTCTGCATCTTCCTAGAGTCTCAACATACATGCAGCAATTATTTACTCTGTGCTAGGCTAGGTTTGCGGCACATAGTAGTAAAATAAAATAAGCTCATCTCGTACATCAAGGAGCTTAATCATATAATTAAAAATATATTTTTTTAATATTTAAACTAACACTGGCAGATATGCTACAACATAGAATAGACATTTTGGATGTATGTTTCTGATGAAAAAAAATCTAATTAAATTCTCCCTGGTGGACCTGTTCATGCTCTTCTGCCATAAGAATACTTTAGTGGGAAAAAACGGAAAAGTAGTTTACTGACTTGTAAGTACCTGATGATACACTTTGAAAACAACATCATGTGTAAACTGCATTTTATGTATTATCGTCAGACGACTGCTTTACCTCTATGCACCATTATCATTAAATATTTTCTCCCAACTCAATTACTCTCTTTTAGGTACAGGAATGGCAGTAGTTTCCGATCCCATCATCCTCTTCAAATATTTTCACTTTCTCCTGCACTTACCTGGGATCTCATTGAACTGTAGTTCTTCAGAGTAATGATTATTTTGGAGAGTCTGGGCTTTTGTTTGAGTGGCTTCTGTACTATTGCATTTCTGCTTTCCCTCCTTCATCTCCAAACTTCGCAGCTCAAAAACAGATAATTCACACGCACTAGCCTCCCAGGCTTCCTAGACCCTGGTAAAGGTGTTGAAACCTATGTTCCTGCATACAAGTGGCCTCCTGATGTGCTGACAGGGCCTGCAGGAAGGCATCTGGGGATGTGCACAAAACGTTTCAACAGTCAGTTGAACTTTATTCAGAGGAACTCGAAATGAAAGGGTTAAAGTATGTGTTTTGTTTAAATAAGACAGCCTTCAAAAATTTGAGAGCTGAATATCAGCTAGCAAAATCTGTGAAAATATTCTCTATTTTTATTTTCCGTTAAAGAAATCATTTTGGAAGATTAATTTTAGAGGCTATTAGAGAATATATTTTAATGTAAAATGCTTTGGTTGTTGATGAGACAGGGTTTGTTTTTCAGTTCATCAGCAAAATGGCACTTTGATAAATTACAAATTGCTCAGTGCCTAAAGAGGCACATTGTGACAATTTTCATCACAACGTGATATAAAGAGGCAAATGAAGCAGTACTCCAGATCATACCAGGCTGGTTTGTTGATAGAGCCCATTGTGTAGATAAGAATCAGGAGGAGTTGTCTCTTACTAAGGGTGTGCTCATTGTTTTCTGATCTACCTGTGAGAACTTTTTCATCAATCACTTAAGGACTGGATTTGATTTGAATCTTGCTGCTCATAAATTGTTGGATACAAGGAAGGTAACCCAGCCAACCAGAAGACATCTTTAAAAAGAAATGTACTGTGACTTTTTTTCTGCCTTGATGACTTAGAGTGAGTCCTTCTGTGCGATAGCATGGGTATGAATGAAGAGTTGGTCACTGATTTACTCTTACTCATTTGCATGCACCAGTTAAAACTAACTAGCTCCACATCTAACCCTTTCACTAAGTTTTTTGAAAAATCAGGCCACGGCATTATCCATGGGTATCTGATTAGAACGCACATATAAAGACATCATCTCTAACTTCAAATTTCTATTTTGATGTGCTGTTTATTCTAATTTTAATGTTAACAGAACAATATTCTGTCCTATATATCTAGGTAAAATATTCTCTCATTTCATCGCTGAAAGTAAATATTGAGCCTTTTCACTCCTTAATTTGTTTTTAAGTCTCAAGGGAAAAATGACATTCCTATACTGGTTCAGACAGACTCTAGGATCCTAATGGAAGTAACTATATGAGATTAATGTTAAACACAAATATGCAAACATATTTCATCAAAAAATAAAAAAAAGTAGTTATCAACCAATTTTATCACTGACTGGTGGTGATCTGTATATAAATAGTGCCAAATGAATGCTGTAACTGTTATTTTCACTTTTCAAATATCTCTGTGGCACTATGGAGACTAGTCCAAGAGGCTTATCTCATTTGTCTCACCCTGGTTTCTTTTGGGCTTTGGGCAAATGGGCCAATGCTTATTTGCAAGGCTGATCTCATCTCTTCTGGCTGTTGAGTAGACTTTGCACTTCAGCTGATGAGGGCATATAAGAAATGAACCAGATAAATTGCTTGATTAGAATCTTCATGAACCAGAACTAATGAGCGGGGCACACATTTACTTGTGAATTAAGAACCAAATACATCTTTCTGGGGCTTGATGCTGACACATATATTTACATTCTCCCCACTGCATGCCATTCACTAATTATAAACCCTAGGTTATTCTGTGTTACAGAAGTTTTGTGCCATGATATGGTGCTTAAATGTTGACTGTGCTTCTCATGTTAGTCTATAAGTGGCATTCTGATTAGGAGAACATGGACACTTTTCCTTTGCTTTTGTGAAATGTGAAGAAGGAAACCAAACCTATCATTCAGCCAGTTTTGAAGTCTGCTTGCTTATTAGTTCTTCAACAGTATGAGCTTCTATTACTACAGCAAATGAATAAATATAATAGATGGGGTGAACAAAAACAGATAGACGCTATTGTTTTTTTTTTATAAAGATGAAGTTACATTCAATCGGAATGAAATAGCTTATATTCTTGGTTTATATACAACATATAGTTCTGGTGATAACTTTTTTTTCTGGCTTGCAGATGGCCATCTTCTTGCCGTATTCTTAAATGGTGGGGCGGGGGAAGAAAAAAGGGAGGGTGAGCTAGTTAGCTCTTAGGTGTCTCTTCTTATAAGGACAATCATTCTATTAGATCAGAGCTCTATTTTATGACCTCATTTAACTTTCATTACCTCTCTAAAGGGCCTATCTGTAAATATAGCTCACATAGGGGGTTGGCATTTCAATACATGAATTTTGGGGAAACATAATCATTCAGTCCATACTCATTACACAGTATTAGTATAACATAACCTTATATCCATATGTTGCTAAAGATTGCCCCTGCTCTTTGCATAAGTTTTCTCCCAAAATAGCACCAAATAAACAAGAAAAATAAAATATCGTATTTTGGTTTGAGCATTTAAAACAACAAGACAATGCTTGTTTATGTGGCCATTTTCATTTTTATATTATTTTCTATATTTTAGCAACATAAACACTGTTTGCCAGTAAAAAATATTTTCTGTTAGGAAAATGATCAAATTCACTACATTTATAAACTTATCTCATTTTCTGTCTTTTGTGTTTGTGTGTGTATATGCATAGTGTTTGCAATGTGAGATTGTATAGATTATTTTTAAGTCTTCCTTTTGGGAACAGTCCGATGAATACAGAAATGAACAGGATGGTATTCAAAATCAAATAATGGGATCGAAAAACATAGAGACAATATCAGTTTATTATATAGTCTGAGATGATTATTGCCTTAGTATATATGCCTACTCTAAGACACACTGAAGGGTCTTTTTCTCTTTTGATTTTAGGAGTGTGTAATGCATTAACCTTGCTATTTTTTAAATGTTTACATCTAGTAACTAGAATGCTATTTTTTTTTTTAATTAAAATTGTGTGTTCCCATCAAAGATTGTCTTCTTTGTACAGGAATTCAATCTCAATATGATGAAGTACATCATGCAGACATGCCATCAAAATAAGAACAGCAACTCCAGAATACAACAGTTTAGGGAACACTTACATTTGTTGAGGTCAGGGCAGGTGGAGGCAAAAGAAGGGACATTGGAAGTCAGTGTTCTCAGAAATAATTCTGTGGCCTACCAAAGTGGCACACATTGGTAGCCAAAATAATGAGAATGATTGATTTGACTGAGAAATCAACCTGGACTCATGATAAGGGTTGCTTCGCTGTATAGGACCTCTCAGAATGATTGTGAATTTCTAGCCTATGACCAAGCATCAAAAGCCTGTTGTAAAGGTAAGAAGTTAAACTGTAGTCCTGGTGAAACTCCTTAAGCACAGAGCACTAATTTATATGAACAAGTATAACTTGACCTGATTCACACAGAACCTTCCAAAATGTGGACATTTCCTTCTTGCACAAGAAAGTAGCAGCTCAGACACCTGGCCCCTGCCTGTGTCTTTTCTTCTGCTTCAGTGTCCTTGAGCAGAGGCTTCAGATGACCTTTCATCTTAAACCCTATTACTTGGCCATTTTTACCCATCAAGACTGAAATAGCTTTCCTACCAATGGATGAGGGATATGCTTCCAGCCTTAGACTTCTGTTTGTGAACTGGACAAAATTTATTCGCAGTTCTTGTTTATTTATTTGTCAAATAGACATCCCTTTTCCCTAAGGCACCATAAGAATCAAATATTTCATTTCAAAAAGGCTTTGAGAAAAGCAAACTTTCTGTCAGATATGTATATATCTTAAATTAGTTTTGACGAACTATTATGGTTACATTCTCAGGTTTTTAGACTAATTTACAAATAAAAAACCTTCAAGTCCATTTTATAATGCAGGAAAAATAATTTCTTACTTTCTTGCCAAAATTTCCATTCTCTACCTTCTGAGATATTTATATTTATCTTAATGTTAAAGGTCCCAAGACGGTTTTAAAGTGAGTAGATTTATGTTTGTCATTAAGAAAACACTTCTATATAAGTATTGATTAAGAAGTACTCAGAAGTTAGGAATAAATTTAGCTTTGAAAATGGTTTTAACCAACAAATAATTGATTAAACTAAATTGTCTATAGGAGTACCCAAAAGATTATTAGTAAATGCACGGCTGAAGAGATTTGAGGGCATCCATTTTAATCATTCTCAGTGGCTTGACATATTTATTCTCACATCAAAATCCACAGCAGGTATTCTAGATGGGATCATCTTTCACTTGGACCCAGACTCCTTCCATCTTGTGGCACTATCTTGTCAAGAACCTTAGTCTTCTCCAACTAACAGATCAGGATAGAAAACACAGGAAAAGCATATGTGATTCTTAATCACTCTGCCTAGTAAGTGTCCTTCATCACTTCGGTTCATGTTCCATTAGTACAATTAATGTTCTATCTCGAGTAGGGGGCCCCAAACCCTGGGCTGCTGGCCCATAGCTGTCAGTGGCCTGTTAGGAATCTGGCCACACAGCATAAGGTGAGCGGTGGCCGCTAGTGAAGTTTCATGTGTATTTGCAGCTGCTCCTCAGTACAAGCATCACCGCCTTAGCTCCACCTCGGATTATCAGGCATTAGCTTCTCATAGGAGCACCCGTCCCTGGTGCCAAAAAGGTTGGGAGCTGCTGGTCTAAAGGCAAAGGAGATAGGAAATATCTATTCCCTGCCTAGGCAGCTGCTTCTCAGGAACAACTCCGCACTTATTCTCTGCCACAGGGTGGTTAACCAAAGCCTGAGTGTTTTCTGATTTTCAGACAAGGATAAGTAGCAATGGAATTCATCTATTAACCTCTTCTCTGTGAGAGCATAAAGAATTAATGGTCATAAGATATAATTGGAGAGCTAACTCTTCCTTTTCATATGTATGGCACTTTTCTTTCTATTTATATTTAATTTGCTAAAGTGATCAGGAGATGAAGGGAAGAGAATGTGTGGTTCTTATTTGGGCTCCAAGCCAGGCAGCTTAGCAGTAGAGATTTAATTTTTAAATTTAATTTTAATTAAAATGAGTGGCTAGAGACATAACAAAATTCAAGAAATGTAAATTAAAAAATAAAATAAAATCCTGGGGGAGCACACACTTAAAAGATTTATGCAGGCTTCTGAATGAGAATAACAGTATTTTGCATTATTCTCCTCACGTCTATTGGTGATAAAGACACAGCTGTGCATTGACATCTGTGGCAAAATTATAGATACATTTAAAATATGTTTTAGATAAATACATATACACTTGTGTACCATACTACACTTTATTTCTAAATGGAAATCTATGTAATGCATTTTATAACAGTAATGATAACATTACTGCATAAGCTACACATAGACACATATATCATAATTAGCTAAATTTTTCAATTTTCATATACCTTCATGAAAGGGGGTTCAGCTTATTAATTTATAGTAGAGTCTTAAAAGGCACTTCATTTTGAGATTATTTGTCTTGAATTCTAAAAGAGCTGTAGGATAACATAAGAAGGGACTCGGCATTTGTCAAAGGAGGAAATATGAAGGTCAGGCCTTTCGAAGATCTTCGACTATTTTCTTGTCAATATATGAGCATCCAATGCCCTACTATCTTTGGTCATTTTGTGCAGAAAATTACAGTGACATTTTCCCTATGAATGCAACAAGGTTGCTAAACTTTTCCAAACACTGCTAAAGAATATCGCACAAAGGGGCTGGTCAGTGTCAATATACACTCATGATTGCTAACCTAACCCAGTCTCTCAATAGTGTCTGGAAATCCTATTAGCTTTCCATTATACAACTTAATTCCCATTCCTCACAGTTACTATGTTAAACCTTCCAAACTCTCCTCATATCTTCAGCTTATCCATCTCCTCCCTCAAATTTGGATTACTTAAAATCACTAGAGGAAAACTCTTAGACCAACACTGTTCAGGTCATGACCTACGTCCATCTTCTCCTTCTTCCTGCTGGGTGGGGGAAGATTTGATTTTTTATCTGCATAATTGATCTACCATCTATCTGCACTCTTGAACCCTTCCCCTCTAGATTCTTTAGAAATATAGCAAATTCTCCACTCCTCATCTGCTCATATCTTGAATTTCTCCTTCATTTCTGGATGTGTCACATCAGCATTTCATCATGTGTTGTTATTCAGTGATAAAAGAAGACAAGAAAAGAAAAAGTAAAGAAACTTTTTAAAATCTAAATTACTTCTGAAAATCCTACTCTCTCATCTCCCCTTAACAGTCAAAATTCTTGAATGTATTATCTATATTTTCTATTGCAATTTCTTGAACTCATATATGGTCATTTTTTTCTTGCTATATAATAGACCTTGCTCACATAAGCCATCGATGCCTACATGCTGCACAGCATAGACACTTTTCAGCAGTCTTGTTCTACTTCTTGGAAGCATTTGATACTATTGGAATCTTTTCTTCACGAACTTCTATTTTCTTGCCTCTCCTGGTACAACTGTCTCCTGGTTTGTCTCCTTCCCTCTGGCCTCTCCTTATTTTCTTCTGAATGTTCTTCTTCTATGTTTCTACTTTAAATATTGATGACTTTCAAGGCTCAGTTCCAGTCTTTTCTTCCACCTCACCAGTAAGGATTTATTGAAGCTAATCCAGGAACTCCCAAAGCTTCAAAAAGCATTTGTAGGTTGATGACTCACAAATCTACTTGTCCAGCACAACCTCTTTTCTAGGTTCAAGTTGTATATGTTCATATTCTTATTAAACATTTCCATGTGTATATTTCATAGACACAGTAAGCTTAATATCTTGAGAAATGTACTCATGATCTTATCCCTCTTCCACACTTAATTCTTCTCTTGTGCTCTCTATCCTTGAAATGCTATCACCACCAACCGAGAATACCTCTCACATCTAGTAAATCACCAAATCACATTTAGATTCTATTGTTAGATTGGTTTCTGGATATTTCTCTTTATTCCTACAGCTATTACCAAGGCCCAAGCAAAAGCCATTCCTTTCTGAATGGTTTCTACATCTCTTTAATTGGCCTTTTTTTCAATATCTCTCCTCTAATCCACTTTCCACAGTGAACAAATGAGAATATGATTATGACACTCTCCTGCTTAAAATTATTTAGAACCTTCACATTGTTCTCATGATAAAGTTCAAACTTAGAAATAAGTCATAACTGATTAGACCCCTCAGCACATCTGGCATCCTCATTACCCATCCCCCTCCTCGAATTCTGTTGTCCAGACAAATTGAAAGTCTTCCAGTTTCTTGAAGTATTGCTTTTGCCCACCTCCAAGCCTTCACATCTTATTTCCATTCTCTGGAATGTTCTTTAGCACTCCTCTTTTCTGGTTGATTTTGTTTATTCTTCTAGTCTTAGGTTATATACACTACTTCCTCAAGAAGCCTTTCTTGGATTATCAGATTAGCTCAATAAATTCTTCTGAAATATGACTTCAGCATTCATGTACTTCTTTTATTGTAACTTTATACTTTACTATTGATGCCTAGGTAAATCCAGCCCATCGTCTATTTTATAAATACTTTTATTGTTTTGTATGTGACTGCTTTCATATACAGTGACAAAGTTGACTAGTTGTTGGAGAGTCTTCATTGCTCACAAGGTCTAAAATATTTACAGTATGACTCTTTGTAGGAAGAAAGTCTGCTGACCCTCGCCGTAGAAAGGTTACATTGACATTTGTCTTTATATAAGACTCTATAAAATAATGCTCCATACTATGTTGCCTCAACTGTTTATCAAATGTGCAAAAGTAATTTTTTAACTTTATCTATTATTTTCATTTCCCATATTTTACCTTAGTTTCTTGCCTTTGTTATATTTTCTGCATATTTTTAGCAACTTTAATCTTATTTTACTGTTTTTCATGACTGTTCAAAAGCTTTCTTAAGTTCCTTTTGAAATAAAATGGCATAAAAATTACTTTATTTTATCATGTACATTTTTGCAAGTTGGCTCAAAGTGTTTTTGCTGAAAATGAAGTTGAATATAAACAAGCAAACGAACAATAAACTTTACAAAAATGGTCCTTGTGCACTGGCTTGACTATTTTTGTTTAATTTTTATGAGACACATCTATATATTTGTTTTTCAACTTTGTAAGCTTTAGAAGCATTAGCTGATTTTTTTGACAGAAAAAATCCAACAAATAAATATATTAGTTCATTTTGAATTTTACACTCTATTTTCTGAGAGGAGGATAACAATATACTGTAGGGTAAAGTTGAATAAGATCCAAAATCATTTATCTATTTAAAATATTAACCACTACCTTTTAAATTAAAATTTATTTTTTGTTTCATTATTGACTTTGTTTAGGCAAACAGAATGAATTAATGCTTTTCTGTGTCTCTCTATAATAAAAAATGATATATTAAATTGGACATGTGCCCCATTTCATGAAATGCCATTTACTTAAAATACATGGTTCTACTTTGGAAACAGCCACTCGGCACTATAAAGTATATATGTAAATTCATATCAGGGAAAATCAATATGGATAAAACAAGAATGACCTTCTAATTGAACAATCTCATTTTGTTTAATACTCTGCTTTCTTAGCAAATCTTAGACTCTCTTTTTCTTTAACTGCTCTCATTCAAAGCTTTCATGATATTTCTAAACTTTTATTTTACTTTATAAGATCCAAAAAGACACCATAGGTAATATATATAAAGGTCACACTACAGAGAATTTTATCTTGACTTCTAACCAACTATAGACCATATTAAAGGTTCTAAATTCAGTGTCTCTGACTCAGTACTAAGAGGACTTTTATATTTTCAAAATCTTTTAGGTTATTAATATATGGCAAGTATTTGAAAAGAAAATATAAATCCTGGGACTATATTCCAAGTACTTTAGTTTGTCATTATAAAGTTAGGAGATTAAAGTGAAATAAATTTGTACTAAATTTTCCAATTAAAAAACAACACACTAGACTTAACTATGGTGATCATTTCGTAATATATATATAAATATCGAATCATTATGTTGTATACCTGAAACTAATATAATGTGCTACGTCAATCATATCTCAACAAAAAAAAATGAAGCTTGGTCTTGTTATAGAATCCATCTACATAAATGTTGTTAAATTGCTGGTCAAATCATAACCCTCAGATATATGATGATATAAAATGTCCAGCTATGTTACTCCTTCTTCCTGTTTTCTGCCAGATTTACAGGAGATTCTTTTATATATTTTTTTCTAGTTGAAAAACAAAAATCTTTTACCATGCTTAACTTCTCTGGGCTGGCTTTTGAGATTTCAGGTTAGACACATACAATTATCTGTAGTCTGAGGGTTCAGAGCCTATTATGCCCAATCCAAAGAAAACTGAAACAACAAAAGCAACAATGAAGGCACAGACTTCCTCCTTAGCTTAATAGTACACCACTATAAATATCCAGTCAATGGTTTGGGGGGAACCCTTTTCTTGTCAATAAGATATGTAAGATTTGATGGCTTTGTCAAAAGGGACCGAAGGAGTAAATATTTGTTGTTATTTTACAAGTACCACATATCCTGTGTGTTTTTATATTTTTATTTATTAATTTTATTGAGAGATTAAAACAGAGTGAACCATAAAGTTTTTCTGGAAATTATTTTAAAATTTTTGTTTGTTTGTTTGTTTTTTAGTTTAAAAGGTGGCTATTTATTTATCCAAATAATAAATAAACCAATTTCTGATTATATAAGATTGGATTAAGGAATGCCCAAGTAACATCATAAAAGCACTTTTAGGCCATGTTTTTAGATTTCTCAGAAGCGTCTAACATTGAATTGTTTTCCTGAAAATCATACTTTAAAGGTTCACTAATGTTTTTATTTGAAATTACTGTAATGGGTAAGATTCTTTGTCCTTCAAATTCTCAGTTACATTGGATTTCACCGCGGTATCACTAAATAAGAAAAAAAATAACAAAATAGATTGGGAGGTTTGATTTTAGGGGGAAAGCCTTTAAAAGAATGTTTGGCTTGCCTGCTCTTGCTACCTCATTAATCCTAAATGGTGTCAGTCAGTTGAGTCTAATAGCTGTGAGTGTTACTACCATGGTCAGTTCCAAATTACAGTATTGATTAATTGATTGTCTTCTTCCAGTTGTGAATTATATTAGTGCTGGCTCAGGCAGCTTGGCTTAGGGCCAAAACCTAATTTTCAATGGAAGGCAACAAGCAGTTTCACTGTTTCACTGCTGTGGTTAAGTGGATGTTCAGAAAACAAAAAGCTTTGGAAAGACGATTTGATAAAAAGGAATGTACTAAATCTAATGAGTATGCACTTACTGATGGTCTCTCTCTGACCTAGGGAAACAAGGAGGAAGAGAGTAAGTCATCATTTTTCAACCTCAGACTTCCAAAATAGTCTTTAAGCAAGTGACTAGAAGATGAGAATAAAAAGAAAGAAAGATGATCCAGAATGATAAGAAGACAGCATTTGCATCTGTGGAATTAAGTCCCTTCAGGAGAAGTATGGTGACTGGCACTTTCAAACTAAATAGAATTTCAAGTAGATCATGAGCTCCCTTACATCATAGGTACAGCTATTCAGGGAAGCTTAAAAAGCACCTGCCACATGTGGCACCCCTAGTGAAGTGGTGCTATCTTCTTAGAATAATATAAACATTACCAGGTTGAAAGACAAAATAAGAGGCACTTATTTCATGTTAACTCTCTGCTTTATTGAGGAACATAAAATGGATGGGTGTGTTCATCATTGATTCTTGTGGAATGGGAAAAGCTAAATGGGGCATTAAGAGGTTAATAACTTTCACAGATCTATACCTTTGTGTTTGTTTACAGCCAGATCAATTTCTTTTTTTCTATGAAATATGAAGGAAAAATTGGTGTGGGATGGAGTAACTCTGACTGTAAAATTATATTCACATTAAAATGCTTTTATAATCATTACTGGCCTTTTTATAAAACAATATGAACAAAATAATACTTGATTTCACAGAAAACTGAAAAGAAGAAACTTCCTCTGGTAAAGAAAATGATCACGAAAAAAAACCTGAAACAAATTATTCCAGGAGTCCTAAATTTGGAAGCTTTGAAATCAATGTTTAGACAAAAGTGATAAATAGAAGTTTATAAATGGGGAAACAGTTGTGAATATGTAAACAGCATATATACCTAAGTCAAAAATGTTGTTGGGAATTAGAATTTTGTAGAAGTATTTGATATAAAAAAAGGGGAGCAAGATTGCGAGTAGATGTGTTAATGAGGTACTAAGTTGTACTAAGTTCAAGATTATTTAAGATTGATCATATATATGTATAATTAATAGAAGCAATGATGTAAGAGCCTCTTGCCATAGATTCTATAAGAAAAGTTCATAGACTAAATTTCTACAAAATAGAAAGGTACATTAATTTTTCATGGCTGTCTCAATGGTCTGTGGCAAAAACAAGTTTAGAATTGGATTTGCCATATTTCTTTACTTAAAAATATTATTATAGGTTATGCCATTTAAGCATCATGCCTTTAAGGTAAACTGTTGAGTAGTTAATAACTTAGTTACTAACTCTGGTAACTCACACCTTGTATGGTGTTACAAATTTAATGTACTAGCAACTTGAAAAAATAAATTTATATCTTAGTGGACTTAACTAAGTACTTAGATGTTAATATGGAAAGTAAAACTATGCTATTAGTATCTTGTGGGAAGGATCCAAATATAATTCATTGTTTTACACTCTTCAGCACTTGGCACAGAGAGTCTAGCACAAAGTGGGTGCTCCATGAATATTTTTTTAAAATAAAGAATGCATAGAATATAGCCTTCGAACCAACTTCCTGCTAATGGCAATAATTTGGTAAAAATATATTATCTTTAAAGGGGCATAGCAATAATATTAACACTATATTAGCAAATTTGAACAGCATGGGATCCCACACACTAAAGTATAGCTACTTTTTCCCATCCCCCATGCTCTCTTCTCACCTGAATAAATTTGATTCAGCTTAGACACAGACATCATTTTCAACCCTACATAAGTAGTTTCTCACCTCTCTGGACTAGATTAAGCAACATTATTGCAAATTCCTGTGCTTTTCATATTTTAGGAATATTTGCACTCTCCTGTAATTGTTTATTTAATTGGCTATCCATCCTAGATGAACTATGTCTGTCAAATTCCACTTTATGTTCCTTAGCAAAGGGTTTGGCACATAGATAGGTACTTGGTTCCTTCAGTCAGTGTCATTTTTGACCCCTCTTTCCCACACCTTGCTTCTGGTTTGTCTGCAAAGCCAGATAGCTCTGCTTTAAAAGTATCGCCCATCCAGAATTCAACCACAGCTATAAGTTGGTCCACCTCATGCTTGCATTATTGTATAGTCTCTGTCCTAATACACCTGCCATTGCCCTTGACCTGATTATTCAGTTCTCAACCCAGAAGCCTGAGAGATACTCTTAAAACATGTGACTGATCATGTTAGTCTCTGTTAAAAATCTTCAGTGAGATATCATCTCATATAGAATAAAAGTCAAAGTTCTTACTACAAGCTATAAAGGTCTTCTTTTCTTATTTCTTCTAGTACCAGTCACTCTAGTGATACTGACCTTCTCACTGTATCTTCCTTTAGGTAAGCTTTCTCATCATAGCCTTTGCACCTGCTTTATCCTATGTCTAGAATGGTCTGCCAATATCTACATGACTAACTCCTTTACTTTCTTGAGAGTTTAACTCAAAAGTCACCTCTCAGTTCAAAATTTCTAAAATTTCAATATTTCCTTTACCTGAAATTTTAATTTCCTTTTCCTGTTTTATTTTTTCTATTAATACTGATTCTATGCCTGATATTCAGCAGGTAAGATGGACTTTCAAATTAAGTGGCTGGGTGACTATTTGATGACTTAGTACCCATTTTCACTGCTTGTTAAATGTTTTAAACTTCGTCCCTGCTCATCACTATCTAACATACTCTATACTTCAACTATTTCTCTTTACCCTCTGCTTTCCCCACTCTAACATGAGTTTTTGCGCAACTCTGTATCACCAGCATCTGGAACATATGGTTTCCTGTAGGTACTCAACCTTTATGCCCCTATTTTGCCTATACATGTTTCTACTTTAAAAAGGTACTAAAAACATTGTTATGCTTATTTGCTATCATATTGTCTCTGTGTAATAAACTCCTCAAGGGCAGGTATCATTTATTTTTTTTCATCTTTGTATCTCTGTCTTCTAGGGTAGTGACTGGTCAATAAATGTTCAATGACTAGATGAATAAAAAAAGGAGTGTGCACACTCACAATTTCTCATTTAACACATATAAATTATCATAAGTATGCCTTTATTTATTATGCTTACCTACTTTTATTCAAGATAAAATTATTTATATAAATTTTATTGGTACAAGTATAGCTTTATAAATTATTATTTTTAATGTGTGAGTTTATCTGCCCCATGGATTTTCAGGAGCATAAACCTTGTGACTGAGAAGAAAATATTATTATATACTTGACCTTCTCTTGGCATTACTATGGTTTTAAATTGCAGTAATATGAAAATCTCAAGTAAATTGTAGACAGCTGTTTACAGCAGAAGATATTACATAAGAGATTTCATAACCAAGGATGATTTCTGATCCTCTAAAATATAATTTAAAAAGATGATTCTGCATAGGAAAATCTGGGATTAGACTCAGAAATCTTTTTTTTTTTAACTTTGGAACCATTTCATGTGCTCAACATTTAAAAAACATCAGATTTTTATAAAATATCACCTTTAATTCTATACTATCTACCACAAGAATAATTTACCCCTAAAATCTTTGTTATATAAGATGCAAGGTATGTTAATAAAATGTACAAAATAGTCTTAATAATTCTTATAAACTTAAGTCTCGAAAAGATATTCACTGCCTCTTTTAAGGAACACTGACCTTCTTATAATCCTGTTTTACTTCCCTTTTCATATATTACCCGTGACCCAGGCAACTCTTCCATGTTCAACATAGCCCATCCTAAGAACCTCTGTCTTCAATCCATTGAATATTAAAGAAATAGGTCAGATACTGACAAAAGACTCACATTAATTGGAAACACAGAGCCAAATGCAACAGGTAGCTTAGTTCCCAAATTCTGGAGATCTCAAAAAGAAAGCACATCTTTTATATATAATTTTTGAACTCAACTTCTGGGTGATCATTTATAGCTGTCTTCAAGCCACACCTTTTGGAAAGCAGATGTCCAGCTACCAAGCATGAAAATATAATCTTTACGACAACCTCAGAGTGCTACCCTGATATTTCATTCCCCAACTTCCTACAGCCTCTAAATAGAAAAATAGAGAATGAGGTAGATAATGTGAACACTTAAGAATTTGACATCTAAGAAGATTCTCAATGTACCAGTCTGATTGTTCTGGTTCTATACTCCACTACCTATAATTAAATTTTCTTGAAATCATTCAGTTTATTTATTCAGTAGCCTATTTCTAGAAAGGAACATTTACCTTTGCATGAACATAATTTTGTGTGATTTGACTATTACTCTTATTTTTTATTTATTTTTATGGTGGCATTGGTTAATAAAATCCAATAAGTTTCAGCTGTACCCCTTAACAGTAAGGCATATAAATATTCACACTGTGTGTTCACCACTCATAATTAGATTTTTTTCTGTCACTACATTTTTGACCCCTTTTATCCCATCTACCTACCTTCTCTTCTCCCCTCCTCCTCCCCTCCATTAACCACTAGTCTATATAGTCCATGTCCATGATTCTCTGTTTGTCCTGTTCATTTGTTGCTTTTAGGTTTATATTCCACATGTAAGTGATATCATGTGATTTTCAACTTTTTCTGTCTGGTTTATTTTGCTTAACATGATTATCTTGAGTTCCATCCATGTTGTCACAAATGGCAGTATATCATCTCTTCCTATGGCTGAGTAATATTCCATTATATATATGTACCACAGCTTCTTTAGCCAATCATCCATTGTAGGGGATTTAATTATTTTTTAGCTTTTATTTCTAGAAGTGAATTGATGAATGTGACCAAAACTAGAATAGAATATTTATAATTTATATTGATTAACATGCAGCATTTTTATAGGGAGAGAGATATGTTATAATGTATATTACATAACAACCTCATAATTTATATTATACTCTTGTTTTATTTTTGTGCCATTATGAACTCAAAGTAGACTTATATTCTTTTTTTCTTATTTAATCATCTTGACTTTCTTGAGCAACTCACATAATTCAAACTGACAGTTTTCTTGATGGTAATAATGATAGCAAACAAGTATGCTTAATCCTGTCAATTTTCACTTAAAAATTATAAAAATAAAGAAACCAATGTAAAAATCAGTATATAAGTCCCCTATTTATAGTATTCTATGTAAAAAATAACTTTTGGTTTTAGTCGATTCATAAAGGCAACCATACAAAAGGCACAATTAATATGAAAAGTCAAAAGTATAGGGGTTGGATCAAGAGACAGTAGATTTTCCACATACTTATGGTAGTATCCAGATATACCAGTTGTCACATTGTGTTTAATTCTAGGCATCAACTTGAAATATGAAACATTTTATTGATGTACTAGAAGAAGACATCAGAGGATGAAATATCTGAAACTCCTGTCATAAAAGGAAATCTTGAAGAGGTATAGATATTTTGCATAAAAAAGAAAACACTAAAGAAGAAATAATGGCATTTAGATTTTACATCAACATAAGGAAGACCTTTCTTGCAATTATAGCTACCCAATAATAAAAGTGAGGTTCGTGTATAGTTTTAATCAAAGAGTGGCTGATTGTATGTTATGAGGAAGTTTCGCACTGAGGAGACTAAACAATGTGACTTTCCCTAGTCTTATATCTTAATTTTTCTTTCTTTTTCTTCCCATCAAAGGATAATATATCTTAAATGCAGAGTTAAAAAAAAATGCCTGAGTCACAGATACACTATCAGATATCTATTTGATCTTAGGCAGGTCATTTATCTTTTCTGGGTCTATTTTTTTCATGTATAATACATGGCCTGGAGTCTTGAAGGTCTATTTTAATTATAATGTTCTCTGACTGTATAAACATAGACATACCGAATCAAACCCTAAGTCTACTCATGGTGAAGAATCATCACAATCAAAAACTTTTTGAAGAGGAAAGCATTTAGTTAACCCCCACATATGCCATTGGATTACATCTATTATTCCTATACTGACTTGCTAGTAAATAATTTTAATAAGTGTTTCTTTTAAATGCTATGTGTACAATGTGAAAGTTTTAGTTACTACTCCTGAATAAAAAAGTATAACTCTCTCAAGCAGAAATGTTCAGAGTTTATGGCCATACAACTCTTAACATGCCTGATCCCGTCTGATTTTGGAAGCTAAGCAGGGTCGGGCCTGGTTAGTACTTGGATGGGAGACCACCTAGGAAGACCAGGTGCTGCAGGCGTTAAAAAAAAGAAGAAGAAAAAAGAAATGTTCAGATTCTGCTGAGTTTTTTTATTCTGGTCATGTAGTCTTCATACACGATTAACCCTTCCTTCATCAAATCAACTTATTTTTTTACCTGGGAATGTCAAATTAATACTATAATCAAAAATCTCTAGTAGAGACTTGAATATTTCCCTGCTATGTATAATGCCAATGACTTTTTTAAAAATAAAATTATTGAAACCAGGCTCACTTAATAGGGTGTCTTAGTTAGCAGATCTGGTTTATTTCTTGAAAATAGTGCTAGTCAGAACTTTATAAACAGTTCTTGAAATCAGCTAAAGAAATTTTATTATTTTAGACTTTCTCAATTGATGAAATTCCAAGCATTAACTAAAATTTTAGAAGTTTTCTCAATGTAAAATATTTATAGGTATTGGCGTTGGTCCTTGTATTAAAACATGATACTGCATAGTGTATAATCAAACGTTATTCACAAGAAATTAAAATCTACTTGCCAAAATAAGCAAAGCACTTGGCTATAGAATCTACAATAATATGATATTCACCCAATATATTTGTGAATTTCCAAATTCATACATTTTAACAGTTTCTGGCTAGCATTAGCTTGATCCAATTATGAAAAGTGACACTGACAATACTTGAAAAAGACAGCTCATTTAACCAAATTAACTAAACTTGGCCACTAGCCCTAAGGCAAAATGTTTGAACCTTTAATTATAGACTAGTATAGTCATCATTAACAGTATCTTAGATATCCCATAATGTACTCAATCAGTCACTTATTAAGTGTCCATGGTATCAAGATGTTCATTTAGGCATTGTGAGGAACACAGAGATGAGTAAGAATACATAGACCTTCCTTTTAAAAAGTTTACAATGTAGACACTTAAGGAGGGACTGGCAGGAGAGTGAAAACCTCATGCTTTTTGCTTCTAGTTAGATGATTTTTATACTCTCAACTCAAAGCAATAAGGGATCATCTGAAAATAATAGTGGCGATTGTATCTGAAGTTCTACATGGATTTAAATCCTGATATTACTACTACTTATGTGAATTTGGGCAAGATATTAGTTTCTCTAGTTCTCAGGTCCCTCATTCTAACATGGAGATAATTAAAGTACAGACCTCAGAGAGTTACTGTGAAGAGTAAATGAGATATGCATGCAATGTGCTCTGCACATAATATGCATTTCAAAACTAAAGATTAAATATATTTAAGGAACAAAGGATACATTAAATAAGAAAGCTATCCTTACTTTGGCAAGATTAAAA
This sequence comes from Eidolon dupreanum, assembly GCA_028627145.1. NCBI lineage: Eukaryota > Metazoa > Chordata > Mammalia > Chiroptera > Pteropodidae > Eidolon > Eidolon dupreanum. The sequence goes on along the minus strand of CM053509.1, from coordinate 113,442,015 downwards.
ATTCAACATTTTGTCATATGTTAGAGTTGGATGACTGAATTCATGACTGATGATAAACATTCATGTACTATAAAAGGAAAGAAGAATTTCTAATGCAGGACCCTAAAGCAACACTGCTAGTGAGCTGGCAATCTCAGACAAATGAAGGAGAAGACATTTTAGGCAATACTGATCAAATATAATGCACCAAATAAAATGTACTAGGCTTTATTCAATTGTTTGACAAAATGTCTTATAATATTCTTGCAGACGCGATAAAGAAGACCGGATTAGAGAAACTAGGTAGATTTGTTTAGTGGCAGAATAGCTCCTAAAAAAAAAGTGGAATGTGTAAATACTAATCTGAAACATACATTTAGACCTGGTTCAGAGCACTGTCTCTGGTAGAGTGGAAATACAGTAATATTTAGAAATCAGAAAGGTTTAATTTGAGATTCTTGCTTTAACTCTCATTAACTGTGAGAAATTTTCGCCTCCTTTCTTCATCTGTAATGGGACGATATGAGGATTGCATGCATACCCTTAACTTTATGCTTGGCATATCTTAAGGGCTCAATAAATAATATCAATAATAATCACTGTTATTTTTACTTTGATTTCATTTTTGATGGTTAGAGTATTTTTGTTTCCATTTTCACTCATCTTGGAAATACAGGTAGGCCAAAAAATAAATTTGATCTGTACTTCGTAGAAGTAGTTAGTTATACTCTTTCTGACCAGGAGACACTGTGTTCAATGAGTAATGTATCTATCTTTTATTTAGAAGGTGAACTCCTAAAATATACTGTATATTTCCACTTTTAAACATGCCTGTATATGTGGGCAGATAAGTTCCTGATATTCTAAGTTTCAATAAAAATAATAATGATAACATTTATAGAGTAACCTATATAATCCCTACTATATGTCAGGTACTATTCTAAAGCACTTTCATATATGAACACATTTAGTCTTCACAACAGACATAAGAAGTAGGTACTGTTATTATCTCCATTTTATAGGTGAAAAATCTCAAATAAACACATTTGAATATTTGCCTCAGATCAAACAACTAGTAAGTAGCAGAGAATTCAGACAAGTCTAGGTTTAGAATCTATGTAATTTGCCCCTTATAATAGAATTGATTTGTTTTGAAGAAGCAATGTCATTAATAGAGGTGTATTTGAAATATTCCTATTGTCACTAGATTAGACAGAAATAGAACTTAAAAGGAAATAGGAACATCGTTTGTATTATTAGTACTATGGGAATATGTACTTTGGCTTCTAAAAAAAAAGCTGGTTTTTAAATTAACTCTGGAACATAATGTGTTCAGAAAATGGGAACTAATTCTATACAAATTGCTGAACCGTAAGGCAGAATGATTAGAATCGTAAGAGAGTTATGAACAAAGAACATGAGAGTTTAGAAGAACACATCATTTTGACTGCAGATATACAAGAAAGCTTTAAGGTGAAGGTGAGCTGAATTGTAATACATAAAATAGAAACAATGAGAAACCAAAAGGGAAACAGTCTGAGAGCTTGAAATAAATTTACTACAACCCCTTATCTCTCATGTTTGTTTAATTCTTTGTTTAATCTAATTTGACTTCAAAAGCATCTTGTTTTCTGAAAGACTTTTTCTATATACAGATATTTCCTTTTTTCTTAGTCATAAGAAACATTAACCTAAAATTGAGGTTCACAGGGAATGTGGGAGATGGTATTCTTTCCTTAAGCTGGGATAACAAAATTTTTAGCAGATACAAGTATTGAGCATGCTAGGAACTCTTAAATTTTGTAAACTTTGTTTCCAAAATTTGTATTTAGAAACATGAATTAAAAATAATTTTATTTTATTTTATTATTCATCACAGGTTTTTACCAGATAATTGTTTTGAATGGTGAGCCAATAGATCAAATAGAGAGAGAGCACAGGCATTATTAATTTCATAAAATTATCATTTTAAGATTAGAAGCATACTATTAAACTGTAATAGGCAAGAAAACATGTACTTGTTAGATGATTTTATAAAAAAATATCATTATTACAGGTAAAATGTTTATATTAGAGAAAAGATACAGATATGTAACATAACAAAGCTGCGTTAATAGCAAAAATTTTGTTGCAAAGTAGTGAGAAGTGAATGCATAACATTACTGTTATTGTTTAACAGAGATTAGATATTTAAAAATTTGCTAATCTATTTGCTAATCTTTTTTCTCACTTTATTCCCTCATTAACAATAAATAGCTTTGTAGCTTCCAAAAGAACCAAAATAAAGTATGTAGGCGAGACCACCGCCAAGGGCAAATAGTTTCATAGCAGCATCAGCTAAATTCAATCAACATTTAAATCTATAGGCATCTGCTACTCCAGTTCAAAACTTTAACCCGTTGTTAGATACCTCACACATTCATGACTAACATCATCCATGATTCAGAACTGAAAAATAAATCCCTCATTGATAAATCATTTCCTTGTTATTCCACTGGTTCGAGTATGTTATAATTCTATTTATAAAAGAAAAACTGGCCACTTATGGTTAAGAAAAATTTATCCTTAGTATACTTTATAAAAGGAATACCAGGTGAATAGAATATAATGTTTGAATATTCTGTCCATCCATCCATCCATCCATCCGAACCAATATTTGTTGAGTGACCATTATATATTATGCACTATATTAGGTGGTAAGACCTAAAGAAGGGAAGTTTGTAAGACTTACCTTGTATTAGCCACTGTAGGTGTTTTTAGATACAGTCCCTGGCCTCAGGAAGTTCAAAACCTAATTAGAAAGAAATTAAAAAAAAATTTTTAAAAAATATTTCAAGTATTAATTGTCTTCAAGATATATTTCTGCCATCCTTGCCCTCCCCCCACCTTTTTTTTTTTAGTTTAATGACAATCTGGTATAAATTTTATGTGATACAACCTTTAATTTAAATAGTAAAATGTCAAAAATCAACATAGACATCTATTTTGTCCACATGCTGTAAAGCAGTGGATATTGACTATTTATTAAAATTTTGAATTCAGGCTATCATGTTTAATATAAAGTAGATAAATTGCCTTCTTATAATATCTATTTTATCAAGTGCCTTGGTTTGTTGCTTCTTGAAATTACATGATACATTTCAAAATTTCCATCTTTTTGTCTTTCTGGAACTGAATGCTCCCTGAGGCAGCGGTCCCCAACCCTTCTGACACTAGGGACCAGTGCTCCTATGAGAATCTAATGCCTGATGATCTGAGGTGGAGCTGAGGTGGTGATGCTAGTGCTGGGGAGCAGCTGCAAATACAAATGAAGCTTCACTCTCTCACCTGCCACTCACTTCCTTCTGTATGACCTGGTTCCTAATAGGCCACAGACCTAACAGGACACAGACCAGTATCAGTCCATGGCCAAGGGACCTCTGACCTAAGGTGTTAAGTGAATCACTTAAACACTAGCAGCCAAGCTAAAGCAAATCATTGTCTGTCCTACCCCTCCTGGGATTAGGTAGCACAGAAGAATTCTAAATCTTATAAGCACTACATTTATGTAAAAAAATCCCTTTATTAATTTTCTAAATCCATACCTCTGTAACATAAAAAAGGCAGTATGTCATAATTCCTCCATAGTATAATTTTATAAAATTTAAAGTCTATCCTAATGATTCTAGTTTATTTTCAGAATGGTTTCCTTCTGTTTAGTCTAGACCACTTTTTTTTTTTTTTTTTAAATCAATTCTTTACCACCTGTTCAACTTATTCCTCCTTCAGTTCTCAGGGAAGTTATCATCTCATGCAGAAAGCCTTCCCTGACATCCTGTCTCCTTTATGTTTCACTTAGATGTATCTACTTGATGCTCCAACAGCTCTGTGTACTTCCTTATCACATCTCATCATATTATCTTGTGTCACATTTAGAAACTGGCTAGTTATTCAACTATTTCCCTTTTCCTCCTATTACCAAGCTAGACTGTATTTTGAAGATATTTATCATTTATTTATTTATTTATTTATTTATTTATTTATTTATTTATTTATTTTTAGGTGAGGCAATCCCTGGTTGACCTCACAGATTGCAAGAACCTCGTCAGCTTACAATCCTTTATTTATTTTTAAAATTTTTTTTACACCTCCAGCACCTGGACTTTCTACGTGGTCTCCCATCTAAGTACTAAGCAGGCCCAACCCTGCTTAGCTTCCAAGATCAGATGGAATTGGGCTTGTTCAGGGTGGCATGGCCGTAGACTGTATTTTGAAGATAGATGTATGCACGTGACTGGATTCTTCACAATGTAGTACAGTTAGATACAAATCATGTCACTATCAGGCCTGGCCTTAAAACCATCTCATACATGATCCTTCATTCAATGTTCCCTAAGCACAGACAGAATTCCTGAGGACCTAGAAGAGTAAAAATTCATAAGATGGAAAAAAGCCTGGTCTTTCAGTTATAGCTTTCAGGATCACCCTTTATCGCTATTAATAAAGTCTATTCATACTAGAGTATTACAAAGATGACAATCTATCATCTCGACCTGATTAGGAACATCTATTGGCACTGGAGTTTTATGTAAATGAGAACTCAATTGCCATCTTCATGCCATTAAAAATGTTGGGCAGTTGTTACAACACTTAACGTACTCAGACTTTGATTGCACAGTTGGTTCAATCGCCTCCACCAGGTTGTAAACTATAGTACCCACAATGACCAGTTTTGTCTAATTCCAGGGTTTAGCAGAACTCCTGACACAGTATATGGCACATAATAAACATCTCTCTATATTTTTTATTAACTTGAATTTTATAGGCTAAAGTGCCCCATGAGATTTTCATGGGAAACATTATTCTAAATACAGTTATTCCTTTAGGGGTGAAATGCAAGCTTCATCTAGTATAGGCTTCAAAATTCTTTTTTGGTGAATACCTTAAAGGTAGAAACTAAGTTTGCTCAGGAGTTCAAAGCCAGTGGAAATATCGAACCATTTTTGCAAACTGTTTTTGTAGACTTCTATTTGCAGTTTTTTGTAAGATGGTGAGAGCATTGTAAAATCTTAGTCAGAAGTAACAGACTTAAAAGTTCCTTGATGCAATTGCTGTGATTTGAAATGTCCTTCGAATTTCCACTGGGGAGTTAACACCAAGGAAAGAAAATGAAAGGTAATTTTCTTTCCTTTTCAAAACAATAACCAATCACAGAACCCAAAACCTTCTGCTATTCTCATAGTAAAATGAAATAGTTTTTGAAGTTTAGACAAAAATAAAGGCATCTGACAAGCAATATCAAGTCTCAGTCAGCATGTCTCCATGTATTTATTGCAGACACACCTATTTCTCCCCTTATTCCTACAGCCAGACATACCCTGGGCACTAATTCCTTTTGGGCAACCACCTGTTTGAGGTCCCTTCCAAAAAGTATCATGATAATTCTCACTCATATGTCTCTTTACTACTATCTACTTGGTTAAATTTTATCCTGTTTAGCATAACTTAACTTTCAAACACATACTTCTTTTACTTTCAGCCCTATTTAAGTAAGAAAAATATCAAAGAGATGATCAAATCTTTTTGGTTCCTCTCAATTAGAGAAAAAGTCTTCTGTCAGGCATGCAGCTGCCTTTTAACCTGAATATAAAATCCTCAAACTCTGTTTCACGACTCATTTATATTATTGCTGAATGGCACCTTTAGGCTAAATTTTATGGTAGCTTTAATAAATTGGTAGTTCACTGACATCAGTGTTAACACATAATGTACCTTGGCAAAGCACTTGTCTCTTTAGTGTCACACAAAATGCATAATGCATGGCAGATTTGCCACTTGAAGCCATTTCTTAAAATATTCATAGACATTAAGACAACCCTCTGCTTCTCAGACCATCACAATGCTGCCTTTCCTTTCTGAGCACAAATATCAATCTAATGACCTATTGAACTAATAGAGAAGACAACAGAAAATATTTAACATATTTCAACCAGAAATATTTTCAAAAATTAATTCTTTCTAAATTACGTTCAAGTTATGTTGTTGTCAAAGCACAAATAACTAAGAATTCTCAATTTTGTTTTCTTTTCTAAAGATGGGGGAACATGGATCCTAAATTCTCATAAGCAGGAGAAAATGGATTTTTGGAAATTGATTTAGCTAAGGGAGCACACTCCAGCTCACAGAACATGCCTTATGTGGGTGAGAGAATAAAATAAATAATAAGGAAACTTACAACAGCATGAGTTCTTTCATTTCCATAATTTCTACTAAAGTTTAATTGTTGTGGCTGAGAAAACTGTAAGAGCTAAAGTCGAAAACTTTTGAGAGCAGAACTGTCCATGGTGAGGTATAATCTGGCCTGATATAGTTTATAATACAGCATACCTAGGAGACATTAGAGGTTTGTTTTCAGTCTACCGCAATAAAGTGAATATCACAATAAAGTGAATCACGGGAATTTTTTGGGTTTCCTAGGGCATATAAAGGTTGTTTTTATACTATACTATAGCCTATTAAGTGGGCAGGAGCATCATATCTATAAAAACTATTTTCATACAATAATTAAAAATACTTTATTGCTAAAAATTCATCATCAGAGACTTTAGCTAGTCATAATCTATTTAGTGGTGGAGGATCTTGCCTTGATTGTTAATGGCTGCTGACTGATGGTGGTTGGGGTGGCTGTGGAAACTTCTTAAAATAAATGACAATAAATTTAGCTGCATCGATCAACTCTTCCTTTCACAGATGATTTCTCTGTAGTATGTGATGCACTTTGAAAGCATTTTACTCACTGTAGAACTTCTTTCAATGTTAATCTTCTCAACCCCTGCTGCTGCTTCATCAACTAAGGTTATGTATATTCTAAATTCTTTGTTGTCATTTCGACAATCTCCACAGCCTCTTCACCAGGAGAAGATTTCACCTCAAGAAACCATTATATTTGCTCATCCATAAGAAGCAACTCCTCTTCCATTAATGTTCTATCTTGAGACTGCAGCAATTCAGTTACATCTTCAGGCTCTATTTCTAATTTTAGTTCTCTTGGCTATTTCCACCATATCTGTAGTCACTTTCTATTCTTTTGTCTTAAACCCCTCATGAAAATTGGAATAAACTTCTTCTGAATTCCTGTTAATGTTGATATTTTGACCTCCTCCCATGAATCATGAATGTTCTTAATGGCATCTAAAATGGTGAATCTTTTCCAGAAGATTTTCAATTTACTTTGCCCAGATCCATCAGAGGAATCACTATTCATGGCAGCTATAGCCTTACGAAACGTATTTCTTAAATAATAAGACCTGAAAGTTGAAATAACTTTTTGGTCCATGGGTTGTAGAATGAATATTGTGTTAGGAGGCATAAAACATTAATCTCATTGTACATCTCCATCAGAGCTTTTGGGTGGCCAGGTGCAATGCCAATGAGCAGCAATATTTTGAAAGGGGTCTTTATTTTTTATTATTTATTTATTATTATCATTTTCTTTTTTCCTGAGCAGTAGGTCTTAACAGTGGACTTAACTAGTCAGTAAGCCATGTTGTAAACAGATATGCTAACATTCAGACTTTGTTTTCCCATTTACAGAGCACAGGCAGAGTAGATTTAGCATAATTCTTAAAGCACTGGAATTTTCAAAATGAGAAATGAGCATTGCCTTCAACTTAAAGTCACCAGCTATATTAGCTCCTAACAAGAGATCCAGCCTATCCTTTAGAGCCAGTCTTTGACTTCTCCTCTCTAGCTATAAAAGTCTCAGATGAAATCTTCTTCCAATATAAGGCTGCTTTGTCTATATTGAAAATCTGTTTTTTGGTGTAGCCACCTTCATTAATGATCTTAGCTAGATCTTCTGGATAACTTTGCTTCAGCTTCTACGTCAGCCTTTGCTGTTTCCTTGCATGTTTACATTATGGAAATGAATTTTTTCTTTAAACCTCATCAACCAACCTCTGCTAGCTTTAACTATTTCTTCTGCAGCATCCTCACCTCTCTCAGCCTTCACAGAATTAAAACGAGTTAGGGCTTTGTTCTGCATTAGTTTTTGGCTTAAGGGAATGTTGTGGCTGGTTTGATCTTCTATCCAGACCACTAGAACTTTCTTCTTATCATCAATAAGGCTGTTTCACTTTCTTACCATTCATGTGTTTACTGGAGTAGCACTTTTAATTTTCTTCAAAAACTTTTCCTTTGCATTCACAACTTGGCTAACATAAATAAAAATATTTCATAAGTGCCCTTTCATTTACTGTGTTTTATGTAAGAAAAAAGTCATTTTTTAGTTTATTGTTTAAATAGAGTTAGTTGAAGTCAAATCATGTACATTCTATATTCTGACTCATTAAAAAATACTTTGGACTTCCCACTATAATTTTTATCTTTGCTATGTGGCATTTTTTTCTGTTATAATGTGAAAATTCCAAGTTTTATTAATGACTAATTATTCTATTATATTTAATAGGCATATTTTAATTAAAATACTTAAAACTTGAAATAAGATATTTCAACAGAAAAGATGGAATTCAATTTATATGCTATAGTGTGATGCTTGTACAATTGTATTCAAATTAGAAAAAGTTTTCTTCATATTACAGGTTTTTTGTTACTAACCATATTCTAAAGCAAAAAAAAAAATTCTGATTATCAAAATAGCACGTCATTTTAAAACAGATTCTACATTAGCACAAGCAATTGTGACCTTTAATTTTAAAATTACATATTAAAAAGATTTCATTGTAGGGTTTCATTCTCCTTTATTTTACATTTTTTGCACATTTTTCTTTAGTCATTGTTCTTACATATTATAGATTCAAGTTTATACTAGTTTATAAACAATGCTAAGTAAGTAAAAATCATGGAAAAGATAAAATTTGAAATACCTAAAGATACCTATTTTGCAAAGTTGCCAACTTATTTTTTCACATGAAGATAGTACAGTAGAAAGCCAGGACAGATGAGGGAGATAATATGGTTTTAAGCTTCATTTCAAACATGTTAGAGACTCTAAGTGACAGACCTTTCATATCTTTGCTTCTTTCTTTCTTTCTTTCTTTCTTTCTTTCTTTCTTTCTTTCTTTCTTTCTTTCTTTCTTTCTTTCTTTCTTTCTTTCTTTCTTT
>CM053509.1:113421030-113432834 GCA_028627145.1 Eidolon dupreanum | reverse complement strand
ACATGGAAACGTAAGAAAAAATATTTTACAATGATGAAGGTTACTGGAGTACAAATTTTCTACATAACAAATATGTCAAGATATAAAAACTGGAAAAATCAGTTGTGCCTCTCATCACAAAGAATGAAAGAGTTATTATTATTATTTGTTGTTGTTGATTTGTGTGTGTTTCCACACAGTCTCTTTAAAAAAATGAGCCAGGTTTCCTGAATGCTGCTCTTTTATGATGATGATGATGATGATGATGATGATGATGATGATTTTTAAATCAAAGTGCAGTGTACTTATAAAAAAAGTGCATAAACAATGAATGATATAAAAGCAAACACCAGGGTAACCACCACCCAGCTCAAAATATAGAATATTTCTAGTGCTACAGAATCCCCATGCTCCCTCACAGTCTCATTTCTCCCCTTCATCAATGGTAAACAAACATTATCTTGATTCCTAACCCTATAGTTTAGAGCTGCCTTGAACATTATATAAACATATCACATATTACGTATTACTTTGTGTCTGGCTTCTTTACTTAACGTTATGCTTATTGGTTTTATTCATTTTGCAGTTTATCAAATATTACCTGAATATACCACACTTTTTATATTCATTCTATTTCTGATGGACATTGGGTCATATCCAGTTTAGAGCAATTACAATTAATGTTGCAATAAACATCCTTGTAGATATTTCTTGATACAAATGTTGTATATAATGAGAAGTGAAATTGCCGGATCATCTGGTACACATATGTTCAATTCAGTAGATAATGCCAAACTGTTTTCCAAAGCAGTTGTAGCAATTATATTTCCCTGAAATATATAAGCATTCCTGCTGTATCATATCTTTGACAATACTTGGTAGGGGTATTTGCTTTGAATGTTTAGGTTAGACCAGTGAAAGAAGAGAGCGGGAATGAAGGCTTAAAGAGAAAACAGGATGACTCCTGAGCCATGATTTATCTGACTAGTAGAAGAATGATAGTTGTGCTGTGAGTAGTGAAGACCTGAATGTTAAGGCCAAGGAATTTCTCTGGCAGTAGGAGCATCCATGAAGGGTTAAGTAGTCTAATGAACAGCATGGAATTCAGTGAAATTATGTGGGTGCTAATCACCCTGGCATATGCAAAATCAATTTTGTGTGAGGGTAGGGGTGGGAGGGGATTGGGGTCTTTTCACAAGCAAATAAATAAAACCAACACTTAAAATAGAATGAGTCTCTTTATATATGAGAATCATTAGAAATGTCTAGGGTGGTAGATTAAAGATGAAAAATGTCACTAGAGAAGAAGTTTGCCATGGTAAAGAACTATCTCACATCAATCTATTCTAAACTATATGTTATTCTTCTTTTTATGATCAATTTTGAACATAATGTGTGTCAGAAGGGAAGAGAAGGAAATATATCTGAAATTTTCAGATATGAAAATTTCCCCTAAGTATTTACTAAATTGTTTTAATAAGTACATGTTTTATAAGGTAGTTATTTTATAATTATTCTATAGAAGGTGCTTTAAAAATATATCCTCTACAACCAGAAATAATCACAGAATTTTATAGTTGCAAGGAATCTTGGACACATCTAATTACACCTTCTCATTTCACAGTTAAGAAAGACTAAGTACACAGTTGCCCAGTTACTTGATCAAGTAAGGCAGAAGATAACTGCAGATGATGAAGAATTAGGCCCTTTGACCTTGAAGATAATCGTCATGAATTCATTTTATTTAAAAAAATATTGAAAAAATATTCTGTCTTGACTTTCTTTACCTGGCCTATTTCTACACATCTATCAGAACTCATAGTTCATCAAATTCAAGATGTCCTCTCTGATCTCCTCTTCAAGTTTGTATTAGAGGCCTCTAGTACATCTGAAAGAACATTTTATAATTATTTCTACTTTAAAGTTATCTATATACTTATCTCTTTGCCCACTATATTGAGAAACCAGAAGGTAGGGACTGCTTTTTTTTCTCTCAGTCCTTAGCATTTTGTATAAGCCTCACTTATAATAGCACTTGGTAAATATTGGTAATATTAGTTAAATATCAAAATTTTGCCCATAATCATTTTGGTACATACTTAGGGAGAGGTCAAATATTTAACTTTACTCATTTTGTTAGTGTTTTTGGCTGTTCATTGATATTTCTCTTCCTGTTATTTTCAGGCACATGGTAGAAATGTACTCCCTTATTTCCTTAAATTAGTGTGATCCTGCTATTTGAGCAGAAATAACACATGTCGCTTCCATGTAGAAGATGTTAATAGCCAGTGATCAATTTGCTCTCCCCTCCATCCAGCCTCAGTGATCTTGGAGACTCCCTGAGTGAGGATAACATAAAAATAATCCTTAGCCAACTCACGATGGACATGCAGTATGACTGAGAAATAAAACTGTTATTTTTACATTACCAAAATTTTAAAGTTTTTACTGCAATGTAACCTAGAATATTCTGACTTATTGCAATGTGGTAAGGCTTTGGGAACTTTGGGAGAGAGTGAATTTTTGTGAGTATGTGTGGGGTGGGGGGCATAAACCATTTGACAGTGAAATGGTGAACTGTGAAAGACAGCTTCTCAAATGAATCTCAAAGAGTCCTAGCTCCTGACATTTATATACTTCTGTAATTCTCTCTCCTTGTGTGTGGATTAGACCTAGTAACTTGCTTTTAACAAAAAGAATGCTGCAAAAGTGATAGAATGTTGTTTATGAAAATAGATTTTAAAAAGACAGCGGCTTCTTTCTTGCTTGTTCTCTTTCAGTCTTTCTTTCTAAGATCCCTTGGTCTGGGGAAAATGAGCCACCATGTGGTAAGTAGACCTATGTGGTAAGGGAATAATATCTCTGGCTTATATCAGAGGATACCTGAGGCTTATCAACAGTCAGTAAAAGAACTTGAAAATGGATCTCTGAGCCATGCCAAAGTCATGTTAGTATATACGGATGTGTATTCTCTTCCATTTAGGGCTTGAAATGACCTCAGTCCTGGCAAACACCTTGATTTCAGTCTTGTGAGAGATCTTGAGCCAAAGGCACCCAGCTATACCACCTTGATTCATGACCCATAGAAACTATGAGATAATAAAAATTTGTTGTTTTAGGCTGGCTATGTTTTGGGATAATTTATTACAGAGCAATGGATAATGAACACATTTTGTACTTCCCTATCTAAGTATATACTATACCAATAGGGCAAACACATTTAACATTATGTCAGAGATGCCTGATGATAACCATATCTGAAGTTGTAGGCCACATTTTATTTACTTATTTTTAATTTCAGCATTGTAATATGGTTATAGCTTATTAGTGGATATATAAACCCAAAGCCATAAAAGAATCAAATTCATACTTTAGTCGTTTGAGTCAATTTGTTATATCAAAGATATATAGATATGAGCAAGGATTTCTAAATGTAAATAAAATATAATTAAACATATCATATGATCGGTATGTAGGATACCAGGAAGTTAGTTATTCTGGATCTCTTTGATTTTCATAGACAGCAGAAAACTTGATTTGTACATTAAGGAGAAACATGGGTTATATTAGAACATTTTCACATTGCCCCAATATAAGCTGACTTCTACTTAAATAACTAACCCAATTCTTGTATGGTTTCTAAAAATATATATATATATATATATCAAACTATGACCAGAAGAGTACAGGGACAGTGTGAGACTAGGGCTTTCAGGTTATTTTGAATCATCTGAAACTAAAAATGAGGACATGACACCTATACTTTTGCCATAGTTGCTTAATATTAGGAATCCAGGACAGTGTCTGTTCAGTAAATTAGAGAACTAATATTCAATTCTATATAGCAATGATGACAAAACAAAACAAAACAAAACAAAAACTGTAAACAAATTAGAAAGTATTTGAGAGAAAACAAGGGTACAGTTTTCACCTGAAAAGATAACTCATATGCTGAAAAGTCTTAGGACAACTTTAAGATAATACAGTAAAGCTTGAGATCCAAAAGAGGGACACTGCTTAGGTATTAGCTTAATAAGAGACTTGAAGGACAGGTATGCTAGTTATGAAAAGATTTATCGTAAGTGAGTACAATTGTTTTCACATTTGAAGTCTATCCTGTTTTAATCCTGCCAAGAATTTCTGATAAATGTTGCTTTTTCTGTGGAAGCAACAATTCATAACTTCCCTTTATTCTTGTTTGTTACTACAAAAGACTGAGTTTCAGGGGGCTTTAATTAAAATGTTGAGACACAGAATAAAACAAAAGTAGGGTCTATTAAATGTCTGTCTGAAATTAGAGCTGAACTACTTAATATGAAAGACTCTTTAAAACTAATAACAAAATAATCATCTTTTTATCAAGACTGATAAGAAAATGAAGGCTAGATGTAGATTTGGGGAAACTAATGTATGCTGGAGGATGGAAGGAGAGAATCACCACAAAAAATCAACTGTTAATAATTGGAGGGTGCAGAGAAGGTGCAAGATAAGCTGCAGCATATGTTCCTTCAGCTAGAATATGGCAATCATTTCTCTGAGAAGAGAAGCTGATAAGGCCCCCTCCTCTCCAACAGGCAATCATTTTGCATTTTATATTATTTGAAAAGAGCTTGATTATTTTCTTTTGAATGAAACCAGATTGATTCACATTTACCTGTCAACAGAATGTTCTTTTCCTCTGTTTTGCTTGTCTATTTAAAGGCATATGACCTGACTATAAAATTCCATAGACAAATCTTTTGTTAGATGTAAATAAATGATCATAAATGACCAGCTCATGTTCTTTTTTTTTTTTTTTATGTTTTCTTTTGGTGCCAAATTATGCCAAATTAAAATCCACAGCCTTATAAACATGACTGATATTTGCAGTAATGAATTGAGATTATAAATATTGCTTTATTCAAGGTCAGATAAAATCTTTAAAAATCATATCCAGAGGGAAAATCCACATATGAAAATGATAATTATGTTATTTGAGTCTAGTTTAAAAGGGGATCGACATAACACATAATTTCTTCTGGTTTGTAAACTTGTATACATATTTAAATATTGCTCTATCAAGTAGGGACAAATAAGAGAAATGTGTAAAGACAAAAAAGAAGTGAGTAGCTCATAAATTGACTTAAACAGATTTAATTTCAACTACTGAAGTAGGGAGCTGGGTTCCAGAGCCATAGTGGGACAGAGATTCTAAAAGCATTTGCATAGTATTTCTCAATATTATACATATTCTCTGTATTTTTGAAGGAGAATAGGGAACAAAATGCTTCACTGGGCATCTAAACATTTGGGTTATAATTTGGAGGATAGTCCACTGGACTGAAAGATGGAGAAGTCAAGATTCAAGCCAATTTTTGGCTAGTCAGTAGTTTTATAATTTTGGGTGAGGACTTAACATACCTGAACTTCCATGTTTTCTTATGAAAACCAGGATAATTTTTACCTTTAAGAACATATATGTGGAAGTTTGCTGTGAAACACATATGCAATCCAAAAGCTGAGTAATTATTATTACTTACATTTTAAGGTTTCTCTCTACATTCTGGGACCCAGAGTGAAATTATTTTAAATGGCCCTGGTCAAGCGTGAACTTTTGATTCCTTCCATCAGTTCATGCATCACTCATTTAACTGACTAATATTTATTAAGCATTATTTAAAGTAAGTCAGTGATCTAATAGATCTGGAAAAATCAGAAATGAAAAATTAGTTATCTCTGCTTTCATGTGCCTTTCAGTTTAATGGAGAGGCTTATCTCTTAATATACCAATGTTATGTTCATACTACTTTTCTTTTATAAGGTAGTGAGTGATTAAGCACATTGGCTTTGAAGTCAGATAGGCCTAGGATTCTAATTCCAACATTTGATAGATTGTGCCATCTTAAGCAAGTAACTTTTTAATTTTTCTAAGCCTTGTTTTCCTCATTAGTAACATGTATACTAAAAGAGTACTTACTTCATAGGATTGTTGTGAATATTAAATTAAATCACACACATAAAAACATTTAGCATAGTGTCTGGCATTTAATATGTGTTAAATAAATAAATATTAACTATTTTCCTTTGACTTTTTCTTTCTCTGATTTTAATGTGCCTCCTTCTAAGAAAGAGAAAAACTACCTGATATCTGGGAGCTGCCCTACTATTGTCAGGCCTTGGTGTGACTACCAGCTGGCCTGGTCCTCACAGCTAAGTTTTGTCAAATGTAAACAATTTGATAGAACATCAAAACCAGACAAGGTCACTCTTTGACCATGAGTGATCTAGACAAAACAAGACCACTCCATAATCATGTCTGAAAATAGATAAAAACATGAACATTGTCAAAACTGAAAAATGACCAAACATCTCCTATCCTGGCTAATATAAGTGACTGAACTGTTGCTTCTTTACTAGCGACAGCTTTAAGCCTCACTTGCTCTTTCTTACTTCTAGGTAAGATTTAAGATACCCAGGTGTAGAGTTACCCACACTTTCTGGCAGCATCTAATCCAGAGTAAAGCCCCATGTCCTTCTACTCTTCCCAAAAGCACTTAACACAAACCTAAATCTTTTAATAAACCCTAACACCCTCTTACTTAAATCCCCCA
Organism: Eidolon dupreanum; assembly: GCA_028627145.1. NCBI lineage: Eukaryota > Metazoa > Chordata > Mammalia > Chiroptera > Pteropodidae > Eidolon > Eidolon dupreanum. The sequence goes on along the minus strand of CM053509.1, from coordinate 113,426,265 downwards.
TAATTCCCCACGGTATGTGTGCTCTTGTGCTGCCAGAAGCAATAAACGCAACTCTACAACTACAAGTCTGTTCCTGGAGGTCTTAGGATGAAATGTGTTGACACAGCTAGCCACATGACACCTCTCTTGTCTCTATATGCCATTATTTTCCTTCTATGCTTAATTAATATTATGGTCTACCTTGACTTCCTTTTCTTGTCACCACTCCTTTCTTGTTAAATGGTTATTGCATGAATGAATGGTCCTTATCTATATGTCTACTTGCTCTTTCTCTTCTTTTTTGTAGCCAGACAAGGTTTTGGAAAAATCATCCCATCACTCTATTAGACAGGGAACAGGGAACTGCATTGCATCAAGATTTCTAATACTGGAATCTCTTAAAATCAGGCAAGGACTAATCTAGAGAAATAATAATTTCAACTAGGTGCTGCACAGTGAAAGAACACAAGAAGACTACTATGAATTTCTGTGCACAAAGAAGTAAATGTATGGTTTATATTTATTTATATTTTTAGTTATAAATCTTGTTTTTCATGTATCTGGTTGAGCTTAGTTATTATATTAATTTCACTTAGACACTTGGCTTTGTATTTCTTCACTCTTTGATAGTTTCCAGTGGGTGATTTTTAGGTCATAAATACACAAATGCAATTAACTGGGTTGAAAATATACACTATAAAATTAAAGCAAACTTAATAGATAAATTTTGTTAATTCTTCTACCCTACTCTAAGTATCCATATAAAATTTCACTGGAAATTAGCTCTCACACAGAGTTTTATAGCGTCAAAAAGTTTTAAATTATTATTATCATTTAAAATTTTTTCTTTCTTTTATTCATTTAGTAAACATGGAACAACTTAGAAGTTAAAATCTTTTAGGATTATCAAAGTTGCTGGTAGACACATGAGTTAAAAAAACATATCATTTTAGTTTTTTTTATATACTAAATAAAGTCAGTCTTGAGAATTTTAGTTAATTTCTTCTCCATAAATATTTTTGGTGACTCAACTTGGAATGCTTAAGATTTTGTACTTCAATGGGATAGAGTTACTGAGCAAAATTAACCCAAATGCAAACATATGGGCTTTGTTTTAACATTGTCTCAAATTTCTACATGTTCTAAAATAAAAATGAACTGAACATAAACCTTATGATACTACTGGGAGGAGAGTGTCCATAATTAGTCTTATCTTAATGGAAAGTATCTGAGTTGCCCTTCTGGATAGATGACTACAGTTTAGCTTCAAATGACTGGAGATAGATAGAACTTCTTAATTGGTTCCGATCTGCATTCTATTATGAGAGGTCTGCCTTTGATTCTAAGGTCAGGTCTCTGGCTTCCATATTCATCATAGCATGGGAGTGTTTTAGAAAACTTCTCAGCCATGAAAAGAGGATATAACTTATGATTAATTATTTATGTAGCACAAAGGTATGTGGTGGGCAGCAGGTCAAGTGTTATCTAGAATATGTAGATTGAAAATTGGTTAAAACTGAAGGGCTTCCATGATAATGAGTGCAGAAGAAAACATAATATCATTCTTCCAAGTAAGAAGAAAAAGAGTAGGTGGTAATTGCTTATTGTATCTAGAGTACTTTGCAATATGTATAAGTTGATCTCTCAAGTAAGGATTCTATGTGCTGTGCCTATATTACTGCTGGGATAGGGACTGATTTTAGGAAAAAAATGGAAGATCTTTAAGCACATCCCTTATGTAGGGATCTAGTATAAAATTTCATTGTAAAAAAATATCCATTAGTTATCTTAAGTAAAATCACTAATCCAGTTGCCACATGTATCCCTATGGCATAGACCTGGATCCCTAAACCAGAAAACTCAGAGAACTGTAAAATATATTGATGCTTGTGGAATCCACTTGCAGGGTTTTGCTACCATAAATAATTAATGAGAAGAATGAAGACAAGATCAGAACCTAAATACAAATGGTGTCAACTGACAAGATCCAGATCAACTTAAAGTAGAGAAACGTTTAGCCACATATCTCTTTGTTGCAAAGGTGAATATAAACAAGTTAAATAGCATTTGAAAATAATATTTCAGAAATGTGCCAAGACTAAAGAGTTGTAGAACATTTAAGCTACACAGGTCAACTTTTCGAAAAAAGGTAAATTAAATGTAACTTAAAGTCTCAAAAATGATTTTATTAAGACTAATGCTAAAACTAATTTTATATATATATATATATATATATGAGAGAGAGAGAGCATTAGAAAGATGAGCATTAGAAAACTTGCTTTTTGATTATAGGTCTTTTGGTTTTTAGCAATATGGTCTAGTAAGTCTTTGAACTTTAGTTTTTGGTTATAAATTGACAATATCTATTTACCTATGCAAGGTTGTTATTGGTCTAGGGGTTGCCACAAGATCTGATGTCTTAATTAGATCAAAGGGAAAGACTATAGGACATGGTTAAGAGACAATTTTGACTCACATTGTTGTGAACAAAGAGTTGTTCTTGTCCTTGCCATCTTGTCAGGGTGGTAGCTTGGTGAAAAAGCCAATATGAAGAGAAGAATAGGAAGACAGGAGAAAGAAATCACACAGAATTTGAACAGAAACCCTGATATTCTACAGTGGGAGTCTTTCTCTTCTCTAGACTTTTTGTTACACAAGACAAAGTATTTCCTTATCATTTAATCTAGTGTGAATGTGATCCACTTATTCGCAGCATCTTCTTGCATTTCCTAAATGAGAACTATCCTCTTTATCTGCCTCAAGTAGCTTTGAAATACCTAAGAATAAAGACAGTTTACACTTGTTAGGTCCATTTGTGGCAAAGCACTAGTTGATATTTTACATATGTAATCTTATTTCAGTTTACAACCCCCTCATTTTATAGAAAAGGAAACCAAAGATTTAGAGAGTGAAGTAATTTGCCTAAAGTATCACAGGATTCTATCCAAGACTGTCTGGTCATAGATTTCATGAGATTTTTCATTATATTACCAAGCAAAGCGACTGTAAATTATTATAGATGAAATCTTTAGTTAGTAGAGGTCTGCTAAAAAGAAATTCTTTTAAACGTATTAAGAAATACCCTGGATAATTATCAATACTTTTGCATTAAATGAAATAATGGGTGGATAACGGCGGCAATTCCTTTATCTTTCTAACCAAAACCTGCAAAAACCTTCAGAACAATGAAATTATTAAATCTTACACAAAACTGTCATTAATTACATTTCCCCACATGGTTTTCCACACTATCGTAGAAATTCTTTCCTAATTCAAAAAAAAACAAAAAACAAAAAAAACAACAAAAAAACACAACTATTATTAAAAAGCTAATCTCTTCTTCTTCTATGAATAGTCTATGCTGAAAATATCTCAAATTGTGTAGTAAACACAATCTTACTAAAGGGTTAGAATAGAGGGACTATTACCAAGTCATAAGGGAAAAGAACAGAAACCTCTGACTAAATATAAAAATATTCTTATCATAAAAACTGGCTTCTTTAGCCACAAACAGTGACATCTTCAGAAAAATATTCTTCTCTTTTTTTGTAAGCAACATATAAAATTGTCAGATTCTACTACACACATGTCAGGTTTAAGAAGAAAACTAAAATAAATGTTGAAAATAGGAAGCATAGAATCAATGCCAAGCTGAATGAAAGGAAACTGGAAGATAGTGAATGGAAATAAACTCTTGTGTCTGCACTTTGGTGTCAAAGTCCTTCCTATTTTTATCACATTGAAGAAAAGCATGAAATATATTTATTTAGACAATGTATATTTGGTAAAGGCGAATGCAGCACATTTTAAAATCAATAATTCTGTTGATTTCAAGTTAAATTTGGTCTATCTTTTTAAGAACAATGTAAATGTTAACTAATATGTTTTTCAGTAATAAGGCAATAGAAAAGAAAACCCAGTGATAAATAGAGTGCAATATTGAAGACTTTTTTTTTAATTAAAAAAAACATTGATTTGTTATTATAGGATTATGATTATGCCCAAACTTCTCCAAGAGACTTTAAAACTATGTATCTTTCCAATAAAAAGAATTAACAAAAGTGTTATTATGTTAGCAAAGCATTTCAAAGGTGGAAATAATGTTCTATTGATTATAAAATTCTATACAAAGTAATTCTGATTAATAGAAGTAAACTGATTATTTGGGATAAGGGACTAATTTTGAGGTGATAATCACAGCACGGTCATTAAATCATTTTAATGCTAGTCACCAAGTGTTTACTCATCACTGACTGGGTTGAAAACACAGCTGTGGCACACTGCAAAAAGACCAGAGTAAGGTATGGCTTTTCCCCTCAAAGACTTTTTGACTATGAAATGCTTATGATTATAAAAAGAGGCAGAATATGTTGAATACACTAAGAGAGGTGTACGCAAATATCTGATGGATTCTGTCACAAGAGGCACTCATTTTCCATTGAAAGATCAGAAAAGGTTTTTGGATGAGATGTCGTTTGGATGGACTTTGAATAGTGTGTTGAGCAGGATATGGAGTTGCGGAGAACTTGTTTGTGAAAGATTGCGTTTAGAAATCCTAGACAATTTTCTAGCAATAATAATTAGTATTGGTGGAATCTCTTCACTCTACTAAGTTTGTACTTCGATCCAACATGAATCTTGTCAGATCCAACTGTGCTCTTATCTTTATACATATTAGTCAAAAAGTTCTGTGCAAGTTGGTTAGAAATTAACCGTGTATTTCTTTTTAATATCCCTATACATTTAAAAGTTTTCTTTCTTCTGGACATCTTCTATATTAAGTATAAAACAAAGCTACCCCTAATGGCTGTTTTTAACTCTTCTACTTTGTTCGGCCACCTCAATCTTCAAACAATTATCATACTAATAGCTATGATTTATTGAGAACATATCATGTGCCAGGTGCTGCCTAGGTAGTTTAGATATTTTATCCAGTTTAAACTTCAAAACAATTCTGAAAAAATAAGATATATTTTCCCATATTACCTGAAACTCAGAGAGGCTTGATCATGCACTCAAGGTCACAAAACCTTGGATTTGATTCTATTCTGAAGACTGACCCATTGAAAGCCATATACTTTCCATTATGCTTTACCATATGTCCCACAGGAATCACAATATTTCTGTTTTCACATCATCACCTATCAATTCTCTCAAATTAGAAAACCTGAAAATATTTCTATCCCTCTATAAGTCATTAATTCAATCTCTTAAATATCATTTTAATCCTCCCCTCAATTTTACTGTTATAATTCA
>CM053509.1:113354732-113420530 GCA_028627145.1 Eidolon dupreanum | reverse complement strand
ATGTCAGTTGGCCTAAATGCCTCAAGGGAAGAGCATGATAAAGATGATAAAGATGATAAAGATGATGAGTGTGGCAGAAGATGGGCTTATTGTTTTATTTAGGGCTTTCATGAAAGGCCTTAGTGATGTGATACATTATAAACATAAATTAGAAGAAAATGAGGGAGTGAACTATGAAAATATCTTGGGGAAAGTCATTCAAGATATAGGGATTGAAAAATTAAAAGCCTTCTGGCTAGAATAAGATGATTTTGTCTTTTACAATGGGGAGTCATTGGAGACTTGTGAGCAGAGTTATGATCTCCCATATTTTTAAAAGAAATCTGGCTATTATGTGAAGACTATAACAGGGTGAGGGTAGGGAAAGACAAGAGAGATCAGCTAGGAGGTGAGAGAGAATAGCTCAGATCAGAGTTTAAGTAATGGATTTGAAGAGTAGTAAGACTGGATATATTCTGAAAGTAGAACCAATAGGAATTGCTGGTAGAGCCAATGTGCAAACAAAAAAAAGTGGAGAATCAGGGATGACTCTAAGCTTTTTGGCCTGAAAAACCTAAAATGATGAAGTTGCTGTAATTGAGTTAAGGAAGTCTAGAGGGAAGAGTTAGCATGTGGCAAGACATCAGGAGTTCAATTTTGAACTTGTTAAATTTTAGATACTTAATGGATGACCATGTGGAGACTCAGAGCAGACAGTTGAACACATGAGTCTCAAGTTCTGTGTAGAAGTTAGGGCCAGCAGTATTAATTTGGGAGGTGTCAGTAAATAGATTGTAATTCCCTAAAATATAAAGACTTTCTAAAATTAGGGGAAAACAGCAACCATTCTATAGAAAAATGGGTTAGAGAAATAAAACAGTTCACAGAAAAAGAAATATAAATTGTTCTTTACCATATGTAAAGATGTTCAATCTTGTTCAAAATAAGGAAAAGGTAAAATAAAGCTATTAGATTGACAAAAATAAAAAAAAAATTGACAATATACAATGTTTGCGAGCTTTGTGAAGATCTACTTTATGGAGAAACATGTTCATTGTTAATTTGCTGGTAGGAATTCAGAATGTTACAATTAATATAGAGGAAAAAAATTGGAAATATCGAGCCAAATTGACTCAGAAATCTAGAAATCTATCCCAAAAATATACTGGCAGAAATACCTAACAACATATACACAAAGCATGTATATTCATTGTAAGAATATCTGTAGTAATAAAATACTTGAAACAACTCACATGTCCATCAGTAGGGGATTGGTTGAATACGTTATGGTGCATATAATGGAGAGGCATCTACCTGCTGAAAGGGATGAGGAATATCTTTATGTACTGCTGGGGAGCAATCTTCATGGTATATTGTTGAGTGAAAAAGGCAAGGAAGAGACAAGTACATAGTGTGCCATTATTCATCTAAGAAAAAAGGTTATATGACTATATGTATCTATCTGTTTATATATTTTTTTAAAAACTTGGAGAACAAACCATAAATCAGGTTTTTTTTAGTTACTGATGGAGAAAGGTGGGGTAGAGGAGAAAGGAGAATGAGAATAGAAATAGAAATTAAAAGTCATTTTCACTTTATTTTTAATGCCTACAGCACCTGGTATTTCTAGGTAGTCTCCCATCCAAGTACTAACCAGGCCATATCCTGCTTAGCTTCTGAGATCAGACAAGATTGGGTACATTCAGGATGGCATGGCCATAGTAAAACTTACTTTTATATTTTAACTTGTATAGAAGAACTAGGATGTTTGATCTGTTCCCTTTATTTACGAGTTTGTTTTGTTTACTTTGAAACTATAAAATTAAATTAAATTTAGTAACCCTTAAAGTTACTCTAAAATTGGCACTAAAAAATCATTTAAACTCTTTGCAACTAAGTCTCCTAAAAAGCAATATTAAGAAGTTGAACTGCAAAGTCTTTAAGCAACAGGTTCTTTGACATATATCAAAGAGACTTAATACTTAGATTCTTAATAAATAATTACATGTAGCAAATTTTGTAGAATAACAATGATAATAATTTTTTGGTACTTACTTTGTCAAAGGCTCTCTTTGCTGTATTTTATATGTATTATCTCATTTACTCCTCATGACTACCAAAGAAGGTAAGTAACAATTATTTAATTTAAAAATAAAAAAACTTTATTTCTAGGCAGGCTAAGTAACTTACCCTAGGTTACAAAACTATTTAAGTGTACAGTCAGCCAGGATTTGAAACTAGTTCCATAAAGTTGTAATATCTGTATTTTTTTTTTCTCGTGTTGAATGCTGCCTTCTGAAGCTTAATGAATTGTACAATTTTAAAAGTACATATTTTTGCTGTTTGAATGTACTAGTTAATTCTAATTATTTCTAAAAACAAACAAACAAACCAAAAACACTAAAGTTGCAGTCTGCCTGAAAACAAAATAATTATCTTGCTCTTTTAAGTAGTAAGGGCAATGTCTGCCATTAAGAGGGATTAAGATGTTTTCACTTTAATATTATTGTGATTTATTTGGTAAATTCCATGTTCTTAGTAAAGTTCTTACTGTTTAAAATATTCTATTAGCACATTTGTAGGAGAAAAACTTTGAAGTTAACAACTGCCATAAAATTATTGACAAAGACAATAGAAAATAATTGTCATTTCACTAATACATCTGAAATGTCCCCTGTCACCCCTAATCCTCTTAGTAATTTCACCCTGTGCTGAAACAGTTATTTTATGCCACCGCTTACTTTTTCCTGACATTCTTTACAGTTTCCTATTGTGCCTCTTCATGGTTTAGTCTTCTTTACTTGTTTAAAATTTGTAATTTTAAATCTATTGATGGGACGTTCCTGCAAAAGTACTTTGACCAAATCAATTGAGCAGCAAAGCAAATAGTTGTGTCAACTATTTGCTTGTTCATTCTATTAAAAAAAAAAATACCCACATAGCCAATCAATAGAAAGTTGGGAGAAAAATGTAAGAGAAAGTGAGAGATCTGGCATTTCGAAATGCAATATTTTGCAAACGTAGCCAAGGCCACTCACAGACTTATTGAACATGATATGAACTGATACACATATGAGTTACTATATTGGATATCAATCCTACTGAGAAAGCAATTGGTGTGTATACTCTGTGTGACACAGTATTTTAATCATTACATTCTGACAGTTTCTACTTTGCCTTTAGGGAGTGTGTGTGTGGTGAAAAGAACACTAGAGGAGGGGTTAGATCTAGCTTTCCTTCTATATTATGTGCTTTGAAGTAAGTCACTTGACCTTTGACTTTGTATTTTCACCTATAAAATGAGGGATTAGCCTGGAGGTCTGTAAGATTCCATAGGGTCTAATTTCTGTGACCGTGGCCTATCTTTTTAGGTCAGGTTAAGAGTAAGATGCTGATTAAAATTTTAATTATTATAACACTATTATTTATTAAATGAAGATTAAGCAATGCACCCCAAATACTAAATAGGCTTGTTAGTGAAAGTTTTAAAACTTTTTCTAGGTGATTTAATAAACTACTGTATGTGGCGATTTTGGATTTTGTTAGAGATCTTATTACAGAGGATTACCTTTCATCTTTTTTGCTGAATTCATTAACTAAGATTAAATCCTTTAAGTATTATTAACTAAGTGGTTAATCTTCTGAGAAACCTGGCGCTTTTAAGGCAGCAGGGAAGATTTCTCCATTTCGATGCAGAGATATGGACAAATATTGACACGAAACACAGTATTGCCCTAATATCTGTACATGGTTATAGGTATTTGAGAGTACTTTGTGCTAAATTAAATGTATTATGTTTGAATCACACTTAAATAATTCAATTTAAAACTACTCTTGAAAAACCAAATGCTGCTGTTTTCCTTTCCTGTTCTATAAGAGACCACCGTTGATTAGGTCCAAATGAATTGGGGGATTAAGTTACATTTATTATGAACGTGTCAGGAAGGTCAGGTTTTAGTCTCTCTAGATTCAAATATACTGACAAATCAGAACAGAAAACACCTTTCACATCCAACAGAGTGTAGCTAATGTCCTCACATATAGGCCCACTTCCAAGTGAGACAAGTAGATGAAAGTGAGTTGCTAGGCTAGAGGACAATGAAGGAGAACCAATCATTCTTTCCTTAACAGCACATATTATGATTAAAACAATGTATACATATAAGATGATATATGAGGAATAAAAATGCAACAGATTCCACCTGCTTCCTTTCTATTTTCTATAGCAAAGTGTGTCCATTGTTTAGCTTTATTTTCCAAATAAATGTAGTCTTATTTATACTTTTATTTGCTAAAGGCCTAGTCACATTCCTGGAACACTTTAATTTTCCTTTATTTCTTACCTATTTTTATAAGAAGAATTATAGCGAATGTCTGGAAGAACAATAGATAACTGTAAACAAATTCCAGGGCTGACCACCCACCAAATAAAATGGCAACCATAAAAGAACTCTCATTTTCAAACCAGTGAAGTGTTGCCTGATTCCTGCGAAGAATAAGGCAAAGTGTCTGGGATATTTGTTGATGGACATCAGGCCTGCTCCAGCTGTCAAAAACACAGCTGTTGGGTTTCTTTTTGAGCAGTCAGTGCCACGGATGCCCTCCAGCTAGTATGTTCCCTGATAAGGTCCAGTGGAGAGCTGCAAAAGAGCTGAACACTTGGCTTCTAATAGCAAATGCAAAAACAAATTTCACAACAAATTGCATTTTCAGCACTGCCTGATGCCATACGATTAAATGGGCTGAATTTGTTCTAGTCCACTAACTCGGAAGACATCATGATAGAACAGTTTCTCTTGGTAAATGTTAAATGTTAAAGCAGTTAAGGGACAGGCTTTTTTTTTTTTTTTTTTTTAACTTCTACTTCAAGTCAGGAAGGCAGGGAAGGAAAAGCTGATCAAGCTTATTAGAGCTCCTCAATTAGGAAAAAGCAAATAATGCTGTTTAACATCTTCACCAAGGTGAAATCTGTCAATTAGATCTCTCCATAACTCTTTTGTGCACAACTTTTTTAAATTTAAGAGCAGGAGATGAAAAATCTAATATTTTTATCTAGTATGTTTACTTGTTCAAAGCTCCATATAAAAATACAACATAAATTTAAAAAAATGTATTTATACATTCATATAATGCCCACTTGTAGTTGGCACTATAGGCATATGTTAACTCATTCAATCCTCTCAGCAAGCCTCTGTAATATGTACTAATACCATTACTTTTTACAGATGAAAGAACTAAGGTCCAGAGAGGTTAGGTAACTTAACTCAGACCGCAAACAAATAAATGGTAGAACCAGAATTTGAACCAGCCCTTCTGTGTTCAGAGTCTGTACTGTTGATCACTATATTCTGCTGCCTCTTGAACTCACACTACTTTGATATCTGTTCAGAGACAATGCTACTGTTTGGCCCACTTTCTTGGGAACAATAGTTTCATTGCAGAATCTATTTGATGACTCATTTGTGTATTAATGATAAGTGCAAGGCACAATCTGGTGAAATGAGTACATTTACTTTAGTAAAAAAGTTCTTTTAAAAATCATCCACTAGTGGGAAATGCCTGCTTTCATATGTCTCTTCATTGACTCATTAGTTCTGGAAGTCATATTTGATAGTAGTTCAAACCTAGGTATGCAGTGGAGTAGTTACATCCTTACATTTAGTCAGTAGGAAAGTTATGAAGCTACAAGAGAACTAGATTTGCCACTCTGCCACTTACTGACAATCTCTTCCCTGAGTTCCAGAGAGAAATAAAAATAGCCTGTCTGCCACACAGAATTGTTATAAGAATCAAATGTGATAATATATGTGAAAATATATTACACAACACAAGGCATTACAATGGGTAGGAAAGTTAACTGCTCCAATGGGCTAGGTGGCTGAGGGGAGGCATAGAGGATTCCCCACCCCCCTACTGTAGGAACTAGACCTCCAAATATGGAGCAGAGAGGCATATGAGGCACTAAGTTGAATGAAGGTGGTTCTCAGAAGGTTAATTTAATACAATTAGGTTAAAAACCTTTTTGGCAACTAACAACTAACACAGGTAGCTGCTCATTGCTTTCTTCATTCAAACATTCACTGATTTGTTTAAAAATCTTTCATGAGATATTCTATATATCAAAAATTGTACTGGGGATCAGATTATCACAGCAGTAAAGTAGCACAGCATCTACCCTGGAGGAGCCAATGGTATAGTGAAGAAGACAGATTATAAATGGAAAGTACCATACACCCTGCTAGGATAGGGGCAGCACTTCCACAAACCTTTAGGTTAAACCCTTTCCTTTACCTTAACTGTTACCTGTATTACAACTGGCAGTATGTGGTGGAGTGGTTAAGAACACGCGCTTTGGTGTCAGTCCGCCTGAATTCGAGTCCTAATTCCATGTCTTGCTAGCTATGTGACCTTGGGATAATTACTATTTGTCTAAGACTTGGTCTCTTCACTTTTTCGGTGGGGATTATGATAGGATCTCTCTCATAGAGTTGTAAAAATTACATGTGCTCATACATATAAAGAGCTTAGTATAATACTTAGTATAATAATGATGCCAATTCTGTGGACAGTCGTTTGCTGCCATTTACCCTTCTCAAACCCAGTTTCCTCCTCTTTGATATGGGGCTAACATTAAGAAGAGTTACTAGGAAGAAAGTAGGATCAAATATATATTTGTGAGTTTAGGGATGTCAAGTTTCAAATCCTCTGAAGAATCAACTTTCTGCCTGCTATTCTTAATCCATATCTTCTTTCCCCAACCTCAAAGAAAGATTCAGCCTGATTAACAACACTGCCATCATATTACTCATTCACAGTGATGCCTGAAGAGGTAAGAGGGAAAGACAAAGAATGCTGAGAATGATGAAATAGGGTTCAATGCAAGTCCAAGAGCAAACCTGGAAATTACAAGAGTTCTTACAAAACTTTAGCTTGACTGATGCATTAGATCTAGAAAAAACTTGGTTTCTTTTTCTGTTTTGTGACTTATTCATTTCCTTCTTTTTTTTTTTTGAAAAATTATTTTAGAATGAAACTGCTCTCTCTTATTTATTAAGAATACAGATTTGATGTACTCAAATGTTTCTTTATATAACATATAACTGTGTTGACATAATAAATGACATTATACATGTACAGCTTAATAAATTAGAAGTGTTAAATCTAATAAATGAACTCAGTAAAGTTGCAGGATACAAAATTAATATACAAAAATTGTTTGCATTTCTATACATTAATAACAAACTATTGGAAAGAGAAATTTTTTAAAAATGGCATTCACAATTGCATCATAAAGAATAAAATATATAGGGATAAATTTAACGGAACAGGTGGAAGACATGTACATTGAAAACTATAAAACATTAATCAAATAAATTGAAGAAGGCAGAAGTGGAAAGATAGTCTATGATCATGGATTGGAAGAATAAATATTATTAAAATGTCCATATTACCCAAAACAATCTATAGATTCAATACAATTCATAGCAAAATTCTAATGCACATTTTTCACAGAAATAGAAAAAATAATCTAAGATAAGGGTAAATGGGGTCACGTATACGGTGATGAAAGAAAATTTAACTTTGGGTGGTAAATACACAATGCAATATATATGTGATGTACTATTGAATTGTACACTTAAAATCTATATAATTTTATTAACCAATGTTACCCCAATAAATTTAATTAAAAATATAGAACCAGAAAAGACCTCAAATAGCCAAAGCAATCTTGAGGAAGAAAAACAAAGCTGGAGGCATCTCACTCTCTGATTTCAAACTATATCAAAAAATCAACACAGTATATTATTAACATGAAAACAGACAGAAATGTCAAAGGAACAGAAAAATAAGGAACAGAATAGATAATCCAGAAATAAACCCACATATATATGATTAATTTACACCCAAAGAAACCAAGTAATACAGTGGAAAAGGATGGTCTTGTCAATAAATAGTGTTGGAAAAGCTGTACAGATACATGCAAAAAGAATGAAACTGGACCACTATTTTATACCATACACAAAAATTAACTCAAAATAGATTTAAAACTCGAATGTAAGAACTGAAACCATAAAACTTCCTAGACACAAACATACATGGTAAGCTCCTTGACAGAGGTCTTGGTGATGATTTTTTAAATTTTGAAACCAAAAGTACAAAAGGCAATAAATTAAAAAAATATACAAGTGGGACTATATCAGACTAAAAAGCTTTTCACAGAAAAGGAAACCATCGACAAAATGGAAATATAACCTATTGAATGGGAGAAAAATATTTGCAAGTAATTAATCTGATAAGGGATTAATATCCGAATTACATAAAGAACTCTTACAACTCAACGATAAAACAAAACAAAACAAAACAAAACAAAACAAGTTGATCAATAAATGGGCAGAGAATCTGAATAGATATTTTTCCAAAGAAGACAGACAGATGACCAACAAATACATGAAAAGATGCTCAGCATCACTAATCGCCAGAAATATACACATGAAAACCATACTGAAATTTCCTCACACCTGTTAGAATGGCTATTATTCAAAAGACAAGAAATAACAAGTATTGGTGAGTCTGTGGAGAAAAGGGAAACTTGTGCATTTTTGGTAGGAACGTAAATTGGTACAGCTACTAAGGAAAACAATATAGAGGTTTCTTAAAATATTGAAACTATAATGACTATATGATCCAGCAATTCCACTTCTGGGTCTATATTCAAAGGAGGTGAAACACATCTCCAAGAGATGTCTGCATTCTCCTGTTCATTGAAGCATTATTCGCAATAACTAATATATACAAACAAGTTTAGCTTCCATCAGTGGATGATTGGATAAAGAAAATGTGAAATATATATGTATCCACCACAGACACACACACAGACACAGACAGACACATACATACACATACGCAAATATTTTACAACCAGAAACAAAAGAATGAAATCATACCATTTGTGACAACATGAATGAACCTTGAGAGCATTATGCTAAGTGAAGTAAACTAGACAAAGAAATACAAATATCATATGATCTTACTTACATGTAGAACCTTAAAAAAACAGAACAAAAACAAAACAACAACGACAAAAGATACAAAGGAGAGATTGGTGGTTGCCAGAAACAGGGGGTTGGGAGTGTGCAAAATGGGTGAACGAGGTCAAAAGTCAAAAGGTACAAATTTTCAGTTATGATAAATCATGGAAATGCGACTTACAGCATGGTGACTAAAGTTACTAATATGGCATTGCATATTCGAAAGTTGCTAAGAATAAATCTTAAAAGTTCTCATCACAAAAAAAAAATATAATCTAATTATACACGGTAACAGATGTTAACTATGTGGTGATCATTTTGTAGTATCTACAAATATGGAGTCATTATGTTGTATGCCTGAAACTAATATGTTGTATGTCAATTATATCTCAATTAAAATTATTATGTTGTACTCTTGAAACTAATGCTATATGTCAATTATATATCAATTAAAATAACATTACAATGAAACAAGTAATTAATTCAAAAATAGAATAATTAAGTGAATTTTTATTACCAGCATTTATTGCTTCTACTTTCGATTTTTTTTTCTTATTATTTCCTAAACCTAGATCCATAGGGAATTAGTTTTTTAAAAATAAAAGTTTGTATGAACAAATGTGTTTAGGAAATGCCAGGGTTAGCAAGTTGTTTTTGTTTTGTTTGGCTTTTAATCTTTAAGTCTATTCAGATGAATTAATATGCAAATGAAAAACTGAGAGTCCCCTTCGCCTAAGAAATTCCACTAGAAGCTTGCATGCCTAGCAAATAAAAGCCTTCTGGTTCCCATCCAAGCTCTGCTTCTTTCTATTATGGGATCCTGTGCAGACAAAACATTTTTTATCTGCACAATGGGGATGAGACTACTACCTACCTGGAAAGGTTTTTGCATGAGAATTACATGAGTCAATTTTAAAGAGTTTCTTAGAAAGAGTACCTGGAACCTAGTAAGTGCTTCATATGGGCTATTAATAAAATAAAATAGAATTCACTATTTCTCAAACTTATTAATTTTGAAATCTCCTTTCAAGGCATATTACTCTGGACTAGTGATCTTTGGAATAAGCCCTGACTAATGTTCAAATTCATTATGTACTCCTCTATAACATAGCTGTTGCCTTAGCTCAGCCATTATCCTCTCATCTGGGAATGTGTGTGCTACCTCTGATCCTTCCTTTATCTATTCAGGGCTCCATCTACACAATTATCTTTCTAAAATACAAATGAGGGTATAACCGCCTCCTAAAAACCTTTCTCTCATTTTCAAGAGCCTTATAAAGTCCAAACTTCTTATTCAATTGTTCGAGGCTCTTCAAAATCCAGCCCCAGCCAATCTTGACATTACCTTTTTTGGAGCCACTTCGGCTCTATAAAACCTCATTTCCAATAAAATCCCTCCCTAGCAATATAGTCAAATTTCTCTTTGCCTTCATTTGTCCTGTACTGTGTTCTCCACATGTTTTCTGACAAAAATACTTCAGAAAAAGCTCCCTTTCTGAAGGCTTCCCTGGTCCCTTTCTCTATTACAGAATTAATACATAAATTTATTATCTTTTGAGTGTAATGAGTAAAGAAAATAAAGTATCTTTGGGAAATTGCTTGCTTTATTTTTTAGCTCTATTGGCCATTCTCAATATTTTCAAAATGCCAATTTTTTGACACCTTTTGGTTTTAATTTGTTCACACATGTTTTTTTAATCACTCTTAGGTGACTTATAGATCCAGGTGAGGTGTACATGGGCCTTAACAATTACTTGATGCTTACTTGGTTCAACTTCTTTCTCCCTGCCATACTTTATTTTTAAAAGATATTTCAATGCTAAGACAAGACTAGTGGCCATCAGCTTAATATCTCATCATTGCACTTAATACTCTACCTCTTTCAGTAACAGAATATATATCAATCTCATTCTGACAAGAAAGATCAAATGAAGTGTCTTTCTAGCTTAAGCATGCTTGATAATCTTGGATACAGAGGACACTGGTGTTTTTCTTCCTCTGTGGAAGGTTGCTAAATCAGAGGAACTAAAGCTAAACACTCTGATAACAAGCATAATGGGACAGGCAAGACTGGTGAGTGCTGTAAATAAATCCGGGACTTTTGTCTATGTTGGTGTTATCAGCAGTATTCTTCTGGTCTGGAAATACAAGTAAAGAATGGCTTTCTCTGCTATCATCAATGCTAGCCAATCACAACTGAGGGTGGTAAGAAATACCATCAGAAAATCCTACCCCACCTTCTATAGAGGCAACATTGCAACCTCTCTGGGGCATCATTTTGGCACCCCCTGAATACAAGAAGCTAAATAGACCTTTTAGCCATGTTTCATTTACCGAAATCAGCTATTAAGCAAAAAAAAACAAAAACAAAAACAAGAAAAACACATAGATGTCAATTTAGAAAGATTTATAAGTGAAAATATTGAAAAATAGAATTGCAAAAAAATAAAAAAAAGTTACTGAGCTGATACAGGCATTTAAAGACTTTTATAGATTTTTTTAAATACTGCCAAAATTTTTTTAGAAAATTAAGTCTCTAGATGTCCAGATTGACACTGCACAGTTGATTTTGTTTTCAGAGATCACTCTGGTTTAAAAAGAAAAAGAAAGGATTACATTTCAGGAACTGTTTCATTTAGAATATCAAATTTCACAGATGACTTATTTCATAATGATAATGCATCTTGTGATGCTTATTAAATTAAAGAACTTGATAACTAGGAAACTTATACCAAAAACATGTCCTTAAATTTGGCCGATAGCTAATAATTCTTTAGAAGTTTAAAACAGATATTCAGTCTATATTAAGGAGAAGTCAGAGACAAATTTAAAAATTCTACTCAATGATTTCTTCACTATAGGATAACACTGTAAATTTACATTGAATCAGGCAAAAGATAGGCACTATTGAGCAAAGGAAAACCATTGGGACATATTAAGATTAAAACCCATATCAACAGTGAACTTGATTTTCTAATAGGAGGATTGGATACTGGGCACAAGTTAACCTTCAAAGAAATTTTCCATGAAGGTGGAAAGTAGATTGGAGTTCTAACCTTCACCCCAAGGGATATAACAGCTCTGCACATGGCGCAGAGTCCAAACTGGCAGCTGCATGTCTCAGGTCTGCAATTCTCTGTGGGAAATGGGTACCTGATTTGTTTTCAACAATAGATTGAGACTACAGAAAAGATTTTTGTTCTCCAGTAGTTCAAGAGGACATGCATTCTGTAATTTTTCCATCTATTTGATGTTGACTTTTAGGCAATGTGTATAATAAACTCATAGTTAAATAAAATAATTATATTTGAAATATTCTTGGAAAAGCTTAGAATTTGTAAGATTTAGCTGTAAAAATTCTTTATAGCTATGCATTTAATGAACCCCTTCAACTTTTTCTGAGGAGGTATCATGATTTATTTCCCCGACACTAGCGGATTGATGACCTCATCTATGAGTAGGAAAGTGGGGGGAGGTTAACTGATCGGTAGGAGCCGGAATTGTTCCCTCCATATTTCAAGAGATGAAAGCCATGGAAACAGCTTCTAGTTATCTCTCTCCCTGACCAGAATATGGGGTGGGAAGAGGACATGGCAGAGGCTATTGCCCACAAATCAATCAGTTTGAATTCTTCAACTAATCAACTTGGAATCCCTATTCTGGGTTTTAGCAGGCTGTCTCAAATATTGACTTTGATAATATAGATAAATTAGTAACTAAAGAAAACTGAATGCACTATTCGTTAAGGTGAGAAAAGCATTATACTTCATATTTAATCCAATTGATGCTGATGTGCAAAATTGCCAAGCTCAAATTTAGAGCAATATTTGAAAACTTCCTTCTCCCTTGGTTATACCAGCCTCCTAATCTGGTTAATTTTACTTTTTCAGGTGATATGTGGGAGTAAAGAAAACGAAACAAAAAAAAAAACCAAAAAACCAAACAAAAACAAACAAACAAACAAAAAAACACACAATTGCATTGGTCTGCTCAGGTTCCCATAACAAAATACCATTGATTGAGTAGCTTAAAGATTTATTTCTCATAGTTTTGGAGGCTAGGAATTTCAAAATCAAGGAGCCAGTCTATTTGGTTCAGAGAGCTTTCTTCCTGGCTTTCAGACAGCCAGCTACCTTCTGGCTGTGTCCTCCATGGGGATATGGAGCAGGGGTGGGGTGGGGGAGAAAAAGAGAGAGAGACAGAGAAAGAGGGAAGGAGGGAGGGAGAGCACACTAGCTTTCTTTTTATAAGAACACTGATCCTAACATATCACGATGATGACCTCATTTAACCTTATTTACCTGTGTAATGACCCTATCTCCAAATGGAGTCATATTGAGAGTTGGGGCTTCAACACAGAATTTTGGAGGGACACAATTTAGCCCAAAATAACAACCAAAACTTGTAAGATATTTGTCATGTGAATCACAGAGGGCAAATCACAGTAATGATATGAGATTCTAGCACAGTGCTACTCAAAGGCTATCCTTGAACCATAAATGTTGTCATTACCTGGGAGCTTGTTAGAGAGGCAGAATCTCAAGCACCCTCCCTACCGATTCATAATTTGCATTTTAACATCATCCCCAGGTGATTAAAATGTGGAAAAACACAGTTATGGAATTCATAATAAAAGCAAGAGTTAATTTTGTCCATTGTGTTAGAATTTCTATAACTGGAACTGGCTAAATTATTTATTGTAACAACATTAATAGAAAAACCTTGGTCAGAAAATTAATTAGTATTATTTTTACTATTGTAGGTATAATTAATCTATTGATAGAATTTTAAACCTTGACATTTCGTGAATATAATCTATAATAAAACATTAGATTCCTTGACTAGAAAGTTTAGGAAAAAAATTCTCTAAGCTTAGACATAAACTAAAACTTTGGTTAATTGTATCATTAGGTTAAAAACATGCTATTTGTCTCTTACAAGTGATTGTGCTTGAAAATGGAATTTTTAAAAAAATAAATAACACTTTAAACTAAGCATATATTTTCTACTACACAGGGAAGTGAGACATTACTTATGATGGAATTTTCAATTATGTAGTATTTCAAAGCAACTTTAAAAAATTTATTTCATAATGTCAAAAAATGTAGAATTATGCCCCAAAGCTTAATGTTTTGGCACAGTCCTAGAAAAGTGTTTAATAAATTAAAAACCCCTTCTTATAACTGACATTCATAGGTCCCTAACACATATTTCCCTAATATTCTGCCTAAATTCTAAAATGGATGAAATATAAAAGAATACAATTTTATTTGCCAGTAAGAATACAAGATGCACCCTACTATCATTCTTTAAAATATTAGCATTAAGAAATCACTGAAAATGTCAACAAATATTCTTTAGATTATAGTTTGAAGTGAATAGCAAATAAAAGTAACATATTCCCCATGTAATATTTTATGAGAATTTGAAGGAATATATATTTATTTTGGCATATGTTTTGGATTAATTTTACAGTACAATATTTAAATTTATGCAAACTCTTAAAGGATGTTTTATGACAAAAGCAAGAGGTGAGAATTGTTATGACTTACATAATTATTAGCTAAACTTCAACAAGTATACAGTCCATGTGTCTAAGTCACGACCTTTTCTTAATTCAAATATATATTGGTTTGTTTGTTTTGCACTCGAGCTACAGTGAAAAGTTAGAATAAATTGTATTTATAAGAACCATAAAGAATACTGTGATGTGATAAAGCATTAATATTGTTATAGATCTCCTAGCTTATTTATAATATAGCTCTAAGTAAGCAGATATTTTTGAAAGGGCCCATTGAGTAACTGAGCAATAAAGCTGTGTGGGGAGGTGGCATCAACATGTCATCATATACTTCAGGGGACTGTACAGCACAAGGCACACTGTCTAATCCCTCAGAAGTGTGATTATTTCATGGAAACCACACCCCACTGAGCTGCCTTATTGCTGTTATAAAAAAAAATTATTATAGGAAGCTCTTTTGTGCTGTAAGAAGATGAATTCCACACTTTAGAATGTTAAACAGCAGTTTCAGCAGAGCTCTGTAGTTCACACAGATTAATCCACCCCTTTGGAATATTCATGATTCAATCAGAATGCTCTCTAAGTCTCAGCAATTTTACCATTGTAAAATAAACTAGATATGTTCTGATGAAACAGACTGTGCCTAAAGAATACCTTCATTAGTTTTTTTTTTAAGGTATTTTATGAATTCGGTTACTCTCAGAAAACATCTCCTAAGAAAGCTGACTCAATCCCACTAAAGCAAAATTGGTATTATTGAAAAACTTGGTACTCAAGAAAAACAGGATAAAACCGAAACATTATGAGGCAAAGTGCATTGGCAATGCAAATCGAATGCACACGGTTTAATTATAATTATGTATTAACTGAAGAACTGGGGATTATAAATGATGTGTTTTTGGTGAAGAGTTCAGCTGAGTACATTACATATTCATTAGCTTTCCATTTTTATTCACCAAATGTCCAGTCTTCTCTCCTACACACCTGGCATTGCATCTCCACGACTGAGATAAATATTTTGTATTCAAAAGATCACGTTTATATATATGAAAAGGCAACAAAACTAAGTATTACAAATAACAAATCTATTTCTACTAATCTGCATATTTTCATCAGATTAGCAGATAGAGCTATTCAAAGATTAGATTTAGAAAGGATTGAAGAATCCCTCAAGACTCACTCTTGAAGATGAGGAAATGTGTGTGTATGTTGGGGGACAGGCAGCTGTGGTCAGTGACTTCAAGGTAGATCCCACCCTTAACTGTGACAGAAGCAGGAAGAAGCCCAGATACATTACTGCTATTTCCATACAGTTTTCAGATACCAGCAAATGATCAGTTTCAAAACAAAAAAAAGTCATGGTTATTGGACACTATGTGTGTGGGGAAGAGAAGAAGGAAAGTGCGTTTCAGGTGAATTTTTCAGTTTTATATAGGTGGTTTGCATTTTACAAACTATTTCTAACACATTTATTTTCATTTGACACATTCTATCTAGGACTGCCTCTAATTTGGCTCAGTTATTGACATTTAAATATGGTTTGTATTTGTAACTTGGAAAGAAAAGTTGTAAATGGGGGCAATAAAATATCTCTGCTCTGGTTTGAATATTCTATTTCATGGTGAAAATTAGAGAATTTAAACTGAGTCATTATTAATGATTACTACATGTATTAATTATATTTATATTTCATTATGACTTAAAAAGAACTTATTTAAACTAGTTTACCTAATTAACTATATTCATTAACAACTATTTTAACAAATATGGCACATATTTGTTTCTAAGTATGTGCTGACTTTTCTCTGTTTTTTAAAAAAAATGTTGACATTGTTTTATAGTGTGATAGTTTTCTGGAACACATACAATCTTTTTTTTTTAAGCTAAAGGTAATTATCCTTCAAAATAAAATGATAATAAAAGGATCCATAGTAATTCATGTACTGATTGTTGATCCCTTTGTGCTGGCTATGAACTAAAATTTTTCAAAGATATTCCTTCCCTAAAATTAGAGTGATAGATTTGATTGCCTTTTAATTTAATACTGACTTATCTGTGGAATCAGTTAAACTCATTTATGCATATATACTGACATCTATGTTAACTGAAATCCACAAAAACTATTTTTTTGTCTTGTCTTTTATCTAAGGAAGGTCCTGATTAACATAGTGAACACTTGTTATATGAAATACATAGTTTTATTAAATTATCATATAGGAGAAGAAGGGGAAACCTGGACTGAGATGGAGTTTTCTGGAACACTCCTGAATGGTTTCATTTCTTCCTTATCTCTGCGATTAGTTTATTTGATTTATTTACATATCATCTTTAGAGAATGGTACATATGTCACGAGTGACAACCACAGAGAGATCACTTGATCAGGTAAAGTAAATCACACTCTGAACTAGCTTTTGTACCTTTATGAAAAAACAGCCACTTTAAGAAATATGGAATCTTTCTTACAAGGAACATTATATAAGAGGATGAACATGATTAGTGAAAAATTTCTCACATCTAGGAGAAAAACAACTCATGCTGGTTTCTTTATGGCAAATGCACTGATGCAAGGGCTGGGTTCTCTGTGCCATTTATCCATGTGGTGTCCACTTTCCCATACATCATCCCCTGCTGTCAGTGTCCTGCATCAAATGGTGTGCTTCCTACAAATCAAAATTCTTATTGAGATATCACTATCTCAGAAGCCTACTCTAAGAACTCATCTTTCTGTTTAGGTGATAGAGCAATTAAGAATTCTAGATTCTGAGATTTGAATTGTTTTCATGAAAGGAAGATTAAAAAAAAAACAGTGCAGGAAAATCATCAGAGAATTGTGTTATGTGAGTGAAGACCATAAGAGGAGAAGGAGAGGAAAGTACTAATTGTGTCTATTTTAGACAAACACAGATTGCCTTGGATATTTAGGAAAGCCACAATATAGCAGCATATTGGCGAGCCTCACTCAGGCTTGCTATCTTAAAATGGTCATTAACACCCCCTTTCCTTCCCAGGCCCAGACAGCAGCAGGCACACCTGACATTTCCTTCTATCTCGGGGCTTGTTGCTGAGGAAAATTTATAGTTCTCTCTTTTGGAATTCTAGGATCCTAACCTCCACAGGAAACTTATAGGCCGATTGGGTGAAATTTATCTATATCTAAAAACAAATTGACATTAGCTCTTCAGGGTATTAATTGCATTTTAATGGCTACTTTATATGAGATAATTAAAGTGGGAAAAGAAATGCTGGTCATTTTGGGTGCCTAAACAGCTCCGTTTTGGGATTTGAAGATGTCTTCCGAGAAATCCAGCAGGCAGCAGTCTCTTAAGAAATGGGCTAGTCTGGTAGGAAATGCTTATTAGTCTCAGATCAAAGCTGTGATTTGGATAAAAAAAAATCTACTAGCAGAGCATTGATGCTATTTTTACTTTTAGTTAAGAACTGTCTATTTAGTATAGATATCTCTTTTGGAATCCTTAGCTGTCTCAGAAGACTCACCTTTGCTTTGCTATTACTATTATTTGGCTCACAAATATTTACTCTTACATTATTGATGATACCAAATCAATCAGTATGATAAAACTCAGTAGAGAGAATTAATTGAGGATTAGGGGAAGGGAGGAGCTGAATAAAAAGGGAGGTGAAAATGGAGAAAGTCTGGCAAAGAGGAAAGTACACTACTGTTTCTAGGTTTTGTTTCCATTTAGAGTGGAGTAGTTAGACCTTGGATCTTGGAGGGACACTTGAAATGAGCCTCATTTTCCCCACCTATGGAGATAATATGTGCTTTGACCATATTATGGGTTGTTATACAGAACAGCTGAACTGGAAGCTCCATGATGGATGTTGCCTCCTTATATATCCTGTTTATTAGTGTATCCTTCACTCCATATGGATATCAACTTCTAGGCACTTAAGAAATGTTTAATGAACTAAAGACACATTTCACAATCAAATGACAATAGGGCTGTCAACTGGTTTGAATGGAGAGCTACATCAAGTAATAAACACATCTAAATACTAAAGGAGCACTTCATTTCACAATCAGGGGAGCTAGACATTTCTTATACTTTATATTTGTACGGAATTTTATTTTTTCCAAAGTAACAGCATCATAATTTTCTTTTACTCTTATAATATCTCTGTGAAGGAGATTAAGAAACTACTGCTATCTCCATTTTTTAGGAAATTAGGTAAGGTAATTTGATCAAAGACATTCCTCTTCCCACCATCCACTGTAGTACAACCACAGTCACATGACAAACTTTCTTATATACTTAACAGGCTCTTGAGTAATTCTTTCTATTCCTGTTTTTATTGATGTCACAACCCTTCTTAGGTCCTAGATTTATGTAGTGGAGTCAGTAGTAATATTTGAATGGTATGAGAGAAGATTGATGTTGTTTGTTAATTTGTTCTTCAATGTGAAAATTAAAACATTGGCCTCTAGCCTGTAGTTATATCTCTGCTCTGAAATCCAATTGATTTCATCCCTGTCCCTAGTTTTCCCCTACTGATTTGGCTTTTTATTTTTATTTTTTGTAGTAATTGTAGTGGTTTAAAAACATGTCCACATTGTTTAACACTCTTCTCTTCAAAAGACAGAGGCTTGAGTGAATTTAGAAACTTGCTTTTAGTAAATAGAATAAAGCACAACTTTTTATGTGTGACTTGAAGAGAATAGGTCATAAAAATGTGCCATGGCTTCCTCCTTGGTCATTCTCTCTCTCCTGAATTATTTGTTCTGGGGGGAGCTAGCTTACCAATAGAAAGGCCCATATGACAAGAAACTGAGGCCTCCTGCCTGTAAACGTGTAAGTGAGCCATTTTGGTAGTGGATCCTCCAGCCTTATTCAAGCCTTCAGATAACTGTGGCCCAAGCCAACATTTGATTGCAACTTAATGAGAGACCTTGAGCCAGAACCACCCAGCTAAGTAGTTCTCGGATTCCAAGGCCATGAAAGGATGAGATAATATTTTAGGAGAGATTCATTACTCAGCAATCGATAATTAATGCCGTATTTTTTTTAAGCATTTTTGTTTCTGTAGTAGGAGAATGTGGACTGTCTATATCATACCATATGGTCATGCTGGCTGAAATTTCTGGGCACAATAGACTACACAGTAAAATGCTCAAATTATAAATATACAGTTGAATTAATTTTTACATATATAAACATGTGTCTATATTTTTGTATTATTTGCTAATTCATTTGCTCAATTGTTTAAATAATTGCTACTCATATGACCCTGAATGTTTAGAAAAAGACACTAATTCTTCAAGTTGGGATATTCATAAGTACTGAATTCAATCAAATACAATATAATTATGTTTCTTCCAAAATGTCACTGGAGAAGTTCCCAGTAGAATAAAATTCATGAAAAAAATTTAAACTCATTTTTTCTAAATACATCTTATTGAATTATTGAATCATACACACACATATATATGTAGATATATAGTATGTGTATATATGTAAGTGTATGTGGTATATGTGTGTTTGTAGACCAACTATATGATCTTTTAAAAAGTTATTTAATTACCATTTCTATTTCAGAATTTGTAAAATAAATGCTATATTACCACGTAATATTTATTATGAAGACTAAATGTTACATATCTCAAATGCATAGTGACTTGTTCATAGAAATCACTCATAAAATATCAATTCCTTTTATTACTTTTTTCTTATTCACAGTTAACTGACACTATATAACTAATTGAAAAAGAAGAGTTCTAATAGGCAGGCATCACAAACCAGTTAGAAAGCATATGAAGGGTAGATAGCTCTACACACCATTACAAATGTTTCTTCAGGAGAAAATACAAAGGGGACTTTATCTTTAAAATCAAAAGACTGGCCTTCAAATGTATATTATTACTCCTTGATTAAAATAATTTTTAATGCAGATAGTCAAACCTAGAAATGAAATGTTAACATGTTTTCCTGTAACATTCATATTCCACACAATTGTTCTAGTAGAATACTACATTTCATTGCTATACTTTTGCTTTAAATATAAGGTATTTAAAAAATTAGCAATATTCATCTCAAAGGGACTGTCTGTCTATCTATCTATCTATCTATCTATCTATCTATCTATCTATCTATCTATTTGGCGAGGCAACCTTTGGTTGACCTCATAGATTGCAAGGATCTTGTCAGCTTATAACCCCTTATTTTTTATTTTTTTTATGCCTACAGCACCTGGTGTTCCTAGGTGGTCTCCTATCCAAGTACTAACGAGGCCTGACCCTACTTAGCTTCTGAGATCAGACATTTTTATTTTTAAAATATGTGTTTAGTTACATTGGATAAAGCAAAGAAACTGTCCTATAACTGATAAGGTTCTGGAGTTTGAGCAAAAATCTTTCTTACTTAAGCCAAAGAAAAATTATTGGAAGGCTACTGAGGGCTTGAGGATGAATAGGGATAGGAGAGCCTGTGAGATGAGAACAGGAAGAACAGCAGTGGCTCAGAGAAGAAAGTCTGGTCAGTCTGTTCCTGTTGTAATCTTATCTTTTGTCATTGTACCTCCCACTCAAACCTCAAAGCCCAAAAAACAATATCTTATTGGCCTAGCATAGGTCATGTCTCCTTTCTTGGCAGTACCAGAATGGTGAGAGAAAGAGTATAGCCCCTTCTGCTAATATGATGGTTGGCAAAAATTCTTGGGTTAACTCTTATAGCAAAAATATACATGATGGAAAGAAATAATCCTCCTGAAGCAAATGGCACTATATTAGGAGAAACAAAGGTAGCTTGGCTGGCAAAAATGACTACTTTTTTTAACTAGTTGTGTCTTGGCTAACTCATTTGAAAGGAAGAGAAGTTACACACACCAGTGAGGCTACAGAAATGGGAAGGAGTCATGATAAGATGTGAGAGCAAAATTATATAATTCTATGAATATTGATACCTTATGTTGGATTAAAACACTGAAAATGACATTGATTAAATATACAAATTAAATACATTTGAATTAAGACAGAGAATGAAAACATAGGATAAGAAAATACTAGAATCTTTGTTGAGATTCACTTGTTTTTTTTTTTTTTTTAAAGCTATCCTTGTGATGTAAATTTAAAAAAAAAATATGTAAGTGATAGTAATCTATTTATCTACTCTGTACATTAAATCATTAACTGGCTGAAAATACTAATCCTTTTTTCTTAAAAAATATTATGACCTGAGAAATTTAGCCTGAGATTACCATCCTTTGGAGGATAATCTAATTAAAAACAACCTACTCCCAAACAATAAATCTTGGGAGCTAAGGTAAACAGATTTTTATCAGTTTATAGTGTTCCGTCCAAAATGTGAATACTTCAAATAGCCAGTCTCACACTTGCTTAATCTACCAGGTGAGTTTAAACTTAAAAATCTTCATCTCCTTGATTCTTATCACTGAGATGGGGGGTGGTAATTTAACAAGTTAGAAACATTAGTTAAAATGGCTAAGTTTCTTGTTTTGGTGACAGGCTTTTATCTCTACTGTTTGCTAATATAGGAAAGAGAATGAGTAAAAAAAGATAATTTCAGTACAGATGTTAATTAGTTGTATTTAAATGCACAGACATAATTCCATCCCTCTTTCCCCCACAAAGCATTTTAACCACATGGGAATTAAATTTACCTAATTTTGTATTCTAAACTGTTTGGCTGAAAGAGGCAAATAAGATATATAATACTTTCTTATGAATGACTAGATGATATTACTGATTGTGAATTGGATTTCTGATATAACCAGAAATTTTACAAATAGAACTCCTGAAGGTGATACAATAAATGGGAGAATAAAGAGCTTAACAAAATTTTATTTGAATATTTATAAATACATAGTATGTATTTTACTTTGTATTTTTATATATACAAATTATACAATTACATATAATTAAAATAGTAAGACTTTCCATCTAACTACTGCTTAGTGTTTTTTGAAATGATCTAATTGTCAAACAATAATATGCTACGCAATATATACAATTAAGTATGTATCCAAATTAGCTTTGTTTTGTTTTTCCTGTATGCAATTTTTGTTACTTGTTGTCTCTATGAGGTGTAGAGAACAGTAACACATACAAAATTTAAATAAATATCTAAGATTTGCTTCCTTTTTCTAATAAGCAGACATTACTTCTCTCTCTCTTTTGTTACAGTTTGTGTCAAGAAACCTGGTGATATGTAGAAAAACATGGAACTGTCCAAATATGCAATTCGGTTTTATTATTTCATACTCTTTAGAATTCTATTTAACACTTTTTTAAAAAAAGTATATTGTTCCAACAATGTCACTATTTACCTATACATTATTGTGCAGTAGAACAAATGTCATTGTGTAGAATAGGTTGAGACCCTTTTGAATGTTCGGTTTGCAAAACTAAATTCTCTAGCACATATAGTGCATTATGTCCATCTTGCCCTTTAAAATCCTGAAAAGAGGTTTTAGTAGAGTTGTACAAAATCAACTATTAAGAATAAACTGGTAGAACATCAACTATTATTGTCCTGTACTACATTCAATAAGAATTATTATTAGAATACTCAAACACTAGAGAACTATGAATTTTCTACTATATACCATTATTATAAACATTTTCATTCAAACTTGTGATAATCAATTAGCTAATATGTCAATCTACTTCACTTTTATTAAATTTTAATCAATTCACTATAATAAAGCCTGAAGTTACAGGTTTCTATCAATTGCCAGAAGATTACTCTGTGGTAATATGTAAATCATTTTGCTATTTTATGAAGTTTATTCTGACAGTTTCATAATACAAGTTCTTTCTGAAAACATTATAACATAGATACACAAGCCAACAAATTGCATTTTTCACAATGCGCTTTGCATAGTTTTATATATATTTCAAAATAGTTATTAACTAAAAATTTTTTTCTTTTTATTTCTTTCTGTATACAAGTCCTCATCTCTTTTCCTAGAATGTCCCTCATCTCTTTGCCTACATGGCCATGTAGAGTTAGACTACCGCCATATATTTCATTTGCATCTCTCTTATATCAGTTATTAATCTTAGATCTGTTTTACAGTTATTTATATTATCTATTTTTGATCTATTAAAGGTAGATCATGACAGTGGGATCTTTGTTCATTGTCCTTATTATAGTTCTTGCAGTACACAGTAGATTTTGAGTAAATATGTTGAATAATAGTGTTAGGTAAATGGAGGAATGAATGAGCTCCTTGGTTGTTCCAACATCATCGAAGTTGCATTTCATAGCATTTTAAATTATATTGATTTTACAGGTTGCTTAGAATTCTTCTAATGTTAAGGCAATGGGTAGTAAGCAATGGGAGAAACAGGTACTGTTAACAGCTGCTGATGGCTGATGCTACTATTTTAATTTGGCCCTACAGAAGGTATAACGGGTAGAGTTACTCTATATTCATCTTTGATTATTAGTGGCTACCTGATGCTCTGTGTTGAGAAAATAATTTTGAGACCGTGTATAGATTCAGTATGAAATAGTCCTATGCTTTGGGGTCTGGAAAAATAGTAGAAGCTGTCAATAAAGATGGAAGGAGTCAAATAAGAAACTGAGCAAGACTTTAGTTGGATCCAGAAAGAGTATGTGAAGTGAAGAATTTCAAGGAAGAGGAAGTGATTAACTGTGTGAAATGTCGCTAATGGGTCTAGTCTGGAGTTTCTCAACCTTGGCTCACATATATTACAAAGTAACGAAATGAGTATCATGCAGCTTAAGAAATAAAATCTTTCAGCTATTTAAAAAAAAAAAAAAAAAAAGCCCTGTGCACCATGATGCATGCATGCTGCAGCTAAGAAAAAGAGAAGTCATGTCATGTCATCCCTCACCTTCTTTAAAATAAAAAAATATGTTGGCTTATTTCATCTGATAAACCTATTTGGATTCTCTCTTGTTTGTTTCTGTCTCTCTGTCTCCATCTACCTCTAGTTCTCTCTTCTCTCTTCCCTGGATTGTCCAAATTGATTTGAACATTTAGAATCAATTACTCAAATTTCAATTCTGCATTCTTCATAGAGGGAGCCTCCATGCTGGACTCTGAGAAAAGGCAGCTTCAAATAGCCCTTTGTTGGCTATTTTGTTTGAAGATGATAAATCTCTATGCCTTATATAGACCTTCTTAAGGTGAAGGAATGAACTGGAGCTTCAAAGCAAAGGATCAAATATTCTTTTAAACTTCAATATTTTCAGGTAATTGAATTACAGTTCTTTTGAATTTAAAACATGTTTTATCTTAATAAAAGTGAACAAACAAATGGAAATAATTTGGAAAGGAAAGTATATTTTTTGGGGAAAAAAGCCTCTAAATGTTTTGGACTCACTTTAAGTATTATTTGAATAATTACAGTTCAGTAGGAGACATCATTTTTATCATGACCAATATTTTGCTTTGCAACTTGCCTTCTCTTGGAAGAAATCCCCAAGCACACTGTTAACAGCTGTATAAACAAATTCTTTAATACATGGTTACAATGCTGAGTTGACATCCTCACAATTTTAGAAAGCTCTAGGGCACTGGCCGCAAGCAAGTGCCTGAGTGAATTCACATTTTTCTCTTTCCTGAAGGGTTGCTTCACCCATCATGTACTACTACTAATAGAGCTTGCTGACCTCAGGGCAAGAACATCTCACCTGTAAAGAAGTGAGGTGTTTCCTGGATGGTTTGCATATAAATACTATTACCTGTTCAACCTTATTTAGCCCAGTAATTCTCTCAGAGGGCATAACTGAGATAATTTGGCCACAAGCTGTTATAATTAGGTCAGATGAGGAATGCAAACACTCTGATATTAAAGATGTTTCTCAACTCTCCAGATTTTAACAAATACTCCCAACTGACCAAAGGTTAACACTCATGACCTGGTGTCTCTTCAAACAGCAGGAGGAGACATGATTTCCATTTTCCTTGAGTTTATTTCAAGTCTCTCCAATATACTCTAAACTAGTAATGATTCACATTTCAATGTCAGAAATTAGGCCTGTCCCTTGGATTGACTCAGGAGCCTCTGGTCTTTTGGGAATTTGGCATATAGGGAAATAAAAATGAAAAAACAAAAACTAAAACAAAATAGTAAAGCCCAAAAGAAAGTTAACAATAACAACAACAAAGATGTTAATTGGCAATACAATAAATCCCCAAATGGTCATTTTCCTAGTTCATTCCTATGACAGCAGCCTTGTAAAAATCTATCATTTATGTATGTATGTATGTATGTATGTATGTATGTATGTATGTATGTATGTATATACGTATTTATGTCTCTATCTATCATCTATCTATCTATCTATCTATCTATCTATCTATCTATCTATCATCTATCATCTATCTACCTACCTACCTAATTTATTTACTTAAATCAATGATTTTTTATTGTTGGATCATATCTGGATGCAAACTCAGCAAAGTAGGAGAGAAACAAACTTTCATGGTCAGGAATTGTGAACCAGCTTAATGACGGATTATGTTTAACATTGATCTTCTATATTCTGTCACCATGTCCAAAGATCTCTGGAATACTATTGCATCCTTTATACTATTTGAGTTTGGAAAAGAAATTGAAATTCAGAATCAGAGAATTTGACAACCAGATTTAGGGTTGGGGGCTAAGATGCAGAGCTCTGTATCAGGGACATATCAAAATCCAGCCTGGGTATTGCTAGTCATGGAGTGCAGGGTTGTGATTCCATTTCAGATACATTCCAGGCAGCCCTGCTGAGCACAGCTATGAGAGGGCCTCCAGTGGCTTTCTGTTACTCACGAGATAAATTCAAATTCTTCCCATGATATAAAATTATCTTATTATATGACTTTGCTTACTTTTTTTAGGAATATTTGTCTTCATATCCTTGTCAATATTCACACGTCTCCAGGCATGAACAGGAACTTGCTAGTAAGTTTCATAGCTCTATGCCTTTGCACATGCTGTTTCTACTATCTTATAATTCTTTCTCTACCTTCATTTTGAAAACTGCTATTAATTGTCAAGAGCCAGTTCAAGAATCTATTTCTTTGTGTATTGAATTATGGTTGAATGCCTTTTCTTTGGGGCAATATTGTATCTTGTATATTCTATTATTATAGATTTTGTCATACTATATTGCTATTTTTTTTTTCCTTGTCCCTCTCCATACAGGCTGAGTTCTTTGAAGTAAGAAGTATATCTTCTTCATCTATATCTGTGATAAAGAGTGGAATGGGATATTTCATACATTTTAAATGCTCAAGAAGTAATTGTTGAAAAAAATGTTTAAATAAATAGTTTGAGAGGTAACTTTTCTAGAATATTGTTTATAATGTCTTTGGAATCAGTTAGATCTAGACACTGCTGCAGTCTCAACCATGTCTTGGGACACCTTAATTCCATTTTTGTCTTTTTTTCACCAATGATATACAAAGTTATTCTCAGAATGCTTCACCAAAAACCAATCTAATCTGCTCATTGCCTTCACAAGCTACACAATGCTTTTTGCCCTCTATTACTGTAACTAAAATTCTTTTTCCTGGTAGCTAATTTCGCCATGAGAGTCTTTGCTTGCCTCTAAATCTATATTCTAGGATATTTTATGGTGCTCCTTTCTCTTAGGGGACCCTGCCTTTTAGAAAGAGAATGACATAAACAAATGTGAAACAATTTAGAATACAAATGTAAGGACATTAAATAAAAATGATAATATTTGTATGATAGGCTCATCAAAGAAAATTGGATTTTTAAACAGAAAAAAAGTAGAATAATTATAAATTTTCTAAAAAGGAACTATTGTGAATTTTCCAAAGAGAAAGATTCAAGAATGTCTAGCAGTAACATCTTAGAACTCACACTTCTTATCTCAGTTTTTGGAGTACATACTGATTCCTCCCAGAATAAATGCTTTTATAAAGTCAGGGTCATGACATATAATTTTTCCCTTAAGGATTTAAAGTACCTATGAATTCCATAGGCATTCAATATAATCCTATTAATTGATAATTATTACTTGACTTTTTAGAAGTTCTAAGTTGCTAGTATTGAGTCTAGGAATTACTGATGAAATGTTATTTTATTAATTAATGCATAATAATTACTCATTAAAACTAGTTACAACCAAAGTTGGAATTTTCATTATTTTATTGGATCATAGTTTTTAGCTCAACTGTGTGTGTTTTTGAAAATATATAAGCATATGCTCTTATTTGTTAATTTCCTTACCTAAATTCCTCAAGCTCTAAGTTTGAGTGATTTTGATATGTTTGAAATTTCATTTGGGTTTAAAGTCTACTGGAGTCCCAATTTAAGTCAAAGTATAGGAAGAGTTTGAGTAATTTTGATAATAAGTACTCTTCACTTTTGATGAAATGGTCCTCATTCTGAGCTTCAGTGACTGATTGAAGTCATCCTGTATGTATTTCCTCGGACTGCTTCAAAAAATTATCGTAAACTTGATGACTCAAAACAAGAGAAATTTATTATTTCACAGTTTTGGAGGTTAGAAATAAAAAATCTAGGTGTCATCAGGACTACACTCATAGGGGGGAATTTGTTCTGTGTCTCTTTTATCTTTTGGTCGTTGCCAGTTGCCTTGGTTTGTGGTCACATCACTCCAATCTCCGCTTCTATCCTCACATGGCCTTCTCCTTTGGTGTCTTTTATAAAGACATTTGTCATTGATATTAGGGCTAACGTGGCTAGTCCAATAACATTTTCTTATCTAATTATCTTTAATTTAATTACCTTTCTAAAGATGCTTTTTCCACACTAAGTAACATTCATAAATCCTAGAGATTATGGTGTGGACATACCTTTTTGGAGGGTAACCATTCAGCGACTACACATACCTTTCTTCAGAAATTTTGTAAAAACAAAAGAATCCTTTTTGGATAAAGTAAGTCTGCATAGTTTTCATTTCTTTTCCATTTCTAGTTGGGCCTTGTAGTTATGTTAGCATGTGCTTTTGTGCTATATTTGAGACTGGTTTTAGAAATAAATTCATGTTAGTGAGAAGCTTTTTATTGCTGTTTTGTTGTTGTTGTTGTTGTTGTTGTCTTTTGGTTAGCTACCTAAGGAAGAG
The DNA here is from genome assembly GCA_028627145.1 of Eidolon dupreanum. Lineage (NCBI taxonomy): Eukaryota > Metazoa > Chordata > Mammalia > Chiroptera > Pteropodidae > Eidolon > Eidolon dupreanum. The sequence goes on along the minus strand of CM053509.1, from coordinate 113,391,946 downwards.
TCATAGTTTTATTTATATTTAATTGTATTATTTGTAGATAGACACATTTTTAACGTGTAAAGATGGCTCTAAAGGAAGATTCACTTTCATTTCTGCCATAAATCATGTGTCAGTTTATATAGTATGTCTCTCAATAATGAAAGGAAAGAATCCAAAAGATGAAAGAGGATATGGAGTTGGTTTCACGAAACTTCACGATTAACATCTGGAAGCCTTAGAAGTGATTCAGGAGAAATATTAGCACATGTTTCTTATTGGATAAATCTCAATGGAAGAGGCATACAAACATCTGAAAATAATTCACTGCTTTTTTTTTTTTTAACAGTCTTGTAAAACTCTGCATATTCTTATTCTTTTTATCCTTCGTTCATATATAAAATTCTTGGATTTGAATTCATCGAACTGTAGACTCCCAAATGACTAAATATTCCCAAGAATATAATTTCCACACTTCCAATGACTATTATTAGAACATTTCTGATTTACTGTGGTTTTATATCTACTCTACAATATCCATTACTTAAAACCAGGTTGTTAAATTCTGACAAAGATCTCTTTCTAATGCTCCCATGATACAGATGAGCATTTCTTGCTCCATAAAGAAGAAAACACAAGTCAGTTAACTAACACAACTGCACTAAGTCAATAAACAAAGCTCAAGTCAAATACAGACTAGGCTTTGCTGTGTGCAAACAGATCCAGAAGAAAAACAATGAACATCTGTTGTTCAATGCCACTAGGGCATTAATTTGCTTTTAGGTATTCAAGGGAAAAAAAAAAAATATATATATATATATATATGTGTGTATATATATATATATATATATATACACACATATATATGTTTGCTTTGATTACAATGACTTTATTTATGTTAAGTTCTCATTAATGCTAATTTAGTTACATTCATTCCAAGAACTGACTTAGTCTATATCAGTCATTTCTTTGAAAAACCATTTGCTCTTTTAAGATGACCAGAAGATATTCAAATTTTTCTCCTACTTATAGTTCAACTGAGAAGTAAGGATAATAAAAATACCTTTGCATATGCAAAGGATTAAGATCTGTTTTTAATAATAGGACAATGCTCCAATATCATTTTAGGAAACCATTTTACTGACATTAAAAACTCACAATGTGATTCCATGCAGAGAATACACTTAACATTGGACAACCATCTCTCCTGTCCTATAAGCAATCACATAAATATAATGGTGGGTCTATAAAGAGAGAGAAGAAGAATTAGTCTAAAGGACTTTATTTGCACAAATACTATGAAACATTATAAATTACCATCAAGTTTTATCATAGGGGATATATGATTGTTGATTGTTAAATGTAATCCAGTGGTCCACTATTGGAAGAGAATGCCATGAGGGCCAAGGTTTTGTTCATTTTGTTCACTACTGTATCCCCAGTACCTAGTACAATTCCTGGCATATGTAAGATTCCTTGGAAATATTTCTTAAATAAATGTTTTAAAGTACTAAGCATGAGTAGTTAGACACACACGTTTACTAGGCAGAAAATAGACAGTTTCTCAAAAATTGCTTGGCTTCCTATTAAAGAAAATCTAACACCCTGCTTATCTGGCCCAAGCCTCCCTTGTTATTCTTGAGCCTTTTGTTCAACTCTATGATTCAGACAGAAATGTCCAAATCTCTGCTTCAAAGATCTTTGTACCTCAGTAAGGTTCAAGGAAAGTATGCTTGGCTCCTTCAGTCTTTGGATTGAAAGCCCTGAAGAGGTTTTTGCAGGCAGTAAAGTCCACCCTCCCTCCACCCCTTCCCACTCCACCTGAGGCAAAAACACAGCTTCCTTGATCTTTAGAGTAGGAAGGAATCTCAAACTTCAGCCAGTTAGCATCTTAGTTGTTGAAAATGAGAAAAATAGAACAAGAGAAGAAAAGCAATTCTTGTACAGTGGCTCTGGGAATGAGTGACAGAGCCCAAACTAAAATCCAACTGCTTTGCAATTTGGTTCTAAGACCACAAAAAATAGTGACAGTGACATTGCTGGCCTTCAAAATTATAGAGGAAAGATCTTTAGGCTTTCAGTCTCTGTGATTAAACAAATGCTACTGAAAAACTCTGAAAATATATCTAAATCACATTATCCTACTTTGTAACTTCCCTTATTCTTTTCTCTACTCTTTCTCTTTTCTTTGATAGAGTCTGCATTCAGGCTCTTACCTTTTTCTCTTCTTTTTTTTTTTTTTTCTCTAATTTTCCTTTATCTTCACCAGATAATTCTAATGTTCTTGCCTAAGAGATTTATGATCTTCTAATCCAATCACAAACATTGATCTAAAAAATTCCTCATTTTTCTCAAGAGGACACTTGAAAATGACCTGCCAAAATATTTCAACCAATGATTGACAGATCTGGCATTAGAACCCAAATTTCTTGTGTCCTAGTCTTGGTTTTATTATAAGACTCTGTGGGAGAAATAACAATACCCTGATTAATTATAAGAATCCAAAGATGGATAAAATGATACTATCAAATTGTAATTGTCTATATGAAAATTGACAATTTCCCTGTCCCCTCTCTGTCTATAGAAGAGCCTAGCTGACTCTATTAATAGAATAAACCCCCAAATTCTTTTGGTCTAACTTTTGTTGACTTTTACATACAGTGGGCCTTCTATTTTTCCCTTTCAGAACCAAGTCGTTTTATTTACTATATCCAGAGCAAACAAAACTCCTTACTCTTGTTTATGTACCAACTTCTCAAGATAACAATTTATTCTTTAAGTTTCTCTCCAGTAATATGTTGGATATATAAAATATATAAGACATTTATTAATGTCTCAATTGGGAGACCATATGTTATCATAATGAAAGAACAATTGGAGATAATCTAGTAAAATCTGTTTTGATGGGCTGAAAACAAAATTCTAGAGGAGTTAAGTGACTTTTTCAAGATTTCCAGATGCTCTGAAGAGTTCTAAGGAGAAGGAAGAAAGAGAAAGGAAGGAAAGTTGCTTTATATGACCAGTAGATTACAGATAGTGTATAGTTCTATTTCCATTTTACATATTGAAGATATGGCAGTTATATAAACTGTATGAGACATAATTTGGGGATGGAAAATTTGATTTTCATTTCCCAAGCCCAAGTTCTTAATCATTAAATCCACAGCTCCTAATTTGAAGAATAATATAAAGCTAAAAAGAGTCTGAATTTTTATACACGGCATTTTAAAATTTCTGTGCCAGAGCAAAGATGTCAATTCTATCCAAACTAGCAGAGGAATTAAGGACAGATGATCTTGAAAAGAGTGTTTTTCTTCTTTGAAACAGAGGGAACTTCTGTATTAAAAAAAAAATATATATATATATATATATATATATATATATATATATATATATATATATATATATATAAATGCTAGTACAGGAGCATTTACTCTTTCTCAAAATAAACTGGCTTTTGGTAACACTGGTAATAAAAAATTAAGAGTGAGGTAGAGTATGAGATAAACTAATTTTTTATGTTAAATATGCACACACATATATACACATATATATATTTAAAATGATAACTGCATCAGTTTTTAGATAAACAAAATAGCCATAAACATTATAATGCTTGACAGCTGTGAAAATAAGAACTGAAAGTGATAGTGGCCAATACTACACTAAGCTGAAGCATGTAATTTACATCTTAGTGAAATTAAACATACTATAATAGCTTAGCTTCCAGGCAACAATACTATTAAATTTGCAGTAGTAGTTTATGACATCATCTGAAACCCCAGGATACACATTGGAAGCTGGCTATTATGGTTAGTAATCTGGATTGCTGTTCTGGTTAGTTTTTTATTTAATTCATTGCAGGCTTCTATTAAAAAAAAGACAAATAGCAGCAGTTGAGGATGCTGTTTTTTTCAAAAGCTGTTAAGCCTCAGGCTGCAGTGATGTCACATTTTAGAATCAGTAATAATAGTTTATATTGGAGAAGCATTAAGAGGTCAGAATTAAATTGAAAAGTATAATAATTTAAGCATTTTTATAGTCAATAAGTATAATTTTGAGAGGTTTTCTAATTCACCTTTCCTTTCTAAAATGTTTCTTAGCTAACTAAGACCAATGATAGAATAACAATAAAACCTACTGCTTTTAGTAATGGGTTTATATTATACAGCAGCAATCTCAACCAAATATATTGTAATAAGACCACTAGAAGTTCAGACCCTTGTGGAGGGGGATGTTAAGCATCTATGAACTTTTAAAAATATTTTCAGTATTTTATTTGTAAGTGAATTTTTCTGGAGATAAAGTTTACATTATATATAGATGTGCATATATATATATACACACACACATATGTATGTGTGTGGTGTGTGTATATCTATATCTATATCTATATCTATATCTAATCTATATCTATATCTATATCTATATCTATATCTATCTATATCTATATATGTAATTTTTCAAAAGGACTCATTTTCCAAAAAGTTTATGGACCCTGCTCATTGTAGCAGTAATTTTCAAGGGAATAAAAACTTTTCATGTTATTGTAATAAAGAAGAAATTTTTATTAGTTCAGTGCTCGGGATGGGGTAAGAAGGACACAAATCCCTTAGACAAGAACATTAGAATCATCTGGTAGAGAGAGAAAGAATTTATCAAACTATATGGTTCTTTCTCATATCTAACACAGGAAATTCTAAAGAGCCTCCCTCAACCCTCAAGGATCAGGGGGATAAAAATTACTTGATAAAAATTCTTCAACCAATGATTGCCAGATCTGGGACTAGAACTTGGGCTTCTTGTCTCATAGCCCAGGTTCTTTCTATTATAAGAAAGTATGTGTGGAACAGGAAGATCCACAGAGGCAATTCAATTAGATGTAGCAAGAAAAGACATCTGCTACATGAAAACACAGAACAGAGGGCCATACAACTCTGTATAGAAGATGATTTAGACAATGCCTTACCAGGCTGTTTTTTTCTGGAGATTCTTTGCTTTTATGATATACCCAGTTTTTTTCTCTCCCTCACTCAATTAATGTATCTATATGTGTAAATGTAAAGCCTCAGAAAACTGAAAATTAAGGTGGTTATATTGGATAACATGTTCAGAGTTAATCTGGCCTAAAATAGGTGACATAATTTATATGGTCTGATTGAAAGAGGTCCACCTGACCTCAAATATCTCCTTGAACAATTCAAAAACTCTAAAACCCTTAGGGAAGTATCATCTTCATTAGCCTTCTGGGAAACAACGGTTTTGCCATTATAGCTTTCCTCTTTGAATCAAGGTATTAACTCCAGATGATGCTTACCAAGTAGCACCCAGTAATAGTAAATTTACATCAGGTAAAGAGGAAAAAAAAAATTTCTGAGAACTGTATAATGACTAACAAACATGACTTTTGGGGGATAGAGAACTGAGCATAATGTACCATAGGAGGGCAGTCATCGATGGTCACTGAATGTCTAGGGAAGATACACTTAGGAAAAGTGATGTGAGGACAGTATAAGGAAAAATATCGCAACCTATAGCCTTGGCTACACACCACGCTTTAGCAACTTTTTTTTTAAAGAGTAGGTCTCAAGTCACAAATGGTCCATGATAATTGCCCTAAATATTCAGAATTTAACAGACAGAAAATGTAAGAAATACCAGAAGAGGAGTGTGAGATAAACTATTCTTGAGCTTGAGATGACCTTGTAGAATATATTTTATATAAAAGCTATACATGCAAATTAGGTTAGTAGATAAAATCATCTGCCTTTTGACTTTCAAAAGTGAAAAAGGGTAAAAGAAACCAGGAATTTAACCAAGAACATTGAGCTGAGAAAAAGCAGACTCCATCAGCTATAGCCCCAAATTTGAATTATGGAAACATTAAAAATGTCGGAGTGAGGCTTATGATCCTGGGGCTGGAGACTGCTGTAAAGGGAATATATTGAAAGTCATGATTCAAACAGAAAAAGAAAAACATGTTTACTAAAATTACTTATTCCTTCTTCTAGGAATGCAACTTCTTTCATCTCTTGCTTGAGGGAGAAAGCAATTTAGAACAGTTTTAGCCAAAAATGCCAGTATGTACAATAGTACTTCAGGGAAAACTCTTATCATTTTAATGTTTCTTTGTAGGCTAGCTTCCCTATTCTCCATCTCATGACCTTTCTTCCATTTTTACTGTTTCCTTATTTGTATTTAAAAGGACGAGGTGGGATATAGTTCAAAGATGCAATTGTTGAAAGTAGGAACAACTTGGTTTAATGGCCTTGTGAAGTGCTGAGTCTAAATATTACAGCTTTAAAAGTTGATAGACAGCAAAATTTATTGGAAACATCAACAGATAAACTATCATGAGTGAAACTGGATGGTAGACTACACTTTTCATGTACTCAATGATAATCATTTGTTCCCCACCCTTCACCCTCCTTACTGTAGGATAAACAGTGGAGAACATGGTCCCTGATGTCCCTAAGTTGGGCCTATGGGTGCTGTGATTACACTGTCCCATACTGCAGTCAATAGAAACCCAGAAGCAGCCAACAGATGAATCATTTAGCTAATTCTTTGGTATTTTTTCACAATTCTCTTTTCTGTGCAGAATTTATTTTTTAATAGCCATCGATTCTGAAACTTATGTTTGCAAAAGCAAGTGAATTGATTAATAGGTGTTTTATACATCTGGTATTTTCTCATAAAAGACTAGAACAACTTATTTCAATTATCATACCACCAACAAGGATGCAATCTGTTCACAAGGCCTGTTTACGAGTGGCTGCTTTGGGTAATGGCTGTTTTCTTAGCACGGGAAATGAAATATAATATTATTAAACAGAGATATGCAGAATGAGGTGTCAACTTATCCATCTTCCTGATGTTTATAGTCTTCATTTTTTAGACTGTTTATTTTATTTTATGGGACCACGCATTAAAATATGTCCTATTTGAAAGGATCTAATTTCTTTTACTCTGGTTTTAATGTCCTTGAACATTAACATTTTCAAACTTGTAAGCAATCAGCTAAGGAAACCTGTGGTAGGTACTATATTAATTCCATTTAGATAATTGTGCCATGATGAGAGAGACAATAAAAGTGAACATTTTATCTTTGCATAGGAAAAGAACTGGTCTTTGCCAGAGGATAAATGATTTTCCTGTTTAGAGACTACCTGTGATCATAGGAGGTAGAGTAGTGACTGGTGGAAGACAAGCCTCCATAAGTTTGTGTGTGTGTGTGTGTGTGTGTGTGTGTTTCTGGAGCAAGGGCTGTGAATTATGGTACAGTAATGGAAATAATGTAATTCAATTTTGAAGAGCTTTAGTAAAACCACTGGAAAAGTCAAGATGCATCTGTTTTCAGCAGTGTGGCTCCCTAATTTTCCCACTTTCAATTATCTCTTTGAGAGGTGGAAATGACAAAGAATAAACTTTTTAAAAAGGTAAATATCATTGCTTATTAAATTATGATTATTTTTCCCAGGGAGGCATGCTGTTAATAAGTGGATCTACTTGTAAAGGAAAGCAAATCATATACTAAAGGAAAGAAACAACCTCAGACAGTACAGATTGCAGAACTTTACAAAAGTTTCTCAAAGAAGATATAAAATCCTCTCATGTGAGGAAAAGAATATTAAAATTGAGAGGAGATATACCAAAGTATCCCATGACATAATTTCTTGATGGTGATTTAATATATGTTCCAGAAATAACTGGGCAATGGCAATAATTTAAGATTCTTAAGATTTCCTCTAGAACAGTGTCGTCTAGTAGAAATATAATGAGTTGGAGATGTAATTTAAAAATTTCTAGTAGCCACAATAGAAACAGTAGAATAATGGGGCAATTAATAACATATTTAATTTAACCTGATGTATTAAAAAATAATTCAACAGGTAATCCATATAAAATTATTGATGTAATATTTTACATACTTTTTTTTCATACCAAATCTTTGAAGTTTGGTGTTTATTTTCCACTTACAGCACATCTCCATTTGGCTCAAATTTCAAGTGCTCAATTGTCACATGTAGTTAGTAGCTATCATATTTGGGAATGCAGCTCTAGAGTCTCTAAAATATGCCTTTTTGTACAGAAATGAGCTGTGAAATGGGCATCACTATGTATCAGTGAAGAATTGTCCTTCTGTATAAATCAATGAATTCTTGGGGTCATTACCTTTTTAGTCAATGATTTCTAGAGCTAAAATATATACACACACACACAAAAAAAAATCAGAGGAACTTTTATAACAGAATCCAAATATTTGTTTGCTAGTTTTTAATGGCATGCTTCTTATTGGAGAGTTTGGAAGGGCCAGGTCAAGACAAGGACTGAAGGGGAAATTTGATTCTAAGAACAAAGGAAAATCATAGAAGTGGTTTAGTCAGAGGAGATCCCATAATCTAATACACTCTATGAAGATTTCATTGACCACTGGGTATAGAATGAAATGTAGAGAGGTATGTGGCTTCAGAAATACCACTTTTAGATGACAGTGTCTTGATATGATGGTGTTTTAGTGTAGGTAGGTGGTAGAAATGATGGAGCAAAGTTACTACACTTGAGATGTTTTAGAGGTAGAATCAATGGAAAAATGGAAATTATTAGTACAATAGATACAGGAGGTGCAGGAAAATGAGGAATCAAAGAATATTCTTGGCTTACTGATGAGTATTTGCATGGACTAATATAGAAAAGACTGTGACATATAAGCTGTGAGGGTCGGAGGATAAAAAGAATCAATTTTGACCATATTAGGCTTAAGGTGCTTATGATACTTCTAGGTGGAGATATAGAGAGGAAAGTTGTGGGCTACTAAGAAATGTTGCTGATATAAAGCCCAGACTTTTAAATCATTATGCACTATAAAGATATTAGAAGAGAAAGGAAAGCCAGTCTTCAAACATTCACCATGAATATCAATTTGCAGTGATTCCCTGAGTACTTCACATGAACAACTTTCAAAATTTTATTACAAAGAATTGAAGGAATATTTCACTCTTCAAATTTATTTGCCTCATGTGAAAAAGAAAGGGGAAAACCCCATCTGTGAACTTTCTCATTTTTCTGAACATGGTATAATTTTAAAAGAATATTCATCTTCTCCAAATTTCTAATTAACTCTTTCTTTTTCAGACTTGAATACCAGTTACATTTAAAAGGAAAATATTTTCTCTGTTATGTTACATCTAAATAGAAGATAAATATGGTTCAAATTCTGAGTTGCACAGCAACATGTGAAAAAAGCCTTTGAAAACATGCTATGAATTGAATTCATTAAATCTATTGGGTGTAGCAATTTAATGAAGCAAAAATACTAATTAAATTATTAAAATCTGGATTGCAAGCAGTAATTAAAAAGACTGTTGCTATGCAACTCTATAAACAGTCTGCAAAAATGTATTGGTTAAATATGCTGGTATTTTGCCTTGACCTTTTGTAATCAAATACATCCTCAATCCATGGAAATGTGTTTCTGAGAATAACATTAAACAGAATTCATGGATTAAAAAAAAGAGGAAATTTAGGATTTGATTGGGTTACTTTATATCTTAAAAGGTTATATGTGAGGAGTTCAAAAGTTCAAAAATGAAAATTATGAAATATACATGGAAGAATAGTAACAGTTGCTTAGAGGCTTCATCAAGATTAAATCTAGTGGTAAAATCAGTTATTTTGCTTTATTATTCTTTTCATCAGTGTTATAGCACTCTATAATAGAGGCAGGTTAACACAGGATATAGTTTTTCGGAAGTCAAATCTCTTTTGGCACTAAGTCTATTTTTCCAAACTGTTAGAGAATTAAAAATTTCTCATAAGCTTTAAAAGTCTGCAATGTACCCAAGAAAACTAAACTTGAAACTATCTGTACCCCAGAGAGTCGTTTTTACAAAAGGAAGAAATGAGTTTTTAAAAATCATTTTCATCAGACGGTCACTGAGAGGCTAGTTTGCAGGCACATATTAATTCCAAATGTCTGAGCAAAGACTAAAAGAAAATTGACCCCCCATAGGAAAAATTAGGTGGAGGGTTAAAATCTCTTGCATGATCTAAAATATTCCCAATATTTCAAAACTACTATATAACTACAAGCAGTATTGTTTGAGCACTGACTTAATATTAGTGGGAAAATACTGAGGCCTATTAATCAAAGATACCCTAATTCTGGTCATTAAAACATGGTCAAACTTGTTAGAGTAAGAAAAGTATTTAAGGGAAACCTTAAATGGGGGTAAAGAGGTATTTGCATGATGCCACTAACCTTGTTCTGATGGTCAGTGGGTAGAAAATATTACCTGAATGTATATGAGCCCTCAGATCTTTTTTACTATAACATTTTTGAGCTTCCACCTCACCAATCACTAAGTTGCCTCCTGTACATTGTGCCCCTATCCTAACCATCACCTGCCATTTCATGTCCTAGCGGAAGTAAGCATTATGGCCACGGTCCTGAAACTGTGTCAGGACAACTTGCAGGGCTGCAGTGAGCTCTCATTCATGCTCTGAAATATTAATATGTTCAATGGAAACATAGAAACCCTGAACAAATTAATAAGCTTGAGGTAATTCATAATTTCAACATTAGATAGCGCTGCATGTCTTGATAATGTCAATATTTTTGTGAGGCTGGGTCTATGATTGCCATGATGAAAAGCAAACGCTTCACGGAAATCAAAATGGAACAGGAAATATGAGTTGCAGTGTCCAATTTGAATTTGAGTTTTGTGCAGTCAAAGATGTGCAATACCCAGCAGGTGCACGCAGCCTATTGGTAACTATGCTTACTTAAGAATAAAATATAAATATTATTTTGTCAATATATGGGTATTTTTGCAAATATCTTCCAAGCTTTTAGAAAGTAAATATTTATTGAGTTGTTAGGACCTAACTACTAAGTCAATGAAACTGTTAGGTATTTCTCTTGGCCTACTGATGCTGGGGAACGATCATTGAGATGCTAAGGAAAACAGTGTGGATTTTTCGCACTATAATATGGCAAAAAAATTGCTATTAAAATTGTGTAGCTGCGCAATAACATCTTCTTGAGGTAGCTGTATGTATACACATACATATTTAGCAAAACTTTAAAAGATATAAACTACTTTTTATCTTTCTTATAGTGATCATTGAATGTAAAAGAGAAAGTTTGCATCTATGTACTATGTAAATTCAATACCCTTTGAAAACAAAGAGCTGTGAAATTACTTTAATGCTTTTATCAGTGCAGATATCAGAGGTCTTCAAAACATGTAGCATGTTAACAAGACTGTTTACTCAATCTGACTGCCTTCCATATGGATAAAGTTTCTATTAATCCAGTGGTTTTTACACAGCTGTTAGCAACCTAACATGGATTGGCACTTGAGCTGTTTACTAATAACTCACATGCGTGGAAGTAAAAGGCTGTAGTGTGGTCTCATCTTTCACTCTAAATCTTAGGAGTTTTGATCCATTCCTGTTCATCTCTTCCCTAAGTTTCCTCATATTCCTTACAAGAATATTCTCCAAACCTTCAGAAGTTTGTCAATACCTATAAATTCAATTTCATACTCTTTAATATAGCATTTGTGATCTTCCATGATCTGATATCAACCTATTTTTAACTTATATCCTGCCACACCCTCCTATGATCCCATAATTGAATTAAGTGATGCTATGTCTTTTCTGAATAGGTCCTGTACTCTATTTTTTTGTTTGTTTCTTCCACCTAGAATGCCCTTCTTTTGTTAATGTTCTATTTCTTCAAAGCTGTGCTCAAATTCTCTTTTAAAAAACCTTTCCTCTTTCTTCCTATCAGGCTCTAAATCTCCTTTTCATTCTTTCCCTTGCACATGATACAGCATATACACCGTCTGTTTTTTATTATGTTTGCTTCACCATATGACTTTCTCCAGAACTACTCCTTTGATGCTTTATGTTTGATTTATCTTTTCAAACTATACTAGCTTCACCAAACTCACACCCTCCCCCACTCCTGACTTTAAATAATTTGTGGTAAATTACTACAAAGAGTACATGCTCAACCAACTCTTAGATTACATTGCAACAGATTATGCTATAACCAAGATGAGAATTTATAAAGACAAAGTGTTAGACATCCAAGAATCATTCTTATTTAATAGAGACCCTTTACAGACATAATCTACTCATCTTAACTCTTGCTGGTATTATACTTTCCTTCCTTTGAGAATCCTCAAGCATATCTAAATTCTCTCTTCTCACTCTCTGTCCCTAACTTGAAAAAACTTGAATAAATTATTTAGTTAGAGTGGTGGTTCTTGATTTGAATGTATACTTTGGTCAAATAAATAGACTAATTGGTGAGCGTTTAAAAATACATATTTCTGGACTCAAGACATATGGATCTAAACTGTGAATCAATATTAACTATTGTTATTGTTATAATTAAAGCAGTATTTCTCAATCCATGAAATACCAGTCTCTAGGGAGATACTCATAAAAAATTCCTAAATAGAAATTATTCCATTTTAAAACAATTTTGGGAAATATTCACTACTATTTATCTTTCTTAAAGAGTCAGGATGTATGAAAGAAATGAACATATAAAAGAAATCTTTCAGAAGTTCCACAATCTAACTTATTTAATCTAACTCAGACTTTCTTCATACCAGTTGGTCCACTCAAGACCCTTTGTTTTCCTGGATATACATATTAACATGTAGTGCTCAGCAAAACTGAATTTGAGAAGTATTTACCTATGACTATCCTTAATCATAGATTTTGCCAGTTTCAAATAGAGAGGAGAGATCAGCTGAAAGGCAAAAATGTGGAGTTTGTGTATGTATTTCCCTCAAGAATGGCTGAGTCACACACATTTAGTGACAGAAGCACTATGAGTTTGAACATATTTCTGGACCCACCCTGAGGAGGGTGAAACTATTCTGCTTTTACATGTCTCAGCCCTGAATCCCACGTCTGTGTCTGTATCAGGTTCCATTAGGCAACACAGGCTGTTTGGAGTCCAGATTACCCTCCCTGGGCTGGATTGGTCTAGCTCATCAGCCCTAACAGTAGAATGGATTTGATCCCCATGATAAGAGTTGCTGCTCTTGGGAATATTGTCTTCCTACCACTGGGTACGCTGCCATTTGAAAGTCAATCCTAATATGTAATCAAATGACCTATCTATGTCCTCTCTAGAGTGTGAGTTAGTGTAGGCACTTATCACTCACCTCCCTCTTTTTAGAGCAAATTGCTTCTGACCACAGCGAATGAAACAGCTGTGTGTGTGCATGTGTATATGTATGTCTGCATGTGTGTTTCTATAAAAAAAGGATTCTCCTACTATACCAGAATGTCCTCAAGCCATGAAGGAGATTGAGCTGTGTAAACCAACTGAGCCTTATGTTCGATGTGGAAAAAGAGAAATGAAGATAAGAATACCTCAACTGAATTTATTATAACAAATTTCTTGGGATAATAAAAAAACATTAGCTCAGCTCTGGAGTGAAAGTAGGTTACAGCTCAGCTAAATGTCCTTGTCTAATGTTGCTTGACCCTAGATAACATTTCTGGCCTAAGTAAAGTACTGAAAGAAGGGTATTTTGGTCTGTTTAGTAATTGCATCAGGGTCATTGATTTAAATATATTCGTGAACTTCTTTGACAAATTCACATCAGTCATTTTCAGATCACATCCTCTAAAGTGCTGGTGTCTCCTTTAAGGCACACTGTCTTCCATGTACAAGGGGAATAGGAAGTGTTCTTTTTAAACTTCTAATTCTATATTTCACTAACTGGATAGGAAAAAAAAAGTCAAACCAGTATTTCACTGCCATTATGTAGAAAAAGACTACTTGCATGTTTCTGGGTGTGTCATGCTCTGTGTCTCTGCACATTCTGTTCCTTTTGCCTACAGTGATCTTCTTCCCTTTTGCATATCCCAGAAGAGCACTTTTAGCAACTCTGCATCTTTGGAAGTTTCCAAGGAGAGTTTAGCACCCTGCTTTAACCTCTGCTATACTTAATACATGCTCCTTTTATCTCGCTTATCGAACTATAATTCTATTTCTTGCCTGTATTTCTATCCCCCCTTCTAAAGTCTTATATTTTACATATTTTATATTTATTTTAGTACCTATGACATTGCCTCTCTCAATAAGTATTCACAAATATTGTCAAATTTAGTCTAACAACTCTCTCAGTAACTGATTCTATATGTTTATAAATGTTTTCTTTCTCTACTAATTAATTCAGCATGGCTGTCTCTTAAAATGCCAATTTGTAAGAATTTAACATTTTTTAGAAAGCTTTAAATATTATATTTAGAATGTTACATCTTACTGTCTGGTATTGATGGAGTTGCCAAAGTAAAAGGAAATACTGTATAGTCTTAAATAATGCATAATCACATTTTTTTACCAGTTGAAATAAAAATGTACATATTTCTGAATCATAATTGAATATATTTGTGTATGAGAAACTACTTCAGGAATGTCATACTATCTACACATGGATCAACTTAGACTGTGAGTTTGTAAATTTAGACTTCAAAGTTTGGTTACTATCCTTAAATGTTATGACCTGTAATTAGATATGTGTAGAACAATATTAGATAATACTAAAAATTAACTTTGCAAATAAAAAACTTTGTGTTAACTCAGATTTATCAGAAATATGGCATTCCTTATTATTTTTTATATGTGGTTACATATATGGTTATACACAAGAATCTTTCAAATGAATATTGAAAAACTATGTTGCTTTATTTATTGTACACATCTATCTGCAACCCTCCACAAATGAAACTATACCTAGAATAAACCATGAAAAATGTTGGGCGGTAATGAAAGTTTCCCATCTGGAAAAGACCCCAGTCCAGATGGATTTGCTCATGAATTTTATAAGATGTTTAACCAACCTTTGAAGAATATCCCAGACGTGTTTGATTACTTTAAATTTTCAACATTTTTTGAACTACTACTGTGGGTTCTCAAGCTAATTTTACAAACTGCCAAGAAATGCTAAAATCCAGAAATCTGTGTTTTTTAGGAACTTATATATCTTTCACAGAAATTCTAAAGACACATTTTTTTTCTAAGCTTAAGCCCAGCGATAAAATGTTTTCTGAGAGGATATTTTTGGTCAAACAAGTAGGGAGAATATCTTAGCCCAAATTCACAAAATTAATTTACATAAACTTTTACTAAGTGTCCAGAATTTTTAACATTTATTTTGCTAGAATGTATGTCAATAAAGGTGGTTCTGGGCTTTCCACAATTTTTCACAGAATTTGGTGTATTATACAAATAATAAACAAATGAATGATGATTATCAAGTAGTAATCAAATACTATGATTCAAGGGTGGCCAAGTAAGATATCATATCCTAAATTATTTATCGAATCAATTTGCTTTTGTGCCTGAAATCTTGCAATTAGATATTTATCCCTTTCAATAAGGCTTTAGCATCTTTAGAATTTTAGTGTTATTATCATGGCTATTAAATTGCATGGTATGCTAATTTTAGAAGTGCAGCTGACAGTATTCTTAGATACGGTGGGAAATTCATTACAGTGCCTATTCAAATTTTAAGATGTTATGAAAAATAAAATAACCCTAGAATTACAGAATAAGAAGAACGTATTATTTGTAAACTCCTTTTAAAATTTACCTTATTAAAATTTAGTAGCCAATAGGATATTGCACCAAATCAAAGAGATGTATATATGTTTTAATGTAGGGTGATGGCTTTGGAAGGTCAAAGCACAGATGATCAGAACCCCACCAGGGGTAGAGGTGAGAAAGAGGGCAGCATGAGGTAAATGGTTGTCCTGCAGAAGGCTGCTGATACAAAAAACTATTAAGTGTCATGAAAAGTCCAGACGTTTTATTGTCAATCAGATCTGGCTTCTGAGTTCCCATTTCTTCATTTATAACATAAATATAACATTTAATTTAAGGTGTTATTGTAAGGATTAAATAACTTCCTGGGATCTAGAAAGTATACCTAATATTGCATTTTTCTCTCTTACTCTTAGACACACACACACACACACATACACAGAATTTTGATCAGAGAAGAGAAGGGTTTTTTCAAACAGTTTGTCAGGTCAGATGTCCTTTGCTACACTCTTTACTCTCTTCATTATTTGTGTGCCACAAAATAAACTCTAGTTTGGACTTAACAACATAGAAGAAAAATATATATTCACTCATGTATAAAGTCAAAGAAATATATCACACCAGATGGTTGTCTAAGAAGTTAATGTTTAATGCAAAAGTTTACCTTTTGACCATATTTTTGGGTCATTATCATAAGGACAGCTGGAAGTTCCATTTTCAAATAATAGGCTGATTTAAGATCATTTTGTATGTATATATTAATGTGTATGTGCTTAAACACACATATATGCATAGGCGGCAGCAGCAATTTATTCTGAATAATGTATTTTATTATATCAATATAATTTTAGAAGATAAAGCCCATTATACATCTTCCTTTTCCCTTTATTAGTGATTTAGGAAACACTCAAAAACAATATAAAAGGCATAACATGCTCATAAACTTAATTTATATATTTTTTATTGGTTTCCTATTGCAAATGTCAGTACTTCTGTTAAAGAGAGCGATACAAACAGTGGAATTTAACACCATGGTGAGTGGAAGGACCATTAAAGTTTTTTATTTTTCTTACAAGAAAAAATTTAAAAACACAATTACTACTATTTTATATAGCAGTGAAAATTGCCCTCATCTCTCTATTTGCCCTTTGCCCACTCCTGTTTTATTCTGAAGTAAATTAACAGCATGCTATCCTATTCTCCAGATATTTTTTTTTATGTAGTATAATATATGTTAATATGTTACTTTGTTCCTTTTAAAATCTGGCCATAGTATACATTTAGTATATCACTTTTTTTTTTTTTTTGGTATTTCACCTTTAAATAATACACAGAATATATAGATTTGACTTACTCTTTTATGATAGTTACATATTATTTTTATTATTTGGATGCACAAGATTTAATTGGCTGGTTCTATATCATTGAACTATTGGGATATACCCACTATGTTACAATTATAAATAATGCTTTAACATGGGAGACCTTTAAGGATGGTATTATATGGAGCTGGGTAAGTAGATGTAGTATACTCTCACTTGGAGTCTGAGGAAACTTGTGCGTAGAAATCATCCTCATGAGATTTATGAAGATAATTATTTTAGTAGGAATGAAGCTGGACCTTAAGTATAGAATTCCAGTTGTGGGGGCATGTACCAAGAGAAGTTGACTTGAAGAATGGGTGACCCTGGGATCCAACAAGCTACTTTCTGTCACTGACTGTATCAGATCTCTCTCTCCCACCCTACCCCCTCTTGCTCATCTATCTACCATCTGTCTATCTATCTATCCATCCATCGATATATGAGAAATAATACATGATATTGATACATGAGAAATATATATATAATACAGAAGGTCTAAAAATGATAATTTGGAAAATCTGAAAATAACCAAAACAAAACAAAATCTTCCTAGAATTGAAAAGTAATATTATAGCAAAGTTGCAGGATACAATGTTAATGTAAAAATGTTAATTGGTTCCCTATGTACAATCAAAGAACAGATGGAATTTGAAATGAAAAACACATTATCATTTACATTATCACTCCCTAAAAGTGAAATAGGTATAAATTTAACAAAATATGTGCACAATCTATATGAGGAAAATTCTGATAATGGTTATCAAAGAATTGAACAAATGGAGAGTTATTTCATGTTCATGGATAAGAAAACTAAATATTGTCAAGATGTCAGTTTCTACTAACTTGACTTATAGAGTCAATATAATCTTAATTATAATCCCAGCAAGTCATTATATGGATATTTACAAACTAATTTTAAAGGTATATAGAGAGGCAAAAGACCCAGAATGGCCAACACAATATTAAAGAGAAGAAAAAAGTTAGAGGACTTATGCTACCCAACTTCAAGACTTACTATAAAGCTACGGCAATAAAAACAGTGTGGTATTGATAGTATAATAAACAAATAGATCAGTAGAACAGAATAGAGTGCACAGAAAGATACCAACATAAATATAGTCAACTAATCTTGACAAAAGAGGAAAGGCAATATATTAGAGCAAAGATAATCTTTTTAACAAATGATGCTGGAGCAACTGGACATCCACATGCAAAATATAAATCTTGGCATAGACCTTATGTTCTTCAAAAATTTACCAAAATTAATCATGGTTCTAAATGTAAAACACAAAACTATAGAACTCACAGAGGATGACATAGGAGAATCCCTAGGTGCCCATGGATATGGTGTTGGTTTTTTAGATATAATACCAAAAGCAGAATCCATGAAACAAATACTTGATAAACTGAACTTCATTAAAATTTAAAGTGTCTGTTCCATGAAAGAAAATGTCAAGAGAATGAGAGACAAGCCATGGAGTAAAAGATATTTTTAAAAAATAAAAATATTGGACAAAAACCTATTATTAAATATGCAAAGAACTCTTAAAACTTAACAATAAGAAAACACAAAATCTGAATAGAAAGTGGACCATAGATCACTGCGAAAATGGTGGAATAGAAAGTACCAGGAGTCTGTCTTCTCACCTAAAGAACAACTTCACGGGGAGAATTTGTCTGATATAACTATTTCGGAACTTCAGAATCTATTGAAGGCTCACAACTTCCAGGAAAACACATGAATGGTAAACTGCAGTCAAGTTCAGCTTCAGCACCATAGTAGCTATCCTTTTCTACTCCCACTGGTAGGCAGCTCTGCATGTGTTTCTGGAGCAGCTTGCACACAACTTGTGGAAGACACAGTACGCTAAAAAGACTCTGTCCTTCAAATGTGCTCTGACTGCTGATCACTGCTGCTGATCAGAAAAGTGCAAAGAGATGGGCAGCCATTGTTGTATCATCCCCCTCCACCCTGGCCTCCTTCAGCTGAATCGACTTCCAGGAGATTTAAATGATCAGTGATCTTTTTACTCACTTCATTTTTCTCTTTTTCTTTTTGCTTTGTGGGAGCCATACATTAAAAATTAGGACATTCAAAAACAATTGCATATGTGGGAACCATTAGAAAGTGACTACATGTGCCCAGGCAAAGGCTCAGTAAAGACCTTAAGTTTACAACTCAGGCTGATATTGGGAATAGAGACAGTCTACAACAATCAATCAAACAAACAAACAACACAAATAATAACTAAAAATAAAGCAAACCTTGGGGAAGGAGGAGAAATCAATTTGTAGTATTACTACATTATTAGATTTAAATGACCAGTATTCAACAGAAAATCAAAAGGCGAAAAGCGTCACCCATTTTGAGAAGAAACAGAAAAGTATCACCCATTCAGAGGAAAAAAAAAAAAAAGATAAACCTACAGTAACTGTCCCTAAAAAAGACATGATGGCAGATACAACAGACAAAGAGTTAAAAAAAAAAATGGAGAGAGACACTCTTAAAGATGTTCAAATAACTAAAGAAAAGAATGGAGAAACTCAAGAAAAATACAAAAAGAAATGAGAAAGGAACTTAATCATTTCACTACAAAAAACAATATATAACAAAATAGAAATGTCAATATAGAAAACTTAAAATAAATAAATAAATAAATAAATAAATGAATGAATGAATGAATGAATACATTCTGGAGCTAAAAAGTATAATAAGTAAAATAAAAAACTTACTAGCAGTATTCAAAGACAGATTTGAGAAGACAGGAAAAAAATATCAGTGAACTTTAAGATAGGACAATGAAAATTATCAAGTCAGGAACAGAAAAGAAAAAAAAAGACTGAAGAAAATTGAAGAGAAACTAAGGGACCTATAGGGTACCGTCAAGTAGATCAACATATGCATAGCAGTTGTCCTAGAAGAGAAAAGAGAAAAGGCAGGGAGAATATTTGAATAATTAATGGCCAAACACTTCCCAAATTTTCTGAAAGACATGAATATAAATATTCAAAAAACTCAACAAACTCCAAGTAAGATAAACTGAAAGAGACCTACAGTAAGGCACATTATAATCAAACTTTTGAAAGCTAAAGACAAAGGGAGAATCTTGAAAGCAGCCAGGAAAAGGTCAATCATCACATACAAGTGATCCTCAATAAGATTATTAACAAATTTCTTATTGAGAACAGGCCAGACAGTTGACTGATACATTTAAAGTACCAAAAGAAAAAAAAAAAGTAACCAAGAACACGAAATCTGAAAAAAATTGTACTTCAAGAATGAGGGAGAAATTATGATGTTCTCAGATAAACAAAAGCTGTGGAAGGCACTAGACCGGCCCTACAAGAAATGCTTAAGAAGTCCCGTAAAGTGAAATGAAAGGAACTAGATAGCAACTTGAAGCCATACAGAATAATAAAGATCTCAAAAAAAGTAAATATATGGGCAATTATAAAAGCTGGCATTATTGTAACAGTGGTTTATAACTGAACCTTTTGTGTTCCACATCATGATTTAAGAGACTAGAACATTTAAAGACAAAAAAAAAAAAAAAATTATTACACTAAAAGCTAATATGTTTGTGACTTTTGTTTGTCCTTCCAAATCTTGCTTTTAAATAATTTAAGAGACTAATGCAATAAAAAATGTGTAATTTTGTGATATCAGTAGCCTAAAGGAACGAGGATGGAGCTAGAAGGGAGCAGAGCATGTGCATATTATTGAAATTAAGGTGGTATAAATTCAAATTAGAGTGTTATAACTTGAGGATGTTAAATGTGATCTCCATGGAAACTATAAAGAAAATAGCTAGAGAATGTACACAAAAAGAAATAAGAAAATAATTTAAGCATTTCACTACAAACAAGCAAGTAAACACAAAACAAAACAGTAATTCAGGAAATGAAGGACAAAGTAGCTACAGAGTATATAGAAAATAACAAAATAACAGTAGTCAGTTACTCTTTACCAATAATTACTTTACATGTAATTTGATTAAACTATCTGATCAAAAGACAAATTGGCAGAATGGATGAAAAACATGATCCAAGTATATCTTGCCTGCAAGAACCCCATTTTAGACCCAAAGACACAAATAGGTTAAAAGTGAAAGGATGCAAAAGATACTTTATGCAAAAGGTAACCAAAAGAGAGCAGTGTTGGCTATATTAATATCAAGGAAAATAAACATTAAATCAATAAAGTTTAAAGAGACAAAGGATATTATATATGAATAAGAGGGTCAGCACAGAGACAAGATATAACAATTATAAACATTTATGTAGCTAATGATAGACCATCAAAATATGTGAAGCAAAATTTGACATAATTGAAGGAAGAAATAGTTCTACAATAAGAGTTGGAGACTTTAATACTTCACCTACAATAATGAATAGAACAGCAGGACAGAAGTAAGAAAATGGAGGACTTAACACAATAAATCAATACAATTTAACAGACATATACAAAATAGCCTTTACAACAAAACAGCATATACATTCTTCTCAAGTGAACATGAGACATTTTCCAGGAGAGACCATATATTAGGCCACAAATTAAATCTCAGTAGATTTTAAACATAGATATAATACAAAGCATCTTCTCTGCTCAAAACAGGATGAAGTTAGAAATCGATAAAAGAAGAAAAACTGATTTTTTTTTAATAAAAAATGTAGAAATTAAACACAACACTTTTAAATAACCAATGGATCAAAGAAAAAATTTAAAAGGAAAATCAGAAAATAGTTAAAGACTAAAATGAAAGCACAACATACCAAAATACAAGATTCAGCAAAAATGATACTAAGGAGGAAACTTATAGCTGTAAATGCTTTTATATATTTAAAAAAGAGTGATCTCAAATAAAAAAAAATCTAACTTTACAACTCAAGGAACTAGAAAAAGAACGAACTAAATCTCAACTAACAAAAAGAAAAAAATAATAAAAAATAGACCAGAGATAGATGAAATAGAGAATAGAAAAACAATAGAGAAAATTAATAAAACTAAAAGTTAGTTCTTCAAAATGATCAACAAAATTGACAACTTTTAGCTAGATGAACTAAGAAGAGATAAGACTCAAATTACTAAAATCAGAAATGAAAGGATTACAAGAGAGTAGTAGGGACAGTGCATGACAATAAACTGTATAACCTAGATAAAGTGGACAGACTCCTAGAAACACAAAACCTATAGAGACTCATGAAAAAGTAGAAAATCTAAGGAGTGAGGAGGTTTAATTAGTAATCAAAACTCTCCCAACAACAACAACAACAACAACAACAACAACAACAACAGCCCTGAATCCATTGTATTGACTGGTATATTCTACCAAACGTAAAGAAGAACTAATACTTATCCTTGAATTTTCCAAAAATATTGAAGGAATACTTCCCAGTTCATTCTCTGAGGCCAATATTACCCTAATATCAAAAGCAAAAGAAAACACTACAAGGAAAGAAAACTAAAGACCAATATTATGCAAATATCCTAAAGGAAATACTAGCAAACTAAATTCAGCAATATATTAAAAGAATTATACACATTTTCCAAGTGATATTTATTTCAGGAATGCAAGGAGCATCATGTGAAATTGATCAATTTAGTACACCACATTAATAAAATGAAGAAAAAATTATCTAATGATGCAGAAAAACATTAGATACAATCCAACACCATTTCATGCTTAAAATTTTTTAAATTAGGTAGAATAATAGAAACTACCTTAATATAATTAAAGCTCTATAGGGAAAATAAAAGCAAACATCAAACACAGTGATGGAAGGTTAAATGCTTTTACTCTAAGATCAGAAACAAGGCATGGATACCTACTTTCATCACTTCTATGCAATGTAATACCTGAAGTTCTAGCCAGAGAAATTAGGCAAGAAAAAGAAATAAAGAACAATCAAATTGGAAATGAAAATGTGAAATCATCTCTCTTTGAAGATGATATGATCTCATGTGTAGAAAACTCATACAGTAAAAGTGTACAAAATATTGCTGAAGGAAATGAAAGCTACATAAATAGATGGAAACACATCCTATGTTTATGAATTCAAAGACAGTATTGTTAAAAAATGTCAGTACTCCCCCAAATTATCTACAATTTCAATGTAATCCTCATCAAAATCCCAATGGAATTTTCTTAAACTTAAAGTTAGATATTTATACAATCCCTGAAATGATTCCCCCAATTACTCTAGCACCCATTTGGCACTACACACAACAATTACAATAATATTGACTATATTAGATCCATTCATGTTGCTGCAAATGGTAATATTTCATTTTTTAATAGCTGAGTAATATTCCATTGTATATGTATTGTAACTTCTTTATCCAGTCGTCTATTGATGGGTACTCAGATTGCCAATGGCATTTTTTTTTTTTTTTGCAGAAATAGAAAAATCCATCTCAAAATTCATATGGAATCTCAAGGGAGCCAAAACACTATGTAATTAAGAGTAAAACTAGAGGAATCATACTTTCTGCTTTCAAAACTTAACGTAAAGCTACAGTAATCAAAACAGTGTTATACTGGCATAATGATGACATATAAACCAATAAAATAGAGAGACTATAATAAATCCTCACATATGTGGTCAAATAATTTTTGAGAAGGATGCCAAGACAATTCAATAGGGAAAGAAGAATCTTTTTCATAAATTGTGCTGGAAAAACTGGATAGTCACATGCTATGCAAAGCAATATAGTTGGATCCTTATCTAAAATCATGCACCAAAAATAACTCAAAATGAGTCAAAAACCTAAATGTACAACCTAAAATGTATAATACAACTTTTAGAAGAAAACCTGGGATAAAAGCTGCATAACATTGAACTTGGCAATAATTTCTTGGATATGACACTGAAGACATAGGAAAGAAAAGAAAAATAGGCAAATGGACATCATGAAAATTAGAAAAGTTTGTGTAACAAAAGATACTGTCAACAAGGTAGAGGCAACCCACAGAACAGGAGAAAATATTTGCAAATCACATATCTGATAAGAAATTAATATCCAGATTATACAGAGAAATCCTAAAACTCAATAACGACGACAACAACAAAATCAAACAACCTAATATGAAGATGGGCAAAGGACTTGAATAGACATTTTTCCAAAATAAGGTATATAAATATCTAATAAGTACATTAAAAGATATTTAAACATCAGTGATTATTAAGCAAATGTAATTCAGAACTATAATGAGATACCATCTCACACCAATTAGAATGGCTACTATAAGAAAATACAAAGAAACAAGAGTTGGCAAGGAGGTAGAAAAATTGGAACACTTGTTCACTGTTGGTGGGAATGTAACACGGTACAGCTGGTGTAAAAAACAGCATAGAGGTACCTTAAAAAATTAAAAATAGAATTCCCATATGATCCAGAAATTCCTCTTCTGGCTATATAACCAAAAGAATTAAAGAAAGCATCTAAAAAATATTTGCATACCCATTTTCATAGCAGCTTTATTCACAATAGCAAATGTGGAAGCAACCCACATGCCCATTGATAGATGAATGGATAAAGAAAATATGATATAGTCATACAATGTAATATTATTCAGCCTTAATAAGGAAGGAAATTCTGCAATATTCTACAGCATGGATGAAACTTAACAATATTATGCTAAATAAACCAGTCACAAAAAGACAAACACTGTATGATTTCACTTATATGAGGTTCTTAGAGTAGTTAGAGAGACAGAAAGTAGAATGGTAGTTGCCAGGGAATAGGGTAAAGCGGGATGGGGAGTTACTGTTTAATACGCATAGAATTTCAGTTTTAGAAGACGAAAAGAGTTGTGGTAATAGATGGTGTTAATTTTTGTACAACATGATGAATGCATTTAATATCACTAAACTTCACACTTAAAAATTGTTAAATGGTAAATTTTATGTGTATTTTACCATAATAAAAATAATTGAATAAATAACCCTTGAATAGACACCACACCAAAGAAGATATACAGATAGTAAATAAGCATATAAAAATATGTTCCACATCATATGTCACCAGGAAGTGCAAATAAAAGTAATGAGATAATACTACATACTTATTTTATTGGCCAAAATCTAGACTACAGACACCACCAAAAGCTGGTGAGAATGTGTAGCGACAGGAAATCTCATTAATTGCTGGTAGGAATGCAACACAATACAGCTACTTAGGTAAACAATTTGACAGTTTCTTACAAAACTACACATGCTATTACTGTATGGTTCAGCAACTGATATTTACTGAAAGGTGTTGTAAACTTATCTCCACACAAAAACCTGCACATGGATATTTATAACAATTTTATTCATAATTGTCAAAACTTGGAAGCAACCCAGATGTCCTTCAGTAGGTGAATGGTTGAACAAACTGTAGTACAGCCAGACAATGGAGTAGTATTCAATGCTAAAAAGAAATGAGCTATAAGGTCATGATGAGACATGGAGGAACCTTAAATACATATTACTAAGTAAAAGAACACAATCTGAAAAGGTGACTGTATGATTATAGTATGATTCCAATTATATGGCATTCTGGGAGGCAAAACTATAGAGACAATAAAAAATCTGTGATTGTGAAGTGTTAGGGGGAGAGAAGAATGAATAAGTAGAGCACAGATGAGATTTAGGACAGTGAAACCACTGTATGGAAGTATAATGATATTTACATGCCATTATACATTTGTCCAGATCCAAAGAATGTACAATACCAAGAGTGAATGGTGACGTAAACCATGAACTTTGGATGATAATGATGTGTCAATGTAGGTTGATCGATGGTAACACAGGTACCACTCTGGTGTGCTCAATATTCCTATGAAACTAAAACTGCTCTAAACCATAAAGTTCAATAAAAAATTAAATAACATAAAATGAAAATTTAAAATTCAGAAATTATTCTATTGAAAATTAAATCTTGGATATTTTGAAACTTTCAGATGGTTTATATTTCTCTGCTTTCATGTGACTATCTGAATTTGAGTAAATTGAGACCCTATATTTGATTCTGACTGTATAAATGAACTCACAGAATTCTGCAGCCATGCAACCATCAGTAATTATGGTTCAAGCCCAAATAAATGGTCCAGGAATAAGTAGCCCACAAATTCAAGTAAGGTGGTTCCAAAATTTCTGTTAGGAACACATTCTAATAATTGGTCATTTCAGGAGAGGAAAGTAAGTGTACTTTTCAATATTTTTGACTGCACCATTCCATTCCAAAACTGGGTATGGAGAAACATTCCTCCACAGGGAACAATATCTGCTCTCATTTGACTCTTATCTTGAGGTTAGAATTAATGGAGTGAAGGTATCTCAATTGTCCTCTAAACTCGGTGTGACATCCAAAAAAACTTGTGTTATGGAAGAATACTTAGGAAAGCTGTTCCTTCCTTGCTTCATTTCCTCTTTATAATTGGACCTCTGGGCAGTGAAATAAGATAGGATGACTTGATCTATGCTTTCAATGTGAAGATGAGGTACAAAACGTCACTTTCTGCTAAGGTTATGCTAATTTTACTTCCCAGACCCTGATAATTCAGTTGTACAATTCATCTTCTATAGTGAACAATGTGGTAGATAATCCACATTCAAAATTAATTACCATAAATCAGAAGTATATTCATTGTATTGCTGTGAGAGCTTTCATTTCCCAGGAGGAAATGTCCCATCTACAAATGAACCCTTTACAGGTTCAATTATGTCTTCTCATTTCTTTTCTCTCTTAAGCTCAGCACAACGTTTGTAATTTAGTTTCACATTTTCTTTTGTACAGAAAGTATCCAACTGCTAAGAAGTAAGACCAATTATCACTAGTGCTAGAACAAATAGAAAAATTACAGTGTTCCTCAAAACTATCTGCTTAGTTATATCTGCAGCTGCCTTTTCCTTATGACCATTTGGTTCAATTAAGTGAACATCATTTGAAATTCATTACTGAACAAAGAAAAAAGTTTGACTGAGCCTGGAAAAAAATGGTTTCTGTTTACCATAAAATGAGTCTTGCCTCTGCCCATACATACCTCTCTGTAAATGAACTGCATTAATCATAGTGAATATATTAGAAGTATATTGACTCTGTGTGATAAATTGCCCATACTGAACAATTCTGAGTACTTTATGATTCCTTGTTCAATATACTCACATAGAGGGCAACTGATAAGCAAGCAATAATTATAATTTCCTTTACTATATTCAATCTTTCTTAAGTTTTGTGAGTATTTATAAACTACTAGGCTTTGCATCTGGAAAAAGAACAGCTGATACAATCTTACTGGCATGCCCTACTAGATTACTTGGCATTTTAAAGTGAATGTAATATCACTAACAGTCATCAATCTAAACATTGTTGGTATTCTTGTTTTTGGTTCAGCTTAGTTGAGGTGGTACAGTCTGTTGGTTCTAGTCCTGTCATAATCTCGATTTCAAGGCACCCTTAAAACTTTTTGATTTTAATGTGATACTAGAATCATAAATAGGCTCCTACCATGGTCACACATTTTCTTTTTACTTTTCTTTTCTTAATGCCCTGGTTGTGTTGTAGTTAGAATGCTCCAGAACTGATCAGCTTAAGAGAATAAATTAAACCATATTAACATTGAATACTCAAATTTGTTAATCCCTTGTTCCCATCAGTGAAGAAATACGGCAGAAGCATTTCTCCAACATCTCCTTCAATCATTTTGCCATTGGCCCACAGACGAGTTTTTGGAAATAAAAATCTTGAAGTGATTTAGTCATTCTTCATAAATATATTTTTTAGAATGTTAATTTAAAGCTAATATTGAAAATGCAGACAGCTCTGCAGAGAAAAGTACAATGATATAATGGAAAGCTCACATTATGAACTACTTATGTGACCATTTAAACTTATACGAGGCCTCTCCGAGCCTTGTTTTCATTGTCTACTAATGTGGGTAACAATATTTTTATCAAGGGACTTTTGGAGAACATGACTTTGTATGTGGTGCTGAAGAGAAGCTCAACAAGTATCAGTTCTTTACTTGCTCTTTGTTACAAGCATTTGGCATCAAGCTAACAGAACAATATCTGTCAAATCTTGCTATCATCCTTAGGCAGATGAGAAAATAAATTTTCAAATATCCATGAAAATAATATTCCACTTCCATTTCTCACTACTTAAAGTTTAATATAAAATCTTATATATTTGGCATGAATAGTTTTAAATTTTTTTACTGAATAATATATTAACTGTACTCTTTAACAATGGAAAACTTTTAACTTTTTCATCCTCTTTTCTCTTTTCCTCTATATGTTTTGAAAATAGTACCTGTCTTGTCACCTTCTCTCCAGTCTTAAAGAAAGTCATGTTTTATTTTTTCTCAAAGTTAAATCTACCCCACCTGCCTCATATACTGGCCTATCAACTTTTCCTCTATTTCTCGTAATGCTAATAATATCTTCTCCTCTGACTCTCTTCAGTTTCCAAAGAATGATCAGGACTTACCTATCCTAAAAATGTTTTTTGCTCAAACTACTACCCACTCTTTCTCCTCTTCTTCATTACCAACTAAGTGGAAAAATATTCACTTGATGGCTCTACTTCCTTGGTATCTCCAGGCATTCTGCATCTGCCTTTGGTAAGTTACCAGGGACTGTGTATGTACTAAATACATTGGGTCACCTTTACTCAGACTTCATCCTGTTTATCTCTGAAGTTCCTGACTCTGTTGACTATATTAGTTCTTTCTGTCTTTGTCTTCCAGGACAATATAGTTTGCTAATTCTCCTCCTAACTGGTCTTGATCATGGGCTTTTCCTTTTATGGAGAATTATTAAAAGTTAGTATTGTGACATTAAGTTTAGTCTTCTTTTTTTTTTTTCTTTAAATCTTTGTAAATAAGATGAGTGACCTCATTTGCTTGCATGGCCTTAACTACTCTTATTATGAAGATAGAAAAGTATTATATATCTGTAAATTAACCTCTCTTCTTAGTCTACAGTATATTTTTAATTTCCAGGTCTACTACAGCATTTTACACTTAACATGCTGATAATTTAACTCATTGTATAGCCTCATTTCCATTCCCATCCTCCGCCCAAAAACTTCTCCTTCCTCCGCCCAAAAACTTCTCCTTCTACAGAATTCTCTATCCTAAATAATGTTGTCACTGTACACACATTCTCTGTGGTAAATTCTTTTGAGACTGCTTGGACATTCTCTCCTCTCTTCCTTTCCATTCCACATTTAATTGGTCGAATTAGCATACCAATTCTACTTCAGATATATCTCCTGAATTTTGCTTCCTTACCATCTCCATTGCTAATGACTTACATCATTATTGCAACTATTACAATAGACACCAAAGGGTTTTCTTTTATTCTAATTCTTCTTTTTACTGCTATGAGAATTATTAACGTAAATAACAAATCTTATTAGGTTCTTGCCTTACCTAAAAACATCTGCTCTTTCTTGTGTAGGTAAGCATATACTCTGGTTTATTCATGACGGTCTTATGATAAGCCTGTTGTCTCAGCTATTAGATTCCATTTTGCTATCAGATGAGTCCTAGTTGGGCTATAAATTATACCATTAATAATAGAGCGAAGAACAAAACCCCTTAGCATCATCCACATGGCTCTCTGTTTATAATTCTGCCACTACCAGCATTACAAATTCACCCTGTTTCTTATACCCACTATACATCCCAAACTCTAGTTCTACTGGAATTATCAAAGAACTCATAACGCCCATTCGCAATTCTTTTTTTGATAGAAATTTATTATCTTAATGATTTTTTACTTGAAAAATTCTTATCCATTTCTTAATATCATTCAAATAAAACATGCACTGTTGAGTATTTTCTGACTGCTACAGACCAGTTAAGCTGTTCACATTTTTGTAATCCACTGAAAACTTGTATATTCTTTTTTAAATCCTGCTTACATTTTACTGTAATTATCATTCTGCACATCTACATCTCCTAGCGAACTGCAACAAACTCAAGGGCAAGGGATATGTCTTATTTATTTTCAATCTCTCTGTGCCTAGCATGGTGCCTGGATATAAATGCTCAAAATTCTAAATGAATGGATGAAAAAAAGGGCCGAACACAATCTTAATGCTACTAAATTTTTTTTCTGACATTTTAAAACCTTTATCATATAGAAACTTTGGCAGAAATGTTTATGTGCCATTTCCATTTTAAAATAATCCAGTCACCGTGTGTCTATTTACTATTTCAACAACACCTTTTTCTCCACAAAAACTGTTACAAAATTTATAATCAGCAGTATAAAATTTTAGTATTAAATTCAAGTTTGCAGCTTGCCAGATTGTAGACTACTTTATAATTTCTCCATCCAGCCAAATTTCATAAGGATCACTTATTTTGGACATACAGGATAAAATTATTCAGTATATTATCATTTATGGTAGAGATGTTTAAAACTCATTTTGTGAGTCCAAAAGTATGGACAGACATGGTGGCTAAGCATAAATTATATTAACAAAATGGACGATCAAAGGGCATTGTGGAACAAATTTATATCTAAAAGGATTTTTATTTACAGTAATTTTGAGAGCATCAATAAGATAACGTAGTGTAGAAGATACTCCTGAGAAACATAGTTCTATAAATTTGTTTTTCACATAAAGTTGAGCCTAAAATAAGTATTTCATATTCTGTCAGTAAACTAGAGTTTAGGAAACAACCTTGATATGACTCCCTAGAAGAACATGTTAAGAGTGCCAGTGAAAATGAGTCCATTTCTTTGTTTTCAGTTGCTTTGAAAGCATGGCTTTATTTATTTTTTTCTTTTGCAATTTTAACTTTCCCATCTTCTTTCGAAACACTAAAGCAAAATATTGGGAGGCATAGCTAGGCTGCCTAGTAGGGACCTATACCTGTTAAATACAGCACAAGATTTCCCATTAAGATTTTCTAGCTATTTCTCAATGACTCTTGGCTTTATACAGGCAAACGTAAGATATGAAGAGCTAGGTCAAATCAATTTATTTCTTCTTATCCCAGTATTCTGTCTTATGAAAGGAATGTTTTATGAAGCTATACTATTTTCCTCAATATATCTTAAAGGATTGTATATTTTCTCTAAGATTTGATTTTTTGGAGTGATTCCTGAACAAACACAATTTTTTTTTTTACACTATAATCTGAACTCTTCCACTATCTTCTTCTACTTATTTTCTATAAAAAGGGTAATTAAATTAAAAATCAAAGTTTATATACTGTAATTGCCTTTTTAAAAATGTAAGAAAATGTTTTTTCTTTGAGAAGATTATAAAGTTATAGATTTTTATAATATTCCCCACAGTTTTTATCTTTTTAGACTTCTATCTGGAAAAATTCTACCTTGAAAGAGACTAGGTCTCTTTCTGTGTCTGTGTATGTATAATTTATTTAGGTATGAAATTATATCATCCTATGCTACATTATATATAAAATTTCTCTCCCCTACCTCCTTTCTGGACCTTCTCTACTATATCTCTATTATATTTTCTTAAATATGTTGATATAAACTTTCTCAGGGCAACTATAATAATAAATATTTTAAAGCTACGTACAAACCTGAGTGTTACCATAGTCATTAAGTAGTGTTTGGTCTTTACTCTGGTATATTTGTCTATGTCAGACAATACTTGAGAAAATATTTCTAAGCAATAAAATTATCAAACAGTATGATGGTTACACTGTCATTGTTAATTGTAATTGAATTAAGGAATCTTTAGTCAATTGCTAAAATTGTTTTACAATAGGATACGATGTGCTTGTATTTCAAAGGTAAGTTATGTGGATGCTTTGTATTTCCTTGTAGTCATTGTCATGCAAGTAGAGTTGACTGAAAAGTATACTGGCCTAGTAAATAGTTACCCTGTAGAACAGCAGTCTCCTACTTTTTGATACCAGGGACCAGTGCTCCTATGAGAATCTAATGACTGATGATCTGAGGTGGGGCTGAGGCAATGATACTAGTGCTGGAGAGAGGATACAAATATAGATGAAGCTTCGCTAGCTCACCTGCCATCCACCTACTGCGGGGTGGCCCAGTTCTTAACAGGCCACAGACCCAGACGGCTCCTGGTCCATGGCCTCTGGAGTTGGGGATTCCTGCTCTAGAACACAAATTCAAATTGAATTTTAATTTTCGAATGATACATATTTCCTATTATTGATTATCTAACACCTTCCTTTATGAATTATAGTAGTCATGCAAATATATACCCAAAAACATGTGCATGGAAAAGATAGCTTTATTGATAACACAGGATGAATAGCTAGCAACTTATTTTTATGTGTCAAAACAGCAAAACTGCTAGATCTGTATAAACCATTTATAAATATGTTTTTTAGTCATTTAATTAACCACTTGTATTTTATAATTATACTTAACCATTACAAGTCTTAATTTTCATGTTGGGGAGCCAAACTAAGGTAATGGTTTTATATGAAAGCTCCTTGACTCAAAACATTATGATTAGAATGAAAAATAAAAGTTAACATTTGGAAATGATTTATAAACATGGGAGATTAGTTTGATAACTTATTTTCCCAGTAATGAACATCATAACATCATTCATTTAGACAGTCAAGAAATATTTATATTGTGTGTCAAGCACCCCTCTGTTATAGCTATAAGATGTAGTCTTTGCCATTGGTAAGTTTATATCATAACATTTTAAAATAAAAAAAGTGCTCGTAGAAATCAACTAGTACTTTCACTATTTCACAGTGTAGAAAATTGAAAACCAAGAAGGTCTTAGTTATCTAAGATCACACAAATAGTAGCAAAGATGACTCAACATAATACTCTCCTTAGCAACAAAATATAATAGCTCTTCCTAAAATTTGGTTGGTATGAATTTTAAAAAAAACTTAATGAATAACATGAAAAAATATATAAATACTATCAATAATTTTCTGAGGCATATGCATTAATATTTGAATATATTTAATCACTTCTTGTGACAGTAATATGACAACCCTGAATCATGAGTAGTGGTATTTTTTATTATATAGTAACAGCCTTTAGAAAAGGAAATTTATACTTCAAAACATGGAGCCTCTTTAAGTTGGTCTTTAATTTAAGTGACTACTTTCCTTACAATTAAATGAAGGCATAAAGAAATTTCAAGAGTTCATGTCCTTGAAGAAGATGTCACCAACAGATATGCAAATAATGTGCTTCTTTGAATAACTACTGGAAAACATCTTAACATTTTGCTCTTAAAATTTATTAGAGATTTTAATTAGATTTTAACATGTCAAAAACATAAAGCAGCATTTCACAAACAGTGTTCCTTGGAAGACTTGATTTTTAAATATTATTAATTTGTTAATATTATGTTATAAAATTTGTGATACACTACAGTAAGCAACTGTGAAGTATATGTATTGTTTATGCTTTTCGTATAAACTATCTCTTCCACTGGTTTGTTAACTCAAGGGTACTTTGAAATCAAAGCTCATTTACTATAATTACCTTTTCAAAAGTCAGGAAAGGTCTTTGCTTTGGGAAAATTCATATAGTTAAAGATTTTGATGATATTTCCCCTCAGTTTTTATCTTTTTAGATTTCCAACTGGAAAAATATTATCTCAAAGGGGATTTTCTATGCACAAGTATATGCGTGCATCTTTGTGAATATTATATGCATTTAATATTCATCTAAATTCATATAAATATTCATATATTTATATAAAATTCATATAAAATATTCATATAATATTCATATAAAATTAAGTCATGTATCATAAACTTCTAGATTTTAAATTCATTTACTTAACCTAAGCTATCCTCCAAGATTACTCTCTATATTATGTTTTCTTTTCTGTAGAAGTTTTTCAATCTATCAGGTAGAATAAATAAAGTAAAATGTATAACCAACATCCTTACTCCATCTCCAATGAAGACTCATGAACTTTCGCCTTACCTAGGAGATAAAGGGCCTATTCCTGAACCAGAACAGATTGAAAGAACATAATGATATGGAAATATTTTTAAAAAAACATTTCTTGCTACTTAGATATCCAGTAATGATCACATATTTTCCTCTGTCTTCTACAGCTTTTGTCTGCCACTCACATCATCATATTCACTTAAAATATCTCCAAGTTAATGGAGGCATAACTTGTTCTTATGCTCTGAGAAAGGGCTTCAAGGTCAAGAAATTAAAATTATTTGTCTGCCACTTTTCTCAGGGCATAGGAAGCTTTAGAATTTATCATTCAGTGACTGAGGAGAAGTAACATATAACAGGTTTTCTTTCTTTTGATTTACTAAGAGGGCACTAAACAATAACCTTTTAATTTTAGAATAGTTTTAGAATTACAGAAAAACTATAAAGATAGTACAGAGAGTTCCCATACATCCTACATCCATTTTCCCTTATTATTATCATCTTATATTAGTGCGGTATACTTGTCACAAAAAACAAACCAATGTTGATATATTATTATTAAACAAAGTCTATAAAAAGTCCTTTTTCTGTTCCAGAATTTCATCCAAGTTACCACATTACATTTAGTAGCCATGTATTCCTAGGCAACTCTTGGCTGCAACAGTTTTTCATACTAACCTTATTTTAGAAGGCCTAGACAGTTTCGAGGAATATTGATCAGATATGATGTATGATGCTTCTTTATTGGAATCTGTTGAGTTTCTCCACTATAAAGTTACTCTTTTATTCCCCTTTTGCATAATGTATACTTTGGAAAGAAGTCACTATAAATAGCACACACTGAAAATCAAGTATCTATGTAAATTATTTGGAATTCTTTTACATGGAGACACCTTTTCCATTTATTTAGTTATTCAATTGTTTATTCATATTATCATGGATTCATGAAAATTTATTTTATACTTTAGGTTACAAATTAATACTGTTATTTATTTTGTTAAATATTTTTCCAACTTTGGCTATTAGGAGCTCTTTCAATTGTATCCTTTGTTTCTCTGACATTGTGGTTTGTTTGTTTTTTTATTGCTTCTTCACATTCTTGCACTATAAGATGCCCAAGTTCATTTTGTATATTTTTTGCCCCAGTCCAAGAATTACCCATTTCTCCAAGGAGATATTTTTATTGAAAAATGCTATCAGAAACCAGATCTGGGAGGTAGGTGTGCTCATTGTTATAGGGGCCGATTGTTTCTATGACCTCTCAGCTGACAGAGAAAGGAAATATATATGTATATACTAACTTGTGCATATCTACATACCTATGAATATTTCTATATGTAACCATTTGTATTTATATTGAATAAAAATGAGTTCATATTTGAAGATACAATTTTTATGTGGACCTGTAGGGTCTATTGCTCTAACGCACAAGTTTACATTTAAAAATTATGGTAATCTAAGGCAGTCATAAATCTGAATACTCTTTTTTTCTGATTCATTAAAAATATTTTTTAACAAATATTAGTCAATAAAAAAAAAAAACTAAGATCTAATTAGTAAATACTTGTATCAGTGAACCTTAAGGTAAAGGATGTATTATTCAAATCAAAGTTGATCTCTTTACTATCTTAATCAAAAATAGTGATTAAGAATTTTAATTTTCTAAATATGAGATTTGTGTTTTGAAATGGAAACTGAGTGGGCAGGAAAAGAAAAGATGTCCTTCATAGCAGATTTTAGAGGGAATCTTATAAATTTCATATAGACAAATAAGGTAACATCACCCTTATTCTAAATAACATCTTCTGTTGAAAACACATACTCTTTTATTTATATTTTTTTAATTTATGAAGGTAAAATTATGTCAGAAGAATAATGTGTATTCTAAAAACAACATAAGAAATAAAATGAGTGAATCTTTCATGCTTATGCCATTTTTTCTGTACTATTTTTTCTGGAAAGATAATATGTTACTTCCAGTTCTCTCACACAAGAATTTACTCTATCACTATTAACGAAATATACAATGCCCTTCTAGGTATTTTAAAATGATAGTTGTTGAGGATAAAACAGTTGTTTTAGAAGTATATGAACAAGCAAATAACTATTTGAATGTATACTTTTATAAAAGTAGGTATGCTCAAACACAGATGGATTTCAAGAGTCTCTTGAAGAAATCTGTCTTTCTGGGATTCTTCTAAAGGGAAAAAACTAACTTTTCTCTCAGGAATAGTTACACATCATTGTATAACAAGATAGTATTGTGTGTCATGAAGTAAAGTAGAAAAGCACTAGGTTTACTTTAGATGGAGGCTGATTCTTTGAAATGGTTTCTTACATCCAGAGTTCGAAACATCCAAACTGTTGGGTGGCTCTCTTGTATGATAAGAATTAGACTGTGGTTCCAGAGGACAATTCAAAGGCAATGTTTTTCTCTAGGCTCTGTTATAGCATCATTTTGATGCTGTAAAGCCTCTGTTATTAACATATTAATGTTTATGGTTTTACTACTCACGAGATTAAATTGAGTCTGGAAATTAAATTTAAAACAGCTTCTTAACATTAGATGACATCTCAATTTTTGTTGTTTGTTTATTTATTTACTTATTTTATTTTGTTAGGCAGTGGAGACACAGATGATCTCATTGAATGCATTCTCAGCTTTGAGTTTAATACCTAGAGTATTAGACTACCAATCATGGCCAGTTAATGGAGTTTAGAGTTATGAAACAAAATAAAT
Organism: Eidolon dupreanum; assembly: GCA_028627145.1. Classification (NCBI taxonomy): domain Eukaryota; kingdom Metazoa; phylum Chordata; class Mammalia; order Chiroptera; family Pteropodidae; genus Eidolon; species Eidolon dupreanum. Next base: position 113,355,399 of record CM053509.1, on the reverse strand, counting down.
CTATGATTAACGCAAGGGCTATAAAAATCTCTAGGCTGCCAGTTCTGCACCATGAACTCGTACTCATATTAGACTTCAGGTTTATATTCTGAGTACCATTTTGACTTTATGTCTCCTTGGGACAAATGTTCTTGCATGACCTTTAATTATTGTACTACCAGTAGAACCTAGGAAATAGACATCATTAGCATTGCTTGGATAATTAAGAAATAAGTTCAGAGGGATAATTGCTCCATCATTATTTCTCTTTACCTCTAACAAATTAGATTTTTTTAAATAATTGAGTTGACCATATGTTCAAATTTATGCAATTAACAATGTATTATTTTAATTAAAAATGTGTACACACACAAACTATGGTATTTCCTCCTCCTACTCCTATACCTTAGTCAGGTGCTGGGGATGGGGTGAAAGTGAAGTTTAAATCAGTTTTAGATCAGTGTTAAGGATCTATTTTGATTTCATCTCCTGGGATTTATGCCTATGTCAGTGAATATAGAAAAATTGGAATGAAGGGAACTCAGGCTTTAAAAATGTGGCTCTAATTGCTTTTGACATTTTAAATAAAGAAGTTTTAGTGTTATCCTACTGCTTCCTAACAGAATCATGTAGATGAATTGAAACAATACAGAAAATAATTTGAACCAATTCTACATTGTCTTTGATT
>CM053509.1:113337674-113354232 GCA_028627145.1 Eidolon dupreanum | reverse complement strand
TAAGGTTGCTGATAGTCTGATAATGCTTTGCCAAAGAAGGAATAGACTGGTAAATTTAAGCTAGTCCTTGATCCTTCTTATTAGTCTATGTTAAGAAGTGCCTTATTGTTCTATATGAAGGAGTTTGGAAGTTATTTAACAGGTGGTATACTATTCATTAAGTAAAATATCTAAGCAGAGGAGTGATATGATCATATCTGTGTTTAGGAACATTTTTTTTTCCTTAAATGTTTTTGAACCCCCCTTGATGTATTGGTTTTCTAGAATGGTTCCCTTCTTCTCAAGGGTACTAATGATGCCTCCCCCACCTCTGCTGTAATTGCGATGAGATACAAAATATAGACAATAAATCTGATAATGAACATCTATACTTAGACACCAATTATCTCAGCAACCATTTCCAATAAAAATAGGTTTAGTCTCTTGAATGGATTAAAATTTAGAGACTAAAATCTCCACTGATTATTGGAAGAAGAGAAATCATACACAAGTTGTCACATTATGGAGGAACTTTCATGAAAAGAGCACCTTTATAGAGTAAGTGTGGATCTTCACCGCTAACACAAACCGTGTGAACCTCCATTACACACAAATGTTCAATAGAGGCCAAATGTAGACTACCAAACATATCAAAGGTTTAATTATATGTGAGACATCATTTAATCTAGAACATGCTGGAATATTCACTTCTGGGCTTCTAACTTGCTCAAACTCTTTACCACAAGCCCTAATACACAGTTTGTCTGAAGAGAATAAAAAAATGCTCTTTTTCCACTTCAAATGACAATATAAGGGGTGATTTTTATGCACAGTATTTGTTCGCCCACCCAGCATACTAATGCACTCTTTCAATCAGCAAACTCTTTTTTCTTAACGTTACTATTTTACTTAAGAGATAATGTCAAAGGATTGAACATTGTGACTGGATAATGGTCTCCTGCTGCAAGATAAACGCTTAGGCATTTTGAAAATAAATGTTGGAGTAAAGCCAAGACATTATTTGTAAAGTAGAAAACTATTTTCTAGTCAAAACTTTCAGTGTCAGAGGCACTACAGCTATCTTATCAAATGATTTTTTAAGTATATTGAGATCACCCAAAGAGAACAACAGAATACCTTATTTGTTCTCACCTATATAACACATAGCATTCTTGTTTTCTTCCTATAGATACCAAATCAAATTCAAATATGCTATTTATTTGGTGGGAAACATTGAAAGAGTACACTAACAATATATTCAATCAACTCTCTAGCTTGATTGTGCAGACTTGGTTTTTTGCTCTTCTAAACAAAGTGGATTTGAATATGAATGCTGAAATAGAAGTAAAAAAAAATTTGTGATACAGTATTGAAATTGTTTTTGCCACTTCATAGGCAGGAATGGATACTGATATCTTTCTGATGTGTCGGAAAGGCATGTCGCAGTAACTTAGGGAGCTTTAGTAGCAATGCTAATGAGCTGAGATCCCAGGAAATGATGATTTTGATTCTTCCAGTCATTGCAGTATGCCTTTACATAGTGAAAGTGCTGTAAGTGAATTTCAAAAAACACTACTCACACTTTTTCTCAGTGTTGAAATTCCAAAGAATACGGTTGTAACCTGACTACTTAATAGAATTTTGATGCACCATGAATCAAATCTCACCCTCTTCCCCAAAAACTGATGCTAAATATTTAACTTATAGTCACATTCTTCTAGTGATATAGAGAAACTCCATAGATAGCCTAGTTTTTTCTTTGTGATTCTCTATAATAGCTAAAGAAAAATGAAAATTTATAGCTGAAACAAGCTTAACAGAAACACAGCCTCTGCATCAATGTAAACAGTAAGGGCCACTCAGCAAATGATTTCACCCTGAGGGCTAAGAAAGAAAATAAATAAAAACAATTTAATATAATGTTGATGTGGACAGAAATTGTTATTCTTCATTTTGAAGATTGTGTTATGAGAACGCCATCTAGGATAAACAGATGTACACTTATGTGTGTTTGTGTATATGTGTGTGTATGAGTTTGGTATCATATATATATGCATATGTGTATGTGTGTGTATATATACACATATATACATATGTATGTATGTATATATATAGACACAGAGAGAGAATAAACTTCTCTGAAGTTCATATAGTATAAGTTTTCTAGAGAGATGGACAGATGCATAAATAATATATACAACAGAGTTCATTTGTAAAATAAAATCATAACTATTTTTTTGCCAGTTCATAAAGGGCACTTATTTTAAGATTAAAGCTTCAAAAAATTTAAGAAAATAATATAAAGACTATAAGTAGACATAAGGAGCATGGAGTTTTTTTATATGTATGCATATGTTTATGAACAACTAGATAGTTACACACTAATACTGAGCATTTTAAGTGACTTGAAAGTATTCCATCTTTTCAAATTTTAGAATAAACGTCACTAATTTACAAATACTTTATAATTATATTATAGACTTGTTTAATGGTGTTTTAATTACTTTTTATAATTATTATGGTAATAACTTTATACATTTTTTACACATTGCTCTCATTAATTAATTTTTGGTTGCTTTTCTTTAAATTACTTTTTCTCATGATTGAATTTTATTATATGTGAGCATGTGATTATTGACTGTTCTATGTTGCTATTTTATTATGTTTGTGTCTGCTATATAATAATCTGTCTCAAATATCTGGAGAAATCTTTTCTTTAATTAAAAATGCCATCTGCATAGTGCCATCTACATGGTCCAATGTTAGTAGAACATTGGACTCCCTTAGGAATCTCAGGAGATTATAGCTAAGAAGATATATCCTACATTTCAGATTTGTTTTTAGAAATCTATTTTCTACCTCTCATCTGGGGAGGTAGATGATTACATGGCTATACATTAGGAAGCTTCCAAAACATAGCCCCTATTCTAGCATCTTCAAGAGAAGAACTCAGGATGTTGAACTTTCACCTGAAATTTAACTTCAAGAAAAAGTTCCACGGTTAATATTATGGACAGACTTAATAAATACAGAAATAGAAATATTATAAACCCATGTTTAGACAAATAGTAGAAATACATATGTAATGTTTTATTTGCCAAGTACTTTATATTTATTAACTTATCTAATCCTTATAAATAACTTTCTGAGGTTGGTATCATTACCATTACCAGTTTATATAGGAGAAAACTGAGGAACAGAGAGTTTAAAAACTTGCAAAGATCCTGCCACTGGACAGTATCAGGATCAGGATTCATACCTCTATCTATATAAATGTATCTCCCAAATTCATAATTATTTTAGCTTCAAGACTAATCTAGCCAGATAGGATCATCCGGGGGGTTATAAGTAAAGGTGTAAAAAAGCAGCATTAAAAAGAAAGCAATTTTTAAAAAATGTGTATCATGAAAGTATCAAACAAAAATTTATTTTATGAGGAAATTTGTAAGTCAAAATCAGAGCCCAAGGTGCATGCCTCGTGCATGACTTCCCAGCCATCACCTAGACTTGATGCCATCTCTGCCAAAGACTCATACTACTTGGCTGAACGAAGACCTATGCAGCAACCACTGAAGGGACATGTGCAGGGGGGTAGAGACTGAGCTCTGGATGTAGTTTACGCATGCTTACTGAATTAACTGAGGTCAATATTTAAATGATTTTAAAAAGTATATCTCTAAATACAAGTCCTTATCATTACTGAAAAACACCCACTTGGTAGCCCACATGAATATTTTGACTTGCAATTAGTTTTCATAAAATTCCATATTGAGAGTCAAAAAGTCTCAAAAGACTCCTTGGAGGAACCACTTTCCTGTCCAGAAAATCGATAGTTGCTTGAGATTCCTACTGGGCGGCTGCTCAGTTTACCAACTCCAAATGTATGAATCCTAGGATGTAATTTTGTCCCTTGTATATTCTCCACCAGTTCTCCCAAATCCTGTTATTAGTAACAAAGTTGTTTTCTTCAGAATATCCTCTGGCTTTCTAGCTAATATTTACAAAGACTTTTCTCATTGGTAGAATTAACGATATATATTAAGTGTTCCTTCTAAATAATAGCCACATGCATCTTATGTTTTTTTTCCTAATTATTATATGCTTCATATCTATCTAAGATAGATGATGATGATAGATAGACAGATAGATAGATAGTTTAATAAGACTTTGCTTCTTGAATAAAATGCAAAACCATATCAGAATAAAAATTATTAATTATATTCAGGCCACTTTCCCTAATTTGGGATCCATCTACCATATAAAATGCTTAACTTTTTAATTTTTTAAAAGCTAAGCCGATTTTCAGGATTAAAAAAATGTCATAGAGACCTTTCAAATACCTTCCCTCTACATTTATGAACTTCAGGCATAAATGAAAACTGAACATGAGCATCACAATACAATATATATACATATTTCATTCACTAAAGTGAGTTAACTTTTATTCATATAAGTTGTTCAGATCTGTTGCCAATGTAATAAAATATTCTTCATAGAATTGATGCACTTGCTCATTCGAGGGATGGGCCTTTTCTACATACTTGGTTATCTAGGAGATATTTATAGCACCTAAAGTTACAAATCATTGATGTGTACAAGCTCAATTAGGAAGAAAAGCAAAGAGTTTAATTTCCAAGAGAAAGTTGGAATGCTCTTTGAGAAATGTAGGTAGCTTATCTCTTCTTATTTGTATTGGGCCATAAATAACTTTGCACAGAAAGTAAGCATTAGCTTAAAATTTGAAGAAGAGAGAAGCATCCTTTCCCCTTTCTTTTCATCTCTATTTTTAAAGGGACTATATTTGTTTCACTTCATTTCACTGTAGGAGTAGACCTGAAATACTCAAAGGAAAAAAGAAGTCTCTCCTGTTCATGATTTTCCAACAGAATTTTTTTCATAGCATGGCCTGTTGGAGATAATGTTTTATCTGATTTTATTAACTCTGGAAAAATAGCTTGTCCATTGCATCAAACTGATATTTGCAGCTACTTATACTGTTAGGTTGTATAGACTTAGACATCAATTGAAAAAAGTCAGAGATGCAGTTCGTGAGAACTGCTTTAATGGACACTCAGGTAACCAAAATGTGTTAAATAGCAAATACTATGTCAAGATCCCTGAAGTATTTGCCATAGGACTCAGTATCCCCCAAAAGCTGAGCTTTTTCTTTAAGCAACAAGTCTAATCTTTCCTCTTGTATACATGTAATGAATCATGTTTCTTCTATTTCTTTGACCAAATTAGAAAGGACAGAGTTAAAATATGCATTAAACTCCTCCCCTGGAATGGTTTTTATTTATTGTTCTTGTTTGTATTTTTTCCCCTGCTTTTCCTTTCAGCCATTCATCATCATCTTAAAAAATAAAATAATATACAGTTTTATTTTACCATATTTCCCACCTCTAAGTTTCAAGTAAAAGGGTATAAAGTAATCTGGAATCCAAGAGCACACTACAGAGAAGTACATATTATGATAAACTGTGTGAGTTCTAAAAGCCTGTATAGTATTTCTTGTCTACCACTTGGCCATGATATCTCCTAATCTTTTTATTATTAACAAGGGTATTGTTTAATATCCCTGTCACCTTCATGCTACTGAAAGACTATCTTCACAAAAATCTTGAAATGTTTTCTTGAGAATTCTTCCAGTCTACACATTATTTTCTTTTTGCAAGTACAATCCAGGAAGTGGTACAAGTAATGATCATTCCTGCAGGTCTATAGTCTCAGAAGTTCTGGCATTTCTTCTTGGTGCTGACAGCCTTGGTGACCTTGAGCACATTGAAGCGCAGTCTTGGTCAGGGGCTGGCACTCACCCACTGTGACAATGTCGTCAATCTGGAATCTCTGAAGCAGGGAGACAGGTGCATGGACATGTTCTTGTGGTGCTTCTCAAAGCGGTTGTACTTTCAGATGTAGTGAAGGTAGTCTTGGTGGATGACAATGGTCCTCTGCATCTTCATCTTGGTCACAATGCCAGACAGGATGTGCCCTTGGATAGATCAAATCAGATCAGTTCAGGGTTAGGTTGGGCACAAGCACTGTAATTCAAGGTCTAAATTCAAGGTCCAAACCTAGGATGACAATTCAAATGGGTCATCAGAGCAGTAAATAGAAGTCCAAACCCCTAGAATTGACAGGCCCATCTGGCGTCAGCTGGCCAAGTACCAGAAAATTAAGCTGCTAATAGCTATTTTAGAGAGTGAGCACTGAATGAGAATGTAGTTAGTGGAAATGGGGGTTTGCAAGAAAGGAAATGAGATACTATCCAATGCCTCAGCCTTGGGGGGATACTGAAGTCATAGTGGAGCAGCAACTGAGTCAAGTGTTTTTGACAAAGGACTTCTTTTAGATGCCCATCTGCCTAAAGTGAAACTCATCTCAGGGCCCTGGATCAAGCTGAAGCCACAGATGGAGAGAGGTTAAATGAAACAGCTGCAAGGGTGAAAGGCCTTTGGGGCTAGGAAGAGTGCCAGATATACCATTTTTTCCTTAAATAACCACAATCTACAACTATTAAATGTTTTGTGATATAATTATTTACTATAGTTTTATTTTCCCTTTCTTGATTTGAAAAACAGTGGATAAAAATTTTCAAAAACATGTTTACATACATCTATTAATAGAAAAGGATTTCATAGGCATTCCTTTTTCTATACTGAACATAATGAAATTTGTAAACTGTGGATTTCTAGAAGAGTTAAATGCATTTAGTGTCAAAATTTGTTCCTATATCACCATTTTGTCACTAGTGATTTCCTCTCATGATTAGCTAGATAAAAGAACTATATTTTTTATACAGGAATCTACTACCTCCAGAAAAATACTTTTTTTAAACTTCAAATGTCTATAATAGTCTTGTGTTTATTCTGTTGACATTAATTTCTATTAGTAAGGAAATATAATTGGTTTCCCATGACATGTCTAACAGCTTTCCAGCTGAAGCCAACCCAATTTGATTCATAGCTCTTTGATCCTAAAAAATATTAAATTCTGTGCTATGTATTCACTCACAGTATGATCAGACACCCACCAAGTCTCTAGCAGTAATTAATATATTACATGGGGATTGATCTTATTAACTGAACAACTTTGAATAATGTATTTCAGGTTAACTACTATGTGCAGCATTCCTACATTTGAACCATTTATTTGTGACACATAATATATATAATTAAAAGGCTAAAAAAGAGATTACTACTGTCTCAAAAAATATAAATCCCTTCTAAAGCAATCTTCAATGTTCTGAGAAAATAGTTTATATTATAGTCTTAGTTTTTCATGCACTTTCTTATTTATGTGTAGAATCATATAGACTGTCTAATGTAACATCTGATTTCATCTTTTGAATGAGAGACATTTAGTTATATTGATTATTGACTGTTAATTTTCTTCCATCTTATAATCATCCCAGTCGGTCAGTATCACTTTATCTTTAGTGATTTTTAGAGTGCTTTAGCTTGAATTAAATCTGTTATTTCTTACTTCTTCCTAGAATGCCATTTATCTCTCTTACTGAGACTTTGTGTTACTAATGACTTCTCACAGTTACTCTCATCTTGAAATACTTTTACATACTGTTTACCTAATTTAAGTATGGTAGTTGATAATAAAGGGTTTTTAAATAGATTAGCAATTTTTAAAATCTTTATATTTATGATTATATGTTGACCAAAAATAAATGATATTATTATACCCACTCTACTTGAATTTGGTACTGAAAGCTTTCATGAAGATGTTCCATTGCTATGGCCTCAAAGTGGTTAGCATTTTTCATTCTGCAGTAATTAATTAGGGTGACAAGCAATCATCTTAAGATATCGGGAAACTAACTGTACAATTAATTAAGCAAATATTCATTAGGTGTTTGAAGTGCTTTCTACCAATCAAGTTGATATAAATAATTGAGTAAAACTGCTACACCATTTGATACATACCTTGTATTTATTTATTTAACTTATATTAAAGCAACAACTTCATGCCAGGACTACACCACACAGTTATTGTAGAATATAAAGATAGATATGACACAGTGCTATTCCTCAAGTTAACTCAGCTTAAATAATAAAGACACAGCATGTGTTCAAAAGAAGAAGAATCAAAATAAGGAGGAGGGGGGAGAGGTGGGAGAAGGAGAAAAAGAAATGAGAAAAAAATGAAATTAATAGATAATACAGAATAAATTCTGACAACTTGATTGCTCAGTAGAATTTGACCAACTTTTGCCTATCAAATTATGTTTTTATTGGTAGACCAGTGACTTGCTTGAAATAGAAGTTGTGAATCTAAACCAATTAAACAGGTTACATGTATAACTATGATAACCCTAATATTCTACTAGACATTACTTCAAAACAAAATCACGATTATTTAAAATAATGTACTTTTAGCTCTCTTTAGTTTCTTTGAGTTAAAAGTAATCATGAAATAGAAATATATTATGGAAAAAAATTAAAAACATCTAAAAATTACATCCAATTGGCTATAGTTTTCACTAATGCCTGAAGCTACAAAGCCTAAGGCTTCTCTTTTTCTCATTTCTTATCATGCACAGTGAGCATTCGGAAGCCAAAAAAGAGTCTGTTGCCAATCCATTGACTGATCTCTTTTTTCTCTTTTGTTTAAGGAGATATAAAACACTGGAAAATATTGAATCTTTAATATTTTTTGCAGATTCAACTATAGACAGCTCATCTAGATTTTGACATGCTTCCTTTGTAACAAGAAACCACCTTTTTGTTTATTTTCAGCTACAGATCTTCATGCTTTTCATGCCTATAGAGAAGCACCCCCAGTAGCACTCGTGAATAGGACAATAATTAAAGTCTATTTTTTACTTATAACTCAAAAGAAGAGGCGATCATTTGTCTTTAGCTTCTTCAACACAATAGGTCATCCTTAAATCCGCCATTATTTTCATTCAATATCTCTAGCAAAACACCCTTGAATAGGAAGTTGTGAAAACACATATTCGAATAATGAGGTTTCAGATGTTAAAAATTTGAAAGAAAAGCAGAGAGGCTTGGAAATTTCTTTTTCTTTCTTTCTTTCTTTCTTTCTTTCTTTCTTTCTTTCTTTCTTTCTTTCTTTCTTTCAAGTTTATTGGGGTAACATTGGCTAATACAATTATATAATTTTCAGTTGTACATTATAATTTGACATCTGTATATTCTATTATGTGATTACCAACCAGAGTCCAGTTACCTTCAGCTACCATATATTTGATCCCTTTTACCTACTTTGCACTCCCCCAGCTCCTCAAATATTTGAACCCCTTTACCCAGTCTACCTTTTCTCTTTTCCCCCAACCCCAACCTTCTGGTAACTACTAGACATTGACCATGTCTATGAGTCTGTTTGTCTTATTCATTTGTTGCTTTTAGGTTTATATTTCACATATAAGTGGTATCGTGAGATTTTCAACTTTTTCTGTCTAGCTTATTTCGCTTAGCATGATTATCTCGAGGACCATCCAGGTTGTCTCAAATGGCAGTATTCCATCTCTTCTTATGGATGAGTAATATTCCATTGTATAAAGGCACCACAGCTTCTTTAGCAATCATCTGTCGTAGGACACTTTGGTTGCTTCCATGTCATGGCTACTGTGAATAATGCTGCTATGAACATCAGTGTGCAAATATCTTTTTGGATATGGATTTTCAAGTCTCTGGGGTAAATATCCAATAAAGGGATTGCTGAATCATATGGTATATCAATTCTTAGTTTTTTTGAGGAACCTCCATATTGTTTTGCATAGTGGCTGCACCAATTTGCAGTCCCACCAGCAGTGTATGAGGGTTCCTTTTTCTCCGCATTCTCTCCAACATTTGTTATTACTTGTTCTGTTGATTGTATCTATTCTAACAGATGTGAGATGGCATCTCATTGTGATTTTGATTTGCATTTCCCTAATAGCTAGTGATGTTGAGAATCTTTTCATATATTTGTTGGCCATTTGTATGTCCTCTAGGGAGAAGTGTCTGCCCATTTTTTGACTGGATCGTTAGTTTTTTTGTTGTTATTGAGTCATATGAGTTCTTTGTATATTTTGGATATTAGGCCCTTATCGAAGATGTTGCTTGTAAATATATTTTCCCATTTGGATGGTTGTCTCTTAACCTTGTCAATGATTTCTTTTACTTAGCAAAAGCTTTTTAGTTTGATGTCATCCCATTTGTTTATTTTTGCTTTTACTTCCCTTGCCTTTGAGGTCAAATTCATAAAATTCTCTTTAAGTCCAAGGTCCTTGAGGTTAGTTCCTATATTTTCTTCTATGCATTTTCTTGTTTCAGGTCTTATATTCAGATCCTTAATCCATTTTGAGTTCATTTTGGTGTGTGGTGATAGACAGTAGCCTAGTTTCTTTCTTTTGCAGGTGGTCTTCCAATTTTCCCAGCACCATTTATTAAAGAAGCTTTCTTTCTTCACTGTATGTTTTTGGCTTTTTTGTCGTGAATCATTTGCCCATATAAATATGGATTTATTTCTGGACTCTCAATTCTGTTCTACTGGTCCACATGTCTGTTTTGCTGCTAATACCTGTTTTAATTACTGTCGCTTTGTAGTATAACTTGAAGTCAGGCAGAGCAATGCCTCCAGCCTCATTCTTTTTTCTCAAGATGTCTTTGGCAATTCGGGGTCTTTAGTGCTTCCATACAAATCTGATGATTTTTTGTTCTATTTCTTTAAAAAATGCCGATGGGATTTTGATAGGGATTGCATTAAATTTGTATAATGCTTTAGGTAATATGGTCATTTTAACTGTTGATTCTTTCGATCCAAGAACATGGAATATCTTTCCATTTCTTTGTAACTTTTTCAATTTCTTTTAATAGGGTCTTATGGTTTTCATTATATAGGTCCTTCACATGTTTTGTTAAATTTAGTTCTAGGTATTTTATTCTTTTTGTTGCAATTGCAAAAGAAATTATTTTTTCCTCTTTTTCTGATCCTTCATTATTAGAGTATAGGAACACTATGGATTTTTGAACACTTATTTTGTATCCAGAGACTTTACTGTATTTGCTTATTGTTTCTATTAGTGTCTTTGTGGAGTCTTTAGGGTTTTCTATATAAAGAATCATGTCATCTGCAAATAGTGACAGTTTGACTTTTTTGTTCCCTATTTGGATGCCTTTTATATCTTTCTCTTGCCTGATGGCACTTGCTAGGACCTCCAATGTTATATTGAATAAGAATGGGGATAGTGGACAGCCTTGCCTTATTCCTTATCCTAGAAGGAAGGTTTTCAGTTTTTCACCATTAAGTATAATGTTGGCTGAAGGTTTGTCATAGATGGCCTTTATTATGTTAAGGTACTTTCCTTCTATACCAATTTTGTTAAGTGTTTTGATCATAAATGGATGCTGTATCTTGCTGAAGGCTTTTTCTGCATCTATTGATATGATCATATGATTCTAATTTTTTATTTGTTTATGCAGTGTATCACATTAATCGATTTGCATATGTTGAACCACCCCTGTGTTACTGGGATAAAGCCCACTAGATCATGGTGTATGATATTTTTAATATGTTGCTGTATTCGGTTCACTAGTATCTTATTTAGGATTTTTACATCTGTGTTCATGAGAGATATTGGTCTGTAGTTTTCTTTTTTATGTTATCTTTACCAAGTTTTGGTATCAGAGTAATATTGGCCTCATAAAATGTGTTGGGAAGTGTTGCCTCTTCTTTGATTTTTTGGAAGAGTTTGAGGAGAATAGGTATTAAATCTTCTTTGAATGTTTGGTAGAATTCACTGGTAAAGCCATCTGGCCCCAGACTTTTATTTTTTTGTAGTTTTTTGATGACTGTTTTAATTTCCATACTGCTGATCAGTCTATTTAGATTTTCCAGATCTTCTTGATTAAGTCTAGGAAGATTGTATTTTTTCTAAGTACTGCTTTACTTCTTCTAGGTTATTAAATTTGGTGTCATATACTTTTTCATAGTATTCTCACATGATCTTTTGTATTTCTGTGATGATGTCAGTTGTAATTTCCTCTTTCATCCCTGATTTAGTTTATGTGTGTCCTTTCTCTTTTTTCTTTAGTGAGTCTAGCTAGAGGTTTGTCTATTTTATTAACCTTCTCAAAGAACCAGCTCCTGTTGTATTTACTTTTTTCTATTGTACTTTTGTTTTCAATTTCATTCATTTCTGCTCTAATATTGATGATTTCTTTTCTTCTACTGACGTTAGGCCTCATTTGCTCTTCCTTTTCTAGTTTTAAAATGAAGCGTTAGGTGGTTTATTTGGGCTCATTCTTGTTTTTGAAGATAGGCCTGTAATGATATGAACTTTCCTCTTATGACAGCTTTTTCCGTGTCCTAAAAGTTTTGATATGTTTTACTATCATAATCATTTGTTTCTATGTATCTCTTGATCCCTCCTTTTATTTCTTCTCTGATCTAGTTATTCTTCAGTAGCATGTTGTTTAATCTCCATATATTTGTGGTTCTTCCTACTTTCTTTTTGCAGTTGATCTCTAGTTTCAAAGCATTATGATCAGAGAATATGATTGGTATGATTTAAACCCTCATATTTGTTGAGGTTATTTCTGTGTCCCAGCACATAGTCAATTCTTGAGAATGTTCCATGTGCATTGGGGAAGGATGTATAAGCAGCTGTTTTGGGATGAAAGGCTCTGTAAATGTCAATTATGTCCCGTTGGTCTAATGTGTCATTTAAGGATATTATTTCCTTATTGATTTTCTGTTTGGATGATCTGTCCATATCTGACAGTGGGGTATTTAGGTCCCCTACTATGATAGTGTTTTGTTCCTTTTCTTTCTTTAGTTCTGTTAGTGATTGCTTTACATATTTGGGGGATCTCTGATTGGGAGCATAGATATTAATAAGTGTTATGTCTTCTTGGTGCAAGATTTCTTTTATCAGTATGAAATGTTCCTCAGTATCTTTCTTTACATTTTTCATTTTGGAGTCTATTTCATCCAATATTAGTACTGCTACTCCCGCTTTTCTCTGAATGCCATTTGCTTGAAATATTATTTTTCACCCTTTTACTTTGAGTCTGTATTTGTCTTTGGAACTGAGATTTGTCTCCTGGAGGCAGCATATGGTAGGGTTTTGTTTTTTGATCCATTCTGCAACTCAGTGACTTTTTATTGGTGAGTTCAGTCCATTTTCATTTAGGGTGATTATTAAAATATGAGGTCTTCTTGTCATTTTATCTTTTACTTTCTGGTAGCTTGGTGTTTCCATTGCTTCTTTGACCTTGTGTTTCTGTTTTCTTTATTTTAGTTGGCTTTTGTGGTTTTTGCCTCCGGTTCTTCTTATTTTATGTTATATACTTCAGTTCTGAATCTTTGGTGTGTGTTTACCATTTTGAATATGTAAAGGATAGTTATATAGATACAGTTGTCCATTTTCTTCTGCATGTGCCTTATCTCCTTTCTCCTTTGTGAATTTGGATCTTTAAATACTCCTCTTTTCAGTCATTGTTGTCTCAATTTGTCCCTGTGTATGCTGAATGTTCACTACTATCTTGCTATAGCAATGCTCTTATTATTTAAACTTATAATGCCCAGTTCTTAGTAAAGATTACACTCCTGTGCTTCTCTTTGCCTGATAGTCACTTTACTCCTAATTATGTATTACTTTTTGTGTTGTTTTGTTATTTTGTTTTAGATGAGCTGACACCTTACAGTATCTCCTGTAGTGCAGGCCTTGTAATGGAGAATTCTGTCAATTTTTGTATAGCTAGAAAGGTCTTAATTTCTCCTTCAGATCTAAAGGAGCACTTGGCCGGATACATTATTCTAGGCCAGTAGTTCCTTCACTTAATAGTTTAAATATTTGATCCCATTCCTTTCTGCCTTGTAAGGTTTGTGCTGAGAAGTCCGATGATAATCTAATGAGTTTTCCTTTACAAGTTACAATCTTCTTTTCCCTGGCTACCCTGAGAATTCTATCTTTGTCAAAAGATAACTTTAATATGATGTGTCTTGGTGAAGACCTTTTGGGGTTGAGATAATTGGGTGTTCTGTTGACTTCTTGAATTCCAAGCTCCAGCTCATTCCTAAGATTTGGGAAATTCTTGTCCACTATTTGTCTGTAATGCTCACTAGTCCCTGCTCCTTTTCCTCACTTTCAATAATGCCCATTATTCTTATGTTTCCTCTCCCGATGGTATCAGCTAGTTCTTGTCTTTCTCTTTTATTATTTTTCATTTTTTGGTTTCTCTCTTCTTCCTTCTGATATATTTCTAGATTTCTGTCTTCACCATCACTGATCCTTTCCTCCATTTGGTCAACTCTATTTCCCAAGCTTGCTATTTTGTTTTTCAACTCTTGCAGTGTGTTCTTCATCTCTAGAAGTTCTATTTGGTTCCTTTTGAGGGTTTCAACCTCCTTGCTCTGCTCATCTAGTTGTTTCTTCAGTTACTGTATTTGTTGATTTGAGTTGTTTTGGATCTCATTGAGTTTTTTCAGAAGTACCATCCTGAATACTCTGTCATTTAAGTCACCTATTTCTATGTCTGTAAGTTTATTTTCTGGAAATTTTTCCCTTTCTTTCTGAGATGCCTTGTTACCTTGGTTTTTCATAGTGTTTAATGGACTGCTTCTCTGTCTGGGCATTAATGAAAGTATATTCTGTTGTTTTTCCAGAAAGAAGAATTATTATATAAAGGTCTCTCTTTAGCCTGCTGCAAAGTAGTCGCTTTTCTTTTGGCTTCCAGTAGGTAGTGTCTAGGCCTCTTAGATCACTGCTTTATGTAAACCCTAAATGTCTTTTTTTATTTTCTTATTGATATTTAATCACACTTGCTACTCTGTTTCAGTCCCTGTCAGTGTTAGTAACAGTTTCAGTAGTTTAGAAATCTATTTTTTTATCAATAATTTTGCTGGGAATCTTTAAGTAATTTGACTTTTCTATAATGTTCTACCAGTTTGATCAAAAGAAAGATGTCTTTCAAAATTAAAGTAACATCAGTGTGAAAAAAATACTAAAACCTTTTTTAAAAACCCTAACATAGTTTTATTTAATGTTTGGGCATTAATATTTAAATTGAATCAATGTCTAAATATACTTTTTGTGTACCTTTTTTAAATATCCACTTTGCTACAATCTGATTTAGAATGTAGTGCCAGCAGCACAACATATTAAGGATGGAATTCTTAGCAAAGAATAGACAGTTAAGCCTATATGCTATTTGAATTCATATTCTGAATATGATGCAGCAAGAAATTTTACATAAGATTAATTTATTACATTTAGTCTGAGCATTACTCAGGAAGCTTTGATGAACACTAAATAAACAGGAAATTAGCAGCTTTGTTTAATGATTCTTTGTTATTGTCTGAGGGTACTTTTCTGATGTACTTTGCACTTGAATCAAGCAAATTTTTGCATGAAAGAAAATAATCCTCTGAATAAACACATAGATGTTTTGATCAAAGTTATGTGCTCTTAATACATTTGTTTCTTTGGCAAGGAAAAAAATATATATAAGAAAGTAACATCCTGAAGCTTTAGAATTACTTATGTTTGTATTTTATCACATCATAACAATCCCTGGCTATTTATTTACTACCTATTAGGGTCAGAAACACAAATTATGGGGCAATCCCTATCTCTGATGGAGAACTTTATATTATACTTGGTGAGGAATATCCTATATGGAACAATTTGAATGAAAAGAGACATCATCTAAGAAGTCACTTGTCTTTAAGGAAAGCCAATTGGTTACCCAGAAGGTTCTACAGAGAGTGACATTTTTTTGACTAAGTCATCATAGGACAAATCCTTGCCCTCAAATTCATGGTACGGACATTTTGTCAGGCTCTTATCAGTTAAGCGTAGATTAATATTAAGCAAATTCACAGAGACTAGAACATAAAGCCAGCACTTTAATTTATTAATTTAAAATGAGAAATATAACTAGAAAGAAAACATCCCTGGCTACCTGTGAAGAAAATTACAACTTGGAGTTTTCTGCATGTGCATGGAATTAAAACAAGAGGAATTAGATGCTCTGAATGGCTCCTGAACCAAATATGCTTTCTGTGTACATACCATGATTATCTTCATCCACTAACAGTTATTAACTACCTGCCAATGTGAACTATAGGTTGCTTAATACAGGCTGAAACAGTTACCCTTGTTCTTTAGAGCTATGAAAAACACATAGAAGTTGGTACTGAAATAAAGAACTATTCAAGCAGCCTCTCCACCATCGTTACCTGGTTAGACACCAAGGTCAATGTGCAAAAACTCAGAGCATACTCCCCATGAAAAGTATATGATTCACAGTTTCTAGTTAGGAGTTCAAAAGTTGATAGAGTGACATCCTTCCCTAAGTACCAGAGCACATGGACAAGAGGTTCTGCCCTTGAAAAACAATATGTGTGTTATTCTTGTGCCTGTATGTCCAACATCTTCATGTTCTTTCCAGAAAAACATCAAAGTCAAATGTTTGTAAACCATTCTGGAGGAAATAGTTTTAAAAAGGCACATCAAAATTCTGACTTAGCTTTTTTAATAAAAAAGTTACAGAGGTTATATCTTTACATTTCTCCTGTGATAATAAAAGTCACAGAAAATGTATTTAACCATAAC
>CM053509.1:113304654-113337174 GCA_028627145.1 Eidolon dupreanum | reverse complement strand
CAGTGCATTCTCACTTTTTAACAGTTGCATAGTACTCCATGATATAGAGTTACCTGACTAACTCTTTATTGTTGGGGATTTAGGCTGATTTGGTAGCTGATAAACAAAAATAATATTGCAAAAATTGCTTATATATTATTTAGAGTATTTCTTTAAAAAATTCTTAAGGCATATTCCTAGCAGTGAAATTTCCAGATCAAGAATATGGACCTCTTAAAATATCACATTTGTAAAATGCCCTAAAAGACATAGTATCAGTTAAATCCCCATGTACTCTCTCATTGGATTCTGAGAAGTCTTGCCCTGGGAATTATCCAAGCTTTGAATTTTGCCCATCTGGTTATGTAAAAGTATATTAAGGCTGATTAACATTCTCATTTAATTTTTCTATGCTGGCTAACAACAACAACCAAAAAGCCTATGAGTTGATTATAAAATTTATTGTGTTATTGCCAATTTTATTAAAAATAAAAGCATGATAGAATAATAGTTATTATAAAACTGGGTGTTTTTGTTTCTCCACATGGAAAGATTTCCAAACATCATTCCTCTTTCTCATGAGATTTTTGTGATCAAGAATAGTTAACACCCTGAATGCAGAAACTTTTCTCTCTCTTATTTTTTCAAAATCTTTCTTTCAAGGGTTAATATACACACAGAGAGACACAATTACACAACTACATAGAGACACATGTAGATACAGACACACACAAAGATATACATGGGAAGCTCTCTACTATCAAGAAACAGAGCAAAGCTACTTCAGTGCATATTACCCCCAAGAGTTACTATTTAAAGGAAATGCATTTAGTAAAGTTAAACTCCATTTGTCTGAGAAATGCTAAACCATTACAAATTAAGATAAAAGCTAATACATAAATGACATTTCATGTGTCTCTTTTAATGGATCAAATGGATTTCTCAAATTTGAAGTTATCTATTAAATTTCCCTAGCAATCTACATTTCATACCTAAATCAAATTTATTATTTTTTTTCCTAAAAAATTAAAAAAATGTACTTTATTTGTTTTCATGAAATTTCATATTTATTTAGTTTCTGGAATCAGTCAGGAGACAAACTCTTCACTCTGCTACCTTCACATAAAACGGCTGGTTAGTTTTTATTTGTGAATCTCAGTAGGTTTCTAACATATTTAGAGGGAAATAAAGCCAACTTGGAATAAGTTACCAAATGTAAATGTAGGGGCAGTCTTAAGGGCAGATTAATGATTACTATGTATCATGCCTATGTAGTTCACATTAGAGTACATAGTCTACAGAAATATCTTGACTTTTTCAGTGTTTTAATAACTACAAATGTCTGGGAGAAGAATTTCTCTTTAACTTTGTGGAAAAGTCATGCATGTAAAGGGTAGAAGCAATTCCCTGTTGCTTTACGATTAGACTCTTTAGTAAATGATTCTCTAAAAAATAATTTTTATACAAAATAAGGAGCTTATTATGATTATAATGAACATAAAAATAAAATGCTCCTTGTTATTTCTATTACTAGCTGATGTATTATTGTATCCTTAATTAATACATTAATGTATCCTATAATTTCCCAATTCTTCAAAATTTTAATGTAAGGAAAAATCACGTGGGAGCCCTCTGGTGGCCAAAACAAAATTAAATCTTCACTAGAGAAGTTCCCACTTGTGGGAGACTGGGAGACTCTCCCTGCAATTCTAAAACTTAATTTGACATCTATGTCATATTTATATATTTATAGTATATTGATTTAATTGATTAGTTAAAAATTCCAATGTATTTTATTACCTATCAACAAACTCATAAAGTTAAATTTCACACACATAATTCAATATTTAAATTGTATAAAAATATATTTCTATATGATTGTAGCTAATCACAGATTGTCCTAGACCCATAGAATTACTGAATCATAGAGTTTTATAGTAGGAATAAATCTTAGAGTTAAAATAGTAAAACTCCCTCATTTAATGAATAAGGAAAATGAGGTCAAGGCAGGTTAAATGCTTGCATATAGTCATAGAGTAATTGTTGGGAGTGCTGGGGCTAGAGTCCATTTCTATATATTGCAATGTCAAGTACTCTAAAAAATGTGCTCATTAAACTCTGCTTCAATTTATTCTCTAGTCCCTTCACAAGGAGTTTTTACTTATGTTTATTTTAAACTTCTTTTCATGATTGCTTTAAAATTCTTGGTTCTGAAGATTTCTTTTTCTAGGTTAAGACATGAGCATTAAGTGATTTGCAATTTAAAAGTAAAGCAGAGGAATAAAAAGCACAAACAAACCAACAACAATATCAAAGAAATATATTAGTTTTCTATTGCTATATAATAGATTGCCACAAAGTTAGCAGCTTAAAACAACACCTGTTAATGAGCTCACAATTCTGTAGGTCAGAAGTGCAGGCATGGTGCAGCTGGGTTCTCTGGTCAGAATATCACAGGCCTGAAATGAAAGTGTTAGCTGGGCTTTGGGAGGCTTATGGGGAGAACCTGCTTCCAAGCTCATTTAGCTTGTTGACAGAATTCAGTTCCTTTGGATTATGACTGAGGCCCCTCTTCCTTGCTGACTTTTGGCTAAGGAGTTGTTCTCAACTTCTAGAGGCTGTTCTTAGTTCTTTGCCACATGGCTCCCTTCTACAAAGCCGACAACAGAGAATTCCCTTTTGTTAAAACCTTCCTACACATCAACTCTCATTTTTAGAAAGTGCCTGATTTCTTTTAAGAAACTTGTATATGTTTATAGGGTCTTTTATAGGTCAGTATCACATATAATAAGCTCTTAAAGTCAGTTGTGCTATATAACATAACTAAGCATGAGAGTGATTATCACATCATATTCACAAGTCCTAGGATTGAATAGCACACGTACGGGTGCTTGGATCTTGACAGGCATCCTAGAAGTGTGTCAATACAACAAAATAAAGTTTTCTTACTAAGGCACACCTCAGTGACAGAGATTTTACTTCTTTTTGCAGTTGACATGATTCTTGCACTACCTCAATGTATAATTTAGCATTCCAACAGAGGTTATACACTAATAAGGTCTTATGATATTAAAATCTACTCTTTAAAATTTATTAACTTCTCCAATGAATTTTAAAACATTCCTGCCCCTGTGGAATTACATTCTAGTGGTTAGAAAGAGATAATAAATGATAAATATAATCAATAAGTAAATCATCTAATATACTAGGAGATGAAACACTAGTTGATGTGTAGGAGAGTTTTGACAAAAGGATATTCTCTGTTGCTGGCTTTGTAGAAGGAAGGGGCCATGTGGCAAAGAACTATGAACAGCCTCTAGAAGCTGAGAGCAACCCCTTAGCCAAAAACCATCTAATATACTAGAATAAAATGTTCAGAACCAAGAATTTTACTTTTATAAAAGTAAAGAGATCAAAGAGATCAGGGTAAGAATTCAGTGTATAAAAAAGGGAACAGGTAAGTAGGCTACCAAAGGTGTTCTTCCTTGTGAATGTGAGATTTGTGCAAGGGCATATAGGAAGTGATGGAATTGTCCATGCAGATATCTGGGGAGAAATAATTGAGGCAGAAGAACAAGTGCAATGGCCCTAAGGCAAGCTCATGCCTGGATATTCAAAACACAGCAAGGAGGAACATGTAACTGCAGTGCAATGAGGATGAAAAAGAAAAAAAGAAGCAAGGTCAACAGGTAATGAGGAACCACAGATTGTGGTGTCATTTGTAGAGTTTGGAAAAAATGAAACAGCATTGCAGGAGGGTGATACATAACCAAAGTTTTAGAAGGGTCGCTCTGGCTGCTTTATTAAGAATGATTGTAAAGGGTCAAGAATAAAAGCAGGCAGACCTATTAAGAGTCAACTGGTGAAATTCAGACTAGAGACACAATGGTTTGAACCAGGAGTACAGATAGTAAGAATTGGATTCTGAATATATGTTGAAAGTAGGGTTCATAACATTTCTATTGTGTTTAATTGTGACATATGAGGTAAAGATAGGAGTTACAAATGACTTAAAGTTTTTAATTTGAGTGGCTGAATAGATGGAATAGCTATCATCTGAAGATAATGGTGAAGAAAGTGAAAGACTTATTTTTTTTGGACATGTTGCATTTGAGATAGTTTTTAGATATCCAACAGGATAAGTTGAGTAGGCAGTTGGATATATATAAGTCTGGAGCTGATGAGAGAAATCTAGCTTGATGATATAAATTTGGGAATCATTTAGAAGATTCCCACAGAGGATATTTTAAAGCCGGGAGACTGGATGAGAATACAAGGGAGTGAGTCAAGGCGGAAAATAGAAGAGAACCAATGACTAAGTTCTTAATCAACATTAAGAGATCAGAAGAAGATGAAAAACAAGTAAGGAGATGGCAAAAGAGAAAACAGTGAAAGGAAAGAAAATCCAAAGTATCAGAAAAGACAAAGGTGGGGGAAGGGAACAGTATCAAGAAAAAAGCAATGATCAACTGTGTCAAATGCCACCAATAAGAGTAAACAAAGTGGGCTCTGAGACTGGATCATTGGACTTAGCAATTTGGAGGACACTGATGACCCTGACAAATTTTGATGGAGTGATAGAGTAAAAACCTGACTGGTGCAGTTTTAAGAGAGAACATGAGAAGATAAATGGAAGATAATAAGTACGAACAACAATTTCGGAAATTTCACTGCAGAAGGAAGTCAAGGAATGGGGAGATTTTAGCTAACAGAGAAAATACAGTAAGCGGAAGTTTTCTTTTTCTTTTTAATCTTGAAGAAGTAACATTATATCTTCATAGTTATGGAAACAATATAATAGAAATAAAAAGTTGACGTAGGACAGAGAGAATTCTTAGAATATCTTTAACAAGAGGTTAAGGAGCATATAATGAGGATTATTATTGTGTTGGATATTAACAATGGGCTTATTGCTTTTCATGTCCATCAAAAGCCCTTACAGTCTATGTTATGATAAACCAATTTAAATACAAGCACACATTTAAAAGTCCCAGAGAATATCATGAATTGCATGAGTGCTTGCCACCCTTTATGCATATATTTTACTAAATATGGCTGACTTTAAGATGTAATTTTCTATGATTTGATCACATTTAGGGAAAGTGAGTTGTGTAGATTGGAGTAGTGAGATGCAGAAAAAGTGTAAATATTAATAGAGCTGATCATGTCAATCGGAATTTGCTTCTCAAAAGAAGCATACTGTAAAAGATAGAAAACTCAGTTTTGGGCCCGAAGTGCTACTATTAGCTCTTCTATATTTGCAAAGGCAATTTTCCCTCTAAATTTCATTTTCATTATTAAAAAAAAATAAACACATACATTCGGCTAATTTCTAAGATCCATTCTAATAAATTCAATACAAAAATGCACCCTGAATTCCTACTATGTGTAACAGAGGTAAGATATAAAGCTGGCACCTTGTAGCTAGTGAGAAAGATGGAGTTTTAGTCAACTTCCAGAAAATGAGAGGCAAATAAACCTATAAAATAGGGTTAAGTAACAGGTGTAAGGCACCCAAATGAAATGTGGCTCTTGAATGCAATGTGCACCCTTCTGTTCTCCTCATTCCTTATATTCATTTGTTCTATCTGTAGACTTCAAATTTTTCTTGTGCCTAAATTCCTCTCAGTACATACTTAAGAGATTTGGAATTAGGTGAGCTCTTATTTTAACAGTTTTTCAACAAATGACTGATTTAGACACCAGTAAAATCTGGTTCCATAAATACTGTGAAAATATATAAATAACTGGAATAGAGGCTGATGTGAACAAAGTGTTTTCTCTCTATAGGGATTTGTGGGATGTTGGATATTAATCTTATGTTGAAATATAAATTCTTGCTTTTGCTCATGCAGCTCTGTATTTAAACCAGATAAAATTCATTTCAATTTCCCCATGTTTTTTCCCCTAAAGGTTTGCGGACTGTCCGTGACCATGTGTGACACAGGGAAGAAACTTGCATTCTATCATTAGATCTGAAATGAAGCAGGATGTAGGGCTTGGTGAATACTTCAAGTGGCTTCAGTTTCTATGCCTGAGAAATCATATATAGGTCTCTTTGCAGCCTTTGAAGACCTAAAATGTGGCCAATAGCCTTAAAAGAAAATAGAAGAATCAGAGAACATTCTAAGTATCAAATGAATGAGGGAAAAAAACAAGGTAGTTAAATATAATTATTCTGTCCAAAGTTACTTCAATATCATTATTAAATCAGAGGATGTGCTGCTCAATAGTTTTTAAAATTGAAAAAAAATCGTACAGTTAAGAGGGCAATAGTGCAGACTATTTTAGAATGACTCTGTCTCAAGCAATTGAAATATATTTGACATTATAAAGTATTATAAATATATTTATTGATTGGACTTGATATTTATGTCTTTTGGGGGCGGGGAGTGGAGGTAATATCTTTACCTAAATCAACCACTTCTCTGTTCTCTATTTATTTCTAAATTTATATTCTGTGATTCTCTGGAAAGTGTGCTTTTCTAACAGATAAACTACTGCTTTGCTGTCTGTCTGAACTGACTTTTTTCTTCTTCCTGTAAGCAGGCTATACACAGAAAAATAAGATTTTTCTATAAGGATTTATTTTTGTCATGTTGTAAGTAAGGAATTAAAACATGTTTCTGACCACATCTACTGGGAGATCTATTGTTCAAACAGCTTTCTAAAAGGGTATATGCTCCTCTATTTTTTGCATTGTTGTCCAGAGGCATTTTAAAAATTACATTAAATGGTCATATTTATTTTTTTCTCCATTTAGTTCTGAACTGGTTATAGTCAGTCTATTTTCTATTTAGAAATAAAGATAGAACAAAATCATTTCTGTTATACCATGTGCTTATTATTTTTCCAGGTATTAAAATGATTTAATTTCAAATAGCTGCATTATTTTGGGTGATTAAAAATACAGTTGTTTAGTATGATGAAATCAGAGAAGAAATATACACAGGTATGTTGTATGTGTATGTATATCTATATAGTATTTTAATAAATATTCCTAGAAACACTTCAGCTTCAGTTCATCCAGGGAGAACTTGGAAAGGCAGTTTCTAAGAAGCTCAAAATTAAAATAAACGTCAACTTTTGCCTTCATAGTGAATCTCTGTATTTGAAACTCTAAGTATATGCCTGCTAACCATGCCGATAGTCACAAAGGAACTGATTGGCTCCCATGCTTCAGAAATTGATTCGTCCACAGCTTAGCCATTCTGCATCTTATGAGTCACTGCAAAGATCCTGAAAGACTGGAAGTAAAAAGTACGTATTGAGAAGGGTCTATGCCTGAATCAGATTCAGACTTTTTGATTAATCGAACATCTTTGCATTCTGAGTACCAATCATTAACATCATTAAGCTGCTTGTTTCTTAATTGCATTCTTGTAGAGGGAACTTAAGGCAAAAATGAACCAGCTCTGAGACGCCCACAATCAAAGTTGATTGTGTCTAACCTTACTGTTGCACCTCTATTAACCTACAAGCTGTCTGGGCAGGAATTTTGTGAGAAAAAACGTCTCCTTCAGATTTTACTACACTTGCATTTATTCTGAATTTTCTGGAAATTATGAGGTAGAACTGCTAATAACCCTGTCATAGACGGTCATTATCTCAGACTGTGAATACTGGTTGTCATTTTCAGAGTCAACAGATGTTGACCTTAGGGTGGCAACTTTTCCTTCATTGTATGCACCTAATCAACATTATATCCTTCAGTTTTCTATAAAACGCACTATCCAATTAGAAAGTAAGCTTTTTAAAAAGAAAGGTCTAGGGTTAAAATCTCATTTAAGCTGCATTAGGCTAAATGTGGCTTTGGGCTATTTGTATTAGCTGAAACTATTTATGATTTCTCCAAAGGAGAGAAAAGGACACTTTGGAGAGTACAAATAAACTGATTTAATGGTATGCATGTCTTCACATTCAATTTCTATAAAAGTGGCCCTTCATAAAAGGTTGTGAAGATTTTTGACAATATCTCCCTTTTCATCTCTGTCCTAATCTTCACAGAAACACTGTTTGAAAATATGCAGTTAAGTTGCCAAAGACACAGCTACAGAACAGTTCTGCAGTGTAAAGGGGATGCAACAATTATTACCTCTCCAAATTAAATTGAACTCAAAATCCACTAAACCTAGTCATTATTCACATGGAAATGTGCTATAAACTCCTGAGCCCAGTCAGTTTTTTCTGCAATTATATACCTTTCTTCCAACTTGAGTCTAAGCTCATTTTCTTCAGATGCCTTTCCCAATCCAACTCCACTGGAAGTTGATAATGGCTTTAATGGCATCTGACTCGGTTTGATTTTCACATATTCAATCATTCATTTATTCAGAAAGTATACTGAGTGCTTACTATGTAAAGGCAATATGCTGGGCTCTGGTAAAACAGTGAAAGAAGAATCACCAATCCTTACTTTCATAGCTCTTACAGACTAGCAGAAATACAGATAGAATTCCATTTCGACATTACATAACTTTTTAAACACATTCTTCATATCTTTGCAAATAATTTCTAGTAAAGATGCTTCAGTGATTTGGTTATAGTACATTATATAAACTGAAAATTCTGTGTGTTTTCCTTGTAGGAGTTTCATAACAAAAATCATTATGTTTTCAAATTTAATATTTACGGTAGGTATACAGTGTTTAGATTTTTAATTGTCCTTTAATGGAAGTGATTCTAAAAATCTGACAATTTGATTTTTTTCATTTTGGGCTTTAGGTAGCTAAAGAAAACTATTTCCTGTAGATTGACAGTTGTATGATACAGGGGGAAAATGATTGGAAAAGCCATAAAAAAGAAAAGATAAAAACTAGTAACCTTTTATCCTAGTGTAATGAAAACAAATAAAAGAAAAACAAAATGTGAGTTTATGAAACTTTTTTTTAAATCTTGGAATTATTCAATTAGGCAGATAAGATCCCATTTTCTAAAGGAAAATTTATATTAAGTTGTTTTCCTAAAGATGACTATTTGAAGGATAAATCATTGATCTGACATGGCCAAGTTTGTCTCTGGGCCAGTAGGAGCGTAAATGCAAGTTTGTCTGCATCTCTGAAATAGATTAATTGGGAAATTATCTCTAAATAAACTAAATGATGAAAAATGTTTAAAAATTAGCAACTTGAATATGTAGGATGTAAAATAAGTATAATGCAATGAAGTTCTAGTACAGCACAAAAAAACTAATCAGTATGTTAAAAATAATGTAAGGTAAGTGTTAATTAGCAATAACAGGTTCTTTTCATTATTCTGTATGTTCTCTATAAATAATGGTAAATTACTGCTTGATTATAGACAGCTTTATAATTTTTAGTACTAGATATAATAATAGGAAAAGATTTCTGGTTGTATTATGTGAGGATGTAGATTTGATAAGCAATTATTTATTAATATCTTTCACTGAGTTGCAGAGAAATACAGATTAAAGCAATGCACTAACATAAAATGTATAAATCAGTGTTAGAAATTACCTTAAATTCTACTAAAGTAACCACAATGAATTGCAGTGCGAAATAGAGATGACCTGTTGATATTTTGTTACATGACCAAATATCATTTTGAATCCTAAGGTTCTCAACTTATTTTATATAAAGAGATCATTTCCAGAAAAAAACATAACTAATTATGTAATTATGGTAGTTTAAATATTTTATTATCTTTCATTGGAAAAACAGTTTATTTGAAGACCATACTAAGGTCAAAGGTTTACGACTAAATTTCAGTGGGAACTTAAATGTTATAGTGTTAGTTTTTCATATAAACCTTACAAATGAAAATGCCCAGTCATCCTCCACATTTCAATTCATCCTCCACATTATTACCAGAACTATCTTTCAAAATACTCATTTGATCATGTCATACTGTTGCTTATTGATATTCAGTAATTACTTATAATATTTAAAACTACTTATAACTTTACCCTGGACTAATATTCTTTTACAAGCCTTCTATTTTGTTCTTTCCTGGCATTCCAAAATTTTATACCTGATTTTTTTTTCATATTTCTAAACTATATCTTATTTCTTGACTCCTGGATTCAAATCTAATGTTGATCTTTTAAGGTTGAGTTTAAGTGTAAAAAATTCTAATATCTGCATGGAAGATTTGATTTCTCCTTTGGCATTTTCTTCATATAACTACTTTTTCAACTATATTTTACACAATTATTTTTTGAGTATCTACCATATATGAGACACTCTTCCAGAAATGGGCATACAGTAGAGGTCAAGAATCAAAAACCTCTACTTTCCTGGATTTTCTTCATATTTGTTGGATTCTTATACATTTACAATAATAATTCATAAACTCCCTTTGGAAGAGCCAACATTAATCATTCTTGAGTCTAACCACTAAGAGTCGAGCTAAGGGCATAGCATATGCTAAAATGTTGGCTTTTTATTTTTAAGATTGAATGAAATATAACATTTAGTATTGAGTCACTTGGCAAACTGTTTCCATTTCATATTCCAAACAAATGAAAAGAGAGCAAATATATAATCAGGAAGTAAAGACACAGTAAACATTTATACAGTATTTCTATAGTTTTTCCTCAAAAGCTTCCTAACCATGCATTGGAAAAATGTAGTCCTAGGTTCTTCCTTTAGCATATCATAAATAAGTATATTGAGATCCTAGAAAAAATATTTATGGCTTTTCCTTCTGCTTTATAATAGGCAAAGACTATATTTTAAAATATCAACCAACTGCAAACACCAAAACAATGTGATGTCTACAGTTCAAGGATGATACTGTTCAAGGATGACGTGTGAAACAAAGAATGAGTTCCTCATGGTACTTTATCACCAAGATTGTCAGAGAAAAATCAACTAATGTGTCTTCTATAACTTCACTTCTAAAAAAAATATATCTGTCCCAGATAAATAAAAAATGGCATATCCTCAGTTCTGAAAATTCACTTACCCTCAGGAACAATATTGACCCCAAATGGGTCAATATAGGCTTGCTGCTTGTAAATAGAATTTCTATTCATTATTATGTTTTTGAAATCTATGATGCTTCTGAAATCTGTAAATTAGAACTTCCTTGATAGGATAACTAATGTGTTATTAATTATCAGGTTTAACTTATTGCTTTTTGAAAGGAATGGTATGAAAGTGATATAAAATCCTGTGAGGAATTTATTTATGTATTAAAATAATAAGTAGATTAAGTAATTATAAAAAACAATTCTTACTGGTTGTACAAAGTGGTCAATGGTGGAAAGTATGTTCTTGGTAAGCCTTTTTAATTAAATGTTTAAAAAGTTTTCAAATAAAAAAGAGACAGCTCTAGTTTACTAAATACTATTCAAGCTCCCATTGCACTACTCTTTTCTTGGGAGCTCTGGGCTGTAGGGAAGATATATTATCAGTAAATCATTCCGCTTTTTGTTGTTGTTGTTGTTGCTGTTGTTGTTGTTGTTATAACTGAGCCTGTAACCACATTAAAACCGAGTATAAAACATATTTTTTTTTGTTTCTTTTGTCATTCAAAAATGAGTAATCACAAGGTCAAAACTACTGGTCAACACCTCAAAAAGGCATTATAAATAACTTCAAGAATCATAACAAATCTTTATATTGTAGATAGCTTTAATGGACCTCAATTTAGAAATGCTCATATAAGATCTGACATTGTAGTCCTTGTATTTAAAGAACAGAATGTCAAACAAGAAGACCTGGCACTAATGGACTCAAAAAGTTCCTATTATACTCAGAAGGCAACTTGATTTTGCTAATGGTTATAGATTTTTATTTTTAAGAATTATGGAAGAAGTACTATATCAAACATAGAATGTTATAATATTGGTGTAGTTTCAACTAATTTTTGGGGGATGAGGTTTGGTTCTCTTTGCTCAAACAAAATCTTAGGTGTCAGTATAATAAATAAAGGTTTTTCTAATAGAAGGAGGTGGTGTTGGCACATAGACAGGGTCTGGAGCCTGAAACTAAGATACTCAGCGGCCTTTCCTATAGGTGACCACTTTAGACTCTCTAAGGAAGCTTTTAAAAGATTTTTGAATGGCCCTTAAAAATCTCAACAAGCAAAATCTTAAAAATAAAAACAAAAACAAAAAACGTTGATTTTTTTTTATTAAATTCATTTGAAAGCTAAGAGAACTAAGGCCCAGTGAGAAAACATGATGTATCTTGTGTCAATGTTTAATCATTTATTATGCATATAGTTTTAGGCACTCTTTTCTAGCTTATTAATTAAATTATAAACAGAAATCATCTTTTGTAGTCCATTAATTTCCAGACTATCTAGCATAGTTCTTTTCGTGGTAACTATTCATTGATAGCTGATTTTATTTTATAAATTTTAGTTCACATTATTAATATGGTTTTATAACACTTTCATGTGTTAAACTTTAGATTAAGGCCTATGGCTTCTCCTAAATTGATGTGCAATTAGCTTTGAGAATAGAAATATAGATTCTAAACTAATAAAGTGATCGTTTTTCTTTGTTGTGAAGTCAGCTGCCTAGTATGCTTCTACATGTACAGAAAATCTGAGTATATTTCATTTACAATCCATGCACATTTCATTTATACTGTTTTATGCACTGAGTTACAGCAGTAAACAAAAACTATCAAAAAAAAAAAATGTTTACCCCACAAGTGTTGCATTCTAATGGAGGGAATCAGAAATACAAACAAACATCAAAGAGAAGAAAGTATGTCAGACAAGTCTTAGAGAGGGATATGTATTTTGGGTCATGCGTAGTTACAATTTTAAAGAAAGTGGTTGGGAGGGCTACATTACATGGTGATATTTGAGCATATTCCTAAAAGATGAGGATGGCTACCATGCAAGTACAGTCAGCCCTCATATCTACAGGTTCCACATCTGTGATTCAGTCAACTGCAGATCAAAAATATTGGAGGAAAAAGTTATATTGCTGCTGACATGTACTTTGTAATTGGCTTACAGTGGTTACATCCTTAGTGAACACGTACAAACATTTTTCTTGTCATCATTCTCTAAATAATACAGTATAACACCTATTTATATAGCATTTACATTTTATTTGATATTATAAATAATCTAGAGATGATTTAAAATATACAGGAGGATGTGCATAGGTTATATGCAAATTCTATGTCATATAAGGGACTTGAGTATCAGGGGATTTTGGGGGGCTCTGAAATGAATCCACCATGGGCACCTAGGGAAACCTGTATATAAGGGAAGAACATTCTAGGCAGAAGGAAAAGGAAAAGGTCCAGGTTGGGAGACCATCTAGAATGGAAGATGCACAGTAAGGAGTATGGTTGAAGCAGAGGGAAAAAGTGAACACACTGAGTTGAAGGAGAAAGAAAGGGAAGAAGAGAATGAGGAAGAAAGAGTGAGAGAAGAAAGCTTCTACTTATATAGAAGCCTAGAGGCTACCATTAGAATTGTGACTTTATCCTCAGCAGAGAGTTTTGAGATGAGGGATGATTTTACTTCATTTTTAGAAGTTCAGTCTGTGCTGTAAGCAGCATTGAGGGTAGATGGTATAAAGACAGAGGCAGAAAGATTAGGATATTCCTTCAAAAATCCAGATAAGAACTAATGAAGGCTTAGATTAGAGTGGCGGCAGTGGAGGAAGTAAGAAGAGGTTAAGTTCCAGGTATATATTTTGATTGTATATCATAGGATTCACCGATGGGCTGGATGTGAGTGTGTGTGTGTGTGTGTGTGTGTGTGTGTGTGTGAGAGAGAGAGAGAGAGAGAGAGAGAGAGAGAGAGAGAGAGAGAGAGAGAGAGAAAGAAACAGAGAGAGACAGAGAGACAGAGAGAGACAGAGAGAGAGAGAAATCAATGATGATTCCTATCTGGCTGAGAGACTAAGGATGCTGTTGCCACGTGCTGAGTTGGAGAACATTGTATAATATATGCTAAAGCTTAGGCAGAGGTTGTACCCTCAGTAAAGAGCACAAATTAGAAAACTACTGAATCACAGCTTTATTTATAGTTCTGTGATATAGGGCAGTCGCCACTCAACTTAAGCTCATATGTCTCTATTATACAACTGAAGGCATTGACTGAGCCTCATGTTCAGCAGTGTGATATAAAACATGGCATTTTAAATGTGTAAATCTAAATCCAAATACATTATCATTCACACAGAGTTGATATTAGCCTAAGAATTTTTACAACCAAAGAAATGCCTTCCTAATATTATGAAAATGTAAATAGCTAATTCATGAATTCTCTAATTGCCCTCCCCTGCAGAGAGAGGATGTTTGCCTGCTTGCTATCTTGGCTGAGGCAACTTTGTAAAATTTCATTTATTATAGTGTAGTATGGCCAATACAACCAAATGGACAGCTGCTCACATTGGGTTAAAGGGCATTATAATCAAAAGCACTCCATAGATGTCTATGTTTTCTCAAAACAAAGATTGCAGACTATTAAATGGGCTTAAATAGATAGGTTAAGAAAGGATCAGCAAAAGGTTTTACCTCCTTGCTTGTGTGATGTCAATCTATAGCTTAACACAGTTTCCCTGTGGGTCTCTCAAACAGGCATTTGCATAACCGATGGCATCATTCACAAACTTATATCCCTTAGAATGTCTAAACTCTAAAAAACTATGATACAGGATTCTTAAGGCAATGAATATAATGAAATGTATTTATTCATTAGAATTATGGTAATTGAACTAATAATAAAATAATTATTTTGATATAAATATAGGTAGTATTGATCTGTGAAGACATTAAGATAATCTTATGTTTTAAAATAATATTCCAAATGAAGTTCTGCCATTAAAGCTATCAATATCCTGAATATTTACTAATTCTTGGGAATGACACTAGTACATGAAAATTCAAATAGATTCCTTATTACCTTTATACTAACCACCAAATTATTTATGCAATTAATTACTGTAAAATAATAAGCACTGAACAGTTTTTATATCAAACTAAGAAGTAATTTAGAGTTCATTTGTTGTATAATTGACTATATGGCTCAAGAATCTCAAGAATTGAGATTTTTTAAATAAAGATTCTTTTTGGTGAGGACTTATGAGATGTTTTATTTTTTCTTTGAAAAGTATTGATTTTAAAATCCTTCTAACAAAACAACACTGATCTATCAATTCTTGAATCACTGAGAGTAGGTTTGCTGTGGACAGCAAATGATTTTCATTTCCTAAAGGTAGACTTTATTGAAGAGGAAGCAAAAGCAAGAGAAAGCGTTGTTTTTGATGCCAAGTGAAATTACTGGAATTCAGCATTTAAGAACTTATGCTGTACAGAGCATTAGAAAACATCAACTCCTGAACTGTAACAAATAGCCTGGTTCTGTTTTAGACAGAAAT
The DNA here is from genome assembly GCA_028627145.1 of Eidolon dupreanum. Taxonomy (NCBI): domain Eukaryota; kingdom Metazoa; phylum Chordata; class Mammalia; order Chiroptera; family Pteropodidae; genus Eidolon; species Eidolon dupreanum. The sequence goes on along the minus strand of CM053509.1, from coordinate 113,321,876 downwards.
TTTGTAAAATAAGCCATAAACAGAATAATGAAAAAAATCCATAAATAGAAACATTTCATCTATTACCACACCAGCTATATTTCTTATTTGGTAATAATTTTAAGAAATAAAAATATATTATTTAAAATAAATAATTATTAAAGATATGAAAATGTCTTTTAAGTGAGCAAAAAATAGGTTTCAAAAGGTATAAATAAAATAAGGTCTTTGTTTTTAATAAAAATACACATAATAAAAAAAATATAGCTAAATATGTAAAGGGTAACACAAAGGAGAACAGACTTTTGGGTAGGGGAATATTTCTTTGTTTTTACTTTTGTGTATTTCTTGAATTTATTTTTAGACTATATATTACTGATGATGAAATAATTATGATAATTTTTTAAAAAGAATATATCCTGAACTTGTTGAAAAGTTTTCTAATAAAATGTTATAATAACTATTTCTCAAGCTTCCTAGTAACATGATCAATAAATTATGATTTGCAAAATTTTACCAAATAAAATAAAGCTTAGGATAATGTAACATATTCAACAAATATTAAGAAAATATCTTTAAAAAATAAAAGTTTTTATGCCACAGAAAATTATTATTTGGCTAACAAATAAATAGAAATGTTGATATGACCAATATTACTGTATATTATTTTTATTTATCTTGATATGGAATTTTCTGTCTGATATCTATTTTAGTTTTTCCTTGAGGAAAAACTAAAAAGAGTTTGTATAAATTGTACTGGGGCAACACTTAACTAGAAGGAAACAAGTTTGATATAGGCAAAAAATATTATTTCAAAAACATAGGTTTTAGTATCTTCCAGTAAATAGAAGATAACATGTACAAAGATATTTTGAAAAATATAAAAGATTACTAAGGGATAAGAGAGGATATAATCATATTTAACTTCATTAACATTTTAGTCTAAAATTATCTCTAGTTCTATATACTCTCAATTATAAATAAGTCACCAATGAAATATGCTATTTTGGTAGCAATTCTAGAAAATTTTCCACATTGTTTTATCTCGTAGAGGTTATGTATCATTCACTGAAAGTCTGAAATTCAATATTTTTGAATGAGTAATTATCATAGAAGCTTTGGCTTTAGGAAGACATAGCAGATAGTGAGGAGTTGAATTCCCAGACTGTCTTTAGCAAACAGATGAGAGCAGTTCCCACCAAAACCTCCAGAGAAGTGTTCAGATAAAAACAAAACAAAACAAAACAAAAAACAAAATAGCTCCAATTTCTCAGGTACAGAGAGTATACCATAGGCTCGCATATAACAAGCTAACTCTAATTTGCAAAGCAATCTGAGAAATGTCAAATTGCAGTAATAAGAAAAGGTGACATTTATAGCATTTCACAGTCTTATTTTGTATTTTGTGCCTAGAATAGGCTAAGATGAGTCTATTTCCTGCCTCTCTCTAACCTCTGTTATAAGAGAGAACTACTAGCACACTTGAATGCCCAGTAGGCCATAGAGGAACAACTGACTGGTAACCTAAGGAGAGATCAACCTGACAGGATTATATCACTGAAGTTGTATTAGTGATCATTTAGGACCTGAAACCTGTTCAATATGGATCCTGTTTTACTTTGTGCATTTGATTTACAAAACTGTGTGCTAAATTTGACATTTATATTTCAAAAACTGATCAAGGTCCATGCAGTGAAAAATCAGATCTGCATTTGTATCCTACTGCCGCCATTTGCTGACTACAGTGTGACCTTTGTAAACCTGCTTAACATTACAGAGCCTCAGCTTCTTCAGTTTTACAGGGGAAGATGGTTTCAAATTCATGGGGTTTTGTGAAGCTTAAGTGCGCTCATGTGTGGGAGGTACTAGCACATATCTGGCACAGAAAAGCCACAGAAGATAGTGTCAGTCCTTTCCTTCCTTATTGATTCTTATCCTTTCATCTACTACAACCCTCTGAGGGATGTAGCATATTCCTATTAGACTGAGTCATTTATTGTAGTAGTGATTCTCACAGCGAGAGTTTGGGACTCATGTTCCTAGCGAGAAATATTTGTCTTAGAGAAAAGGTAGTTGGAAGAATAAATGTGATACTTTGGAAAAGCTCCAAAGTTTATTCTTACATGTACCACACTGGGGATGGGGGAGGGTCAAGCTTAAGCTCAAGGTAATCACATATTTACACATAACTAATTAGTGTCAGCTAGAAAAATAGTTTATATGTTTAGGGTATCAAAAACAAAGCTGTGATAGATTGATTTGTAAGTGGGGTTGCTTGGTTACAGAGTGATGCACAATTGTCCATTTTGATAAATCTTTTAAAATTGCCCACTGCCATGAAAAGAAACACAGCCTCTCCCACCTCTCCCACATGATATAAGGAATTTTTTCTTCTACATTTTTGCCAACACTCATTGTTATTTATCTTTAATTGCCACCAACAACACCCTGCCACCCTCAGTCTGACCACTTATGTTCCTGACCATCAACTTCTATTTCTGGGGTTAATCATTCCCTGAAAGGCTGAATAGTACAATCGTTAAAAATGTGCAGTCAGGACCTGGGCTGCCTCAGTTCAAATCCTTATTTTACCACTTCCTTGGTGATGATCCTGAGCAAGCAACTTAAATTCCTGGTGCTTCAGAATTCTGCAAAGATTGTTGTGACAATTTATTTTTGATGAGTTTATATAATTTATATGCATATAAGAGTGCCTAACATCTACAAATCCTCATAGAAATATTTATTATTAGCATTTGTGTTACTTTCCTATTACTGCTATAATAGATTACCATACAATTCATGGCATAAAACAAAACAACAAATACTGTTACAGTTCTGGGGCCAGAAGTGTGAAATGAGTCTATGAGAGTTAAATTAAGGTGTCAGTAGGACTAGTTCCTTCTGGAGACTCCAGGGTAGAATTTGTTCATTGTCTTTTACAACCTCTGGTGACTGCCAGCATTCCTTGTTTTATGGCCACATCACTCTGGTCTCTGCTTCTGGTGTCATGGTCTTCTCTTCTGCAGTCACATCTCCCTCTGCCTGACTCTTATAAAGACACATGATTACACGTAGGACCCACTAAGATAATGTAGGATAATCTCTACATCTCAAGATCTTTAACTTTACTCACATCTGCAAAAACTCTTTAGCCATAAAGGGTAATCTTTGCAGATTCCAGGGATTAAATCTTAGATATTTTTGGTAGCTTTATTCAGCTTATCACAGAATTTTTTTAAATTTTATATTGGAAAGCTTGCATATTTCTCATCTATTTGTTGACTATATGTTATGGATATTATATCAGTTATACATAATGCAACTATTTCCTCTCATTTTAACTTTACTCATGGTTATTTTCATAATACAGGAATTTTAATGAGTATACCTCTTATGACTTTTAACACCTCTACAAAAAGGAAATAAAGAAAACTCGCATATCCATGTTATAGAAAAGTATGCAACCATTAAAAAATAAAGTAGGTCTATATATTAACCCACAGAAATGTCCCATAAATATTGTTAAGTGATGAAGGAAAGTCATAGATTTTATGTCAAGTATAATTCCATCATACATATAAAAGGCTCTGAATAATACACTCCAAATTTCTTAGTAGTTGCTAACAGGGGTAGGATTAAGAGGTATGATAAATAATTACTTTTTACTTTATATTAATTCCACTTAAAATTTTAAACAATAAATATAGTTATATATTATTTGTATAATTAAATTTGCAACTGGGATATTAAAGTCAAAAGAGAAGTACATTGAAATTGCTATAGAATTTTTGAGGAAGTAGATATATATGTCTGGGAGAATTGAAATAGGCAATATTGAAGAAAGGGAAAAAAAGTTTGAGCACACAACATAGAATAAAAGTGTGTCCCAGAAGTTAATTTAATTTAATATGAACAAAGCTGAGTGAAGGTACGATGGTTAATTTTATATGTCACCTTGACTGGGCTAAGGGATGTCCAGTAGCTAGTAAGACATCATTTCTGAATGTGTCTGTGAGAGTGCTTCAGAACACATTCGAATCAGTAGATTGAGTAAAGAAGATTTGCCCTCGCCAATATGAAGAGGCACCATTCAATCTGTAGAGGGCCCATATAAAACAATAAGGCAGAGGAAGGGCAAATTTTATTTCTCTGTTCACTAGCTAGAATGTTAATCTTCTGCCCTTGGTCATGGGAGCTCCTGGTTCCCGGGTGTTCATACTCTGAGACTTATACCAGCAGTACCCCTGATTCTCAGGCATTAGAACTCAAATTGAGCTCCACCACAGGCTTTCTTGTTTCGTACTCTTGCAGATGGCAGATAGTGGAACTTCTAAGCTTCTCTGTAAACCATTTTATATATATATATATATATATATATATATATATATATATATATATATAAAATTTATATTTATATTAATATATATATAATTTATATTTATATTAATGTATATATAATTTATATTTATATTAATGTATATATAATTTATATTTATATTAATGTATATATATAATTTTTTTTTCCTCTGGAGAATCCTGACTGAATTAGAGGGTAATAAGGTTAGGCTAGTAAAGGTAAATAATGATAAAATGATTCATTTAGATAAAAGCTAAGAAGGCTTTAATGTAAGAGAGAGTTTAGATTTATTCCTCCCAGGTTCAAGAACCTCAAAGCATAATAACTAGTGGAAAGTCATTGACTGTTGAGAATATAGCCAAATTTATCTTTTTTAAAAAGGCAATCCATGTACAAGGAAAAATAAGGCACAAACATGAGAAAGTCCCATTTGGGGTAGTTTTCTAAGCATTATCATTCTCATTTTCTAAGTCTCCTAAATGTTCTCATTGTCTTAGACAAACCATGAAGGAAAAAAATGTTATGGATATGCTGACTGGTTTTCAGAAAACAAAAACAAAAACAAAAACAAAAACAAAACAAAAACAAAAATCAATGATAGAGGAGGACATTAAAAAAAAACTTGATAGGTCTTAGCAGAAAAAAAAAAAATTATTAAATAAATGGATACCATGAGCAAAAATATATACAAAAATAGATAAAATCATGATTTTAATTACTAAAAATTTAAAAAGATAATGCAAGTTAAATACAGGCCTATGACTCAAGCCTGTATTGTGTGTGCATGTTTCAAACAAAACTTAAACATTTTGGTCAATATCAAGAGTTTATTACACTGAAAAAAAAAAATGTCTGGTATATCAATGCCCATAACAGCATTATTCATAATAGTTAAAGCTTGAAACACCCAAATATCCATCAATGGATGAATGGATGGACAAAATGTGGATGTGGAATATTATTCAGCTTTAAAAATAAATGAAATTCTGATAGATACTAAAGTATAGATGAACCTTCAAAACATTATACAAAGTGGAATAAGTGAGACATCAAAGGACAAATATTGTACAATTCCAGTTAAATTAGGTACCTAAAAGATTGAAATTCATAGAAATGGAAAGTAAGTTGTTGGTTAGTAGGGGTTGGGGGGAAGGGGTAACGAGGAGTTACTGTTTAGTGTGTATGGAATTCGGTTTGGGAGGATGAAAAAGTTCTCAAGATGCACAGTTAAGAAAGGTAGAAACAATGTGAATGTACTAAACACCACTGAATTGTACTCTTCAAAATAGCTAAAATAGTAAATTTCACATTATGTATAGTTTAACACAATAAAAAGAAAACAAAATGAAGATTGTAAACAGATTCTCCTTGAAAAAGAAGTGGTATTAAGTCATTTTATAATATAATGCACAAGGAAGGAGAAATTGTTCAGAGAAGAGTTTACCATTATCAGATGTTAACATTTTATTATACTGTGATTCCTCTTGATTATATTACATATTTAATTGATGAAAACCTTCAAATAATCTCTATTCAGTGCACAGGCTTGAAAAAATGTCTACATTCAGACTTCTATTTCTATTATAATGTGTATAATATGTGTGTGTATATATATGCACACACATATATATATGTATGTATATGTGTGTGTGTATGCATATGTATATAATATGCAAGATTGTTTTCTTCCCAGCAATCAAACAGCTAAACAATCACTGTTCTAGGGGCATTTGCTGAACTCTGACCTGCCTCAGGTTGACCCTGCTGTAAAACTTGACTTCAGGTATAAAGAACTTAATCTGTGATTACTAACAACCAACTCTTCCTCCATTAATCAATTTACCTTTTTAATTACAATATATATTCAACTATTTTATGACAAATATTGACTTAAATAGTGTTTAGAACCAGGAATTAAATTTCACCTATGAGCCCAAACCCATTAACTCAGTTGAAAGAAATTTGACATTAGATATTTAATTACTAATATCCTACTGAAATTGGACTTAATAAAGAGAAACATTTCCTAAATGCTAAAGTATCTTAAGATATAAAATGAAACAGTTTATGTCTTAAGGATAAATCTAATCTTAAAAGGAAGAAATACTAATAGAGCCATGTTTGAAAGTCTTTAATAGACCTGTAAGACTGAAATAGAACCCTGTGAGTCTCTCATTATGAAGCACTATAACATTTGCCTCACAGACTTACTAACACAACTAAGCAAATTTAGGATAAGAAGACCAAAGAGCTTAAATAACTTGCTCTTAATCATTCTCAATATTTGAAGGGGGTGCTGTCATGCCTGGGAACTTCTTGATGTCTTAAGTAATATATTATTAAAGTCAAATGACTCATCTCAAGAGAAACTGTAAAATCAGATACTAGCACTTTTTATACTTATGCTTACAATTATTATTATGAAGGAGTTATCAAAAGCTTTTAGGTGGGACCTTGATTGTATTTCTTAGTCAGAATAAGCTGTGATGCTACAGTAACAATTAAGTTCAAATCTCAAATAAACACTTATTTCTCCTTCATGTTACAGTTCCAGAGTCAGTTAGTTAGGGTATTCAGCTTACCATAGTCACTACAAGACCAAGACTGATAGAATAGCTGCTACCTTAAATCTTGACAGTCATTGTTGCATAAAGAAGAGAGCACTCCATGGGTTCTTACGACAGAAATTAAATACTTGTCCCAAAAGTGACATGTCACTCCGTTCATAGTGTATTGGCCAGAACTAATCATAAAGCCCCACTCACTCACAAAAGTCTATATGTATAAACCTACATACTGGCTATATTTGTCAAATAACTGCATTGTATTACTGATCACATTGAATTTAAAGTATGCGGCACTTTAGAAAATTATATACACATTCTTTTGTTCATAGACATATATAATTTAGAGATAACGAACATACATCTCAGCAGTTTACTTGTGCAAGGTCATTCATCTAGTTGGCATAAAAGAGGATAACTACACCTAGCTTATCAGGATTTCCAAATTCTCATGTTGCCTATAAAATTTTATGTCCTGTTTACCTTGGGTATGAAAATTTTATGTTAGAATATGATATTTGAATGATAGACCAGGCATTTCTGTGGGTCAAACAGTTCCATCCAAAGAACTTATCCAATGTGACAATATCATCTGTGTATATGACTCCAACACTGATCACCTGGTATGCGGAAGCTAAGTCTCTGAGTTCTTTCAGCAAGAATCTACAACATTGTCATTTAACTTATGGACTATGTTCCTTTCAGGGTCTTAACACTTGTAATAACTTTTCTAATTAAGCTACCTCCTAGAAAATAAATAAGTGGATTTCTTGACATTTAAAAATTGATTGCTTTTTCACATTGGTTGTTACTACTTCTTGTAACTTGTAGGTATAGGTTGTTTGCAAAAACTGTACAATAAAATAAACTCCTTGATCACTAAGTATTACTATTGGAACTTTCTAATATAATGAATTTTCTCATCACTAATATTTTCATGCTTCACTATTTTCTTTCAGATTTACAGTGGTGTTTCTATTTGATGATGTTGAAAAAAATTCTGCATTAGATATGACATTAAAAAATAAAGTCCCCCTGAAAACAACTATGTATCCTGAAACTCTTAAACAGTTTTAAAAGCTGCTTACAGTATCCCTCTCGATTTATTGAACATGCATGCATTCACTATATCATTTTTCTAAACATAGTATTTCAAATTCTGAAGCGTTTACTTTTTTTCCTCAGGTGCTATCTGGGTGATAGAAATTTTATTTCCTGACTCAAACTATTTCTTGAAGTCTTCCAACATAATGCCATAATGTAGACATAATACTGACATAAAAAAAGAATAATGAACCCACATGTTCTGTCTTCATTTAACAAGCATCCTCATGTCTGAAAGCCTTTAAAATTGTTTGGGATTTTCACCCATTTTCATTTGGACTCACATGAACTGTGAAAGCAGCCAGAGATTTTAGGCAAACTTTTATTCTCCACTATTTTTACCCACGGTATAGATTTTTTTCTTCTTCCTTTGATCAACAGCCTTCAGACATAGTCCCAGAGAGTAAGATAAATAAGAGGAAAGTGGAAAAAACAAAAAACAAAAACAAAACAAAAACAAAAACAAAAAAAAAACAAGAAAAAGAGAAGTTCTAGACAATGTTATACAAATAGCTCAAAATTCTTACAGATTTTGCTTTTGCCTTAAGCCTAACATGGATCAGTAATCACAGTAAGCCAATATTTACATATATACATTTTAAGGAAAGCATATGAAATAGGTTATGGGTTATTTTGGTGAGCACGTATTTCATCCCACACGGCTTCCAACTACTCTGTAGCATGGCTGTGTGTGTGTGTGTGCGTGTGCGTGTGCGTGTGCGTGTGTGTGTGTGTCTGCTGAGACTTGACAAAACTTAGTGAAAGTGAATATGGACAAGAAGAATGATTATCCCAGTATGCTGGCTGAGGGAACAGTGATTAAGCAAGGTACTTTTCTATGTATTTTATTTGCATTAACCTATTTAACGATGTTGGAGTGAATATTACTTTTGATTTCCATTTTCCATTTAAAGATACAACCTCATAATTAAAGTGTCCAAATAGTCCAAAGATATACAGAAAGTAAATAGCAGAGGTGTAATTTTAATCTGTGATTCCATTTCTTTGTTTATTTAAAATATGTTGTCTTATTAAAGAATTATGTCCACCCACCTGGGGCCTCATTGCATAGATATCCATTAGCTTCTGAGACAGCTGTCTTAAGAGATTTCAGAAGCCCATTGTGCCCTTCTTTGCCTTTTGAGAAACAATTTACCTCAGGGGAAATTTTAAGACTGCCAGTTTAAAAATGGAGAAAGTACTTGTCTACCCTGAACTTAGTTGGAATTGATTTACATGGGCTCTAGTTTAAAGATATAACTACAAAGATAACTTCCAATGTTTATTTGCAATGCCAGGCACCTTCTAGATTTCCCTAATCCTGTCTAAGTGACTGATATGAAGTCTATGAGCCTCTGGCAGCCACCTTAGAGTCTCAGGCACCACATGGAGATTTATCACCTAAAGTTGCTGACATGCTAATCTACCTCACATTGAAACAAAGGGGTGGCACTGAGGCAAGGTCTGGAATATTTCTGGCAGATCTAGCAATGTATTTTAATAGAGAAGACTCTTGTAAATAAAACACTGACAACTAAAAGTATGTGTGGAGAAAATAAATGGTGGTTGCAACAGTCTTACTGGAGACTTCACAGAGGATGGTGGTGAGATTCTTGAAGGTAATTCAGTTCTCTGAGAAAGCAGTCAACCATTCCAAAGACTAGAAACATTTTATAGCAGTGGTTATAAGTTTCTAGTGAGGAAAAGGGGAAAGAGTTGCAGCAAAAATGTATTTTAATAGCAAAATATTAAAAAATAATAAAATATTTTCTGATTTCCTAAAAATTAAATCTTTCATACAAAATAATCACACAAATACTGTGAATACAGAATACTAATGTTTCTGTATTAATTTTTTAAATTAGGCCCTCTGAATAAAACACACACACACACACACACACACACACACAACAAAGGCAGAAAGTAGGTTATCATGGACAGTCGGCTGTACTTTTCAGAATATTATGAAGTAAAAGGGAACTGAGGGGCTGTCTCAGGCTCCTGAGCTCTAACATAGAGTTTTCCTTCACCTAAAGGGAAAAAGGAAAAAAAAAAAAAAAAAAAAACTCTTCATGTGGAATCTGCACGTTGGGCCTTTCAGGAATTTGTGACTAGATGAAACTAAACTGAGAAATATCAGGACATTCTGGCTGTGTGCTTGTTCAATGCCAGGAGGCACTAAAAGTTTGGGTGCAAGTGCAGGTGCTGAGGACGAGTAAAAATCTGTTTTCTTTGTACTAGTCAGCATAGCCAACGACAAGGCTTACATTTGAAAAAATTTGGTGGAACAGTAAATGGAACATGATTTTTCCGCTTCTCTAATGCTTTCATTATGTGTTTATGTGAAATCTAGTAAAGAATAGATAATAAATGTTTTGTCTTTTCTAACAAAGTAATTCTTTTAATAATTCAAGTTGGTTTATCAGATTTGTTGAGGGAATTTCCATTAAGCAAGTGGAAGAATAGTTTGTGCCTTATTTTAGTGAACATGTATTATTCCCTCTCTCTGGATTTTAATAAAGTGATTTCTTTTAAAATTAAAATAAAGTTATTGAGTACATTTAATCTTTCCTCCTTTTACACCAGGGCAAAAGACTTTCTGTCAATATCATATATCTGCTTTAAGTAGGTGAACATAATAATGTCTATAATAAACATTTTGAGACACTTTTGAAAGTGAAAGTAGGTTATTAATAATATATCTACATATATTAATAATTACACTGGGAAAACAGACATGAACTGACATATCCCAAGTAAACTGCGATGTATAGTTACCTTAGTTTTAAGTATCACTCAGATATTAAAGAAAGGCAATAATAAATGATTCCAGTGATTCATTGCAAAACTGGTTTTTAATTACGGTATGTTCTCATATACAGGTTTGAAAAAATGATTCGAAAACTGCATTTTAACAGGAAACTCTTAAATATGCCATGCTAAAACTGCCATGAGAAAAAAAAAATAAAATAAAATTTTATTCCTGTAATTATAGGTATTAGGCCAGGAAAGTATGTAGCATATGTATACTGATGCATTTATTAATTCCTCCAAGATAATTTCTGAAACATTCAGAAAGAAAAAAAATGGGTTGCTGAGATAATGAGTATAAAGGGATGCAATAATATTGCTACTCTTGTGGAAAAAAATCAAAGTGGGATTATTAGAGAGAGATAGTATTGAACAATAAATCTCAGTTGAAAAAACATGTACATATATTTTCACTTTGTAATGCGAGTCTATAGGTTTCTCTTTGAATTTGTGCAAGTAACCAATTCTCTGTGCCTCAGGTTTTTCATTTATGAAGTGGATATAAGGATAGTACCTTTATTATAAAGTTGTGAGAATTAAATTGTATATTATATGCAAAACATAAAACGGATGATACAAAATAAGTATGTATGATGACTAGCTATCGCTTTAATTATGTTGTATAAAATAATAAAACTCTGATATTTTCTAATAATTTATCTTTAATTACAATAACTTTCAGTTTCACCTCCTTTTGCTTGTCTCATGTAAAGCAACGCTTTAATATATCTTTATGTGTATTAGTGTTGTATGATCATTTTGCACCTAACAAGCAATCATTCTAACAATAGCTAAGAAAAAAATTCTTGAATAAGAAATCGAGAATATTCATTTATTTGTTTGTTTCCTTTGTTTGCTTTTTCATTTGCTTTTATCTGTACAGCAATTAGTTACTGAGCATTTACACTATGCCAGGGGTTGCAGATACAGCAGAAAACATTCCATTCAAAATCACTACCTTCTTATAGCTTTACAGATTGTAGTAGGAAAAGTCAGACAAATACATTTATAATAAGTGTGATGGGTGAATACTCTGGAAGCAAAAGAAAATAGATTAAGTAGGATAAGAAGGGGCAGAGGTGGGAGAAAGATCACTGTAATAAGATGACATTTGAACAGAGACTTGAAGGTCACCTGGGGAAACCACGGGCTGTTCTGATGGGAAAGGATTCCAGGTGAAGAAAACAAGTACAAAATATCCCAGGCCTGAGACTGCTGAGCATATTCTAGGGCAAGAAGGGAAACTGAATTAGTGTGAACAAGTGACAGAGGTAGAAGGCAATAGGAAACCAGTCAGAGAGGAGGCCAGATCATGGGCAACCTTGAAGGCCATTGTAAGGACTTTGGCTTTCATTCTGCATAAGATGAAGGAACCATTGGAGGGTTCTGAGCAAAGATCACAGAAACCTGGAATACACTGGTGCTTAGATTTTTTTTATTTTATTTTAATATGATTTTCAAGAGACATAGAAAAACAAATTTCTGGACTCCCTGATACTCTAGCCTACTACCAATGGTGGATTCCGTCCTCCAGGTTCTCCAGGTCCTCTAACCAGTTTTCTTCTGCCCCAGAGTCTTCAGAGGACAGGCAAAAAAGATAAGCAAGAAAGTGGAAGAAAAATAAGGAGGGAATGTTTTGAGTTTTTATTTTTTATACATTTCTTGCCTTAATACAGGCAAAAGAGGGAAGAGAAAAAGGAGGTAAATCCTATATGAAATGGTTTCATTACAGCTTTTCAGTCACAGCTGCCTTAAGAAGTGACGAGTAGAGTCAATGCCGCAGTTAAGGAGGACAATAGCCACAGTCTTATCAAGTACTGAACTTCCTAGCTTTATCATGTAATTGCTGTGTGACCCTCAGTGAGTCATGTGATATGTGTCTTAGTTTCCTCATCTTTAAAATATGGTAAATCTGTCTAACAGGCTAGTTGTGAAAGGCAGACACCTAGTATATAATAAGCAAGTGTAAGTGTGTGTTGTTATTGTTAATGATAACAAAATGGGATTTATAATAAGATAATAATGATTGCAAGATAGGATTTATCAAAATATCTTGATTACAAGATATTCTTTATTGTAAGATGCACCGCTAAGTTAAGGGTTACTTTAAGAATAAATAAGAGACCACATTAAATGTGCTGATTGATTTTTAAATCTATCTAATTTTCAGAAATGTTAAAATATTAATAAAAATGGGAAATAGATGGGGGTTTTAAATTAGTGATATTCTATTTTTTGTTTTGTTTTGTTTTCTTATTTGGAACAAACCTCAAAATTGAAGGTGATTCACCATACAAAACATCATCAGTGTTTGCACAAGTGAATTTGTGCAACCAGTTTTCAAAACAATAGGCTAATAACAACTTTCATTTTAAATGACATCAATAAGGAGAAATTTCATTTTTAAAATGACAGTAATATGATTACTGAAGATAAAAAAAATTGTAAAAAATAGTATTTGGCTAATAAGTAAAACATGAGATCCAATAGGTAAGACTACTTTTGCCATGAAACTACCTTAAATTAGAAACCACAAATTATGTATACATGTGCAAAATATGACTGCTCCTGCAAATGATGAATTTGCATGTACAATGATTTTAATCAAAGGTATCTACTTGATTGTGCAATTATCTCTTTTGCATATACAAAATTTGAATTCTGTACATGTGAATCCTAGTTTGCACATGTATCCAATTATTTTGTTGGTGCAACTTAGAAATCTCTATTTAATATATTGGGACATTAGTTCTCTTCCATTTATAGCATATGGACTCAGTGTTTATTGACTAGTAAAACAAAACACTCTGGAAGAACATGGGAAATGGATCCTGCATCCAGTCATAATAAAGGGAAATGCTACTAAACTTTGGTTCTATGTAAAGAAAAAGCAAAAAAAAAAATATGTTTCCTCACACATACTTTTTTTTCCTTTCTGCCTTCTTCTTTGGAAGCTATTTCAAAATTTAAAAAAGACTTTGGTACACAGGGAGAACCCTGATTTATGATGATATTGAGTTCACTCAATTTTCAACATTTTAGTACTTAAATGATGGGAGTGGATGATGGATCAGTACTACTTTTAAGCAATAGAAAAAATTTAGAACAATTAAAAAGTACTAAATTTATTGTCCTAGAGACTGATGTTCTCTGTGGAGCTCCGGGGGGAGAGGGGAGTGAAAAAAGAAATTAAAATAAATCTGAAAGGCAGTGAGGCAAAACTCATTATATTATCATGGTCTTGAGAGACAATCAAGATAATCTTTGGCCCTAAGTGAAGACGGTATGTACAGTAGGCTAGGAAAATTGGTGACCACAATAATAAAGTTCTGGATAAGTGGAATGTTTGTTTTCTAACTAACTCATATGGCAGGCCCATTGGGACACAAGCCTGTTCTAAATCCAAAGCTATTCACAAACTCATATTAATAAGTTTCTCTACAAGATAGATGGGTCATTGGTAACAGCAGGAGTCTTTCACCTTCTGAACCCTTCAGACCCAGATCTTTTCTGCATGCTTTGGGGATCAGCTCTGAGGATCCTACTGATGTCCAATCTGGTAATCTAAGTAGACACAATACTATCAACTAAATATTGTTCACCTGCATGTAGATGTATACTTGTGTAAATGGGATCCTACATTAGGGCAAAAGTAGAAGTCCAATGTGTAAATATTCACAATTTTGCCAACTATGTCTTGACATTTTTGGTAATCAGACTACAGAGAGATTCTTTGCAAAGCTCTGAATTCTTAAACTTTTAAACTTGCCATCCACCTCAGTATTGAATTTTCTATGATAAACTTCCTGGTTGAGTACTTAAATGTACTCAATATGTCCAGGTCAAGTCTGTCCGTGGAGTGTCCTCAACAACACCATGTGGTTTGTTTTCTTTCAGGGTTCAATTTCAAAATCTCTAGGGAGGAAATATACTACAGTAATTAAAAGTACAGTGGATATTGGAGTCAGTCATATCTTGTACAGAAGCCTGAACCATGCCTCTAAGTATTCCTTCCCTTGTTTGGTTCCCTCCTACATTGACTCTGGGCTTGGCTATTTGACTTATTTTGGCATTTGGGACTTTAGAAAGTATGTTGCAAGACAAGGCATTTGCAGTGGGGCTTGTCTCTTGGAATAGACTCCTTGGAACCGAGTTGCATGCTATGGGAAAGTCTAAAGTATTCTGCTACAGAAAAATACTATGTGGAGAGTCTCTGGAAGATAACTCATTATGGAGGAAGAAAGGCCACATGCATATCTGAGACCTTCGGTTAGGCTCCTAGTTGAATGTAGTTACATAAGTGACCCCAGCCAATACCAAGTAGAGTAGAATAACTGCCTAGTAAACCTATAGAATCATGAATAACAAAAAATGGTTAGTTTAAGCCACCAAAACTCTGGGTGATTTGTTACACAACAGATAATTGATACATCTTGGTTCAAATCCAGGCTCCATTACTTGTTCAGCTATGTGACCTGAATATATTAAGCTTCCTAATTCTCACATTTTCTAGCTCTATATTATGAACAATAATTACACTAACTAATAGGACTGTGGAATGGATTAAAGAAAGTAATAAATATAAAGAATTTAGTGTAATGTCTGAGCCATAACTAATGCTTAATGAACGATAGTTGTTACCATCAATTTCAACATTTCAGCCATTACCACCATAATTACAATAATCACCATTACCAACACCAGTGACACCAACACCACTAACATTGTCACCAACACCTTCCTGAAATCTAGTGCTTTCACAATGTCCTTAGTGTCTACTAAAATGGAGCAAATCTTTTTCAATAAAATGCTTTTTTAAAGCCACACATACAAACAAAACTTCTTTTATTATGGTCAATGATAATATAAAGTAATAAAAATAACCCACTTAGATACATCTCCGGATTATTTCTTTAGATTACTACAGAGGTAAAGAGATTTGCTATGATCATTCAGAAAGCAAATGGAATGGTCATATTTGAATCCCATGTCTTCTTGCCATAAATTCCAAGGTCTTTTAAAAATTTTTGACTATTCTGTCTCCCACGAGAAATAAATTTCCATAAAGGCAGATGCTATGTTATGCCTACTACTCTATTCCTAGCATCTTGCGTAAAGAAGCTGTTCCAGAAATATTTGATGAATGTAAGAATCAATTGACGATTGATAGGTAGTTTAGTAAGGCATGGCTGTTGAACCAGAAAGCTTGGGTAGCATTCTAATGCTACTACTTACCACCTATGTGAGCTTTGGAAATTTAATTTCTGTGTCTCAGTTTCCTTATATATAAAGAGGATAACAACAGTACATAGTGTCTAGGATCATTCTAGTGCATATGAAACACTCAGAATAGTGTCTGACAAATAGTAAGCACTATATAACAGTTAGCTATTATTATTTTGTTGAGCTCATATATTTTCTTGATATATGGAATAGTACATATATATTTTAATTTAAAGAAAAGGAATATGTATGCACATTAAAAGAAGACCAGAAAAGAAGGTAATATGTGGTCTAAAACAATGATTCTCAACTCCATTTCCCCACAAAATCACCAGAGAGATGAGGCATCAACCTTTGGATACCTAGCACAACCCTGAAACTTTGAGTTAATTGGTCTGGATGGGTTCCAGGCAATAACTATGTTTTCAACTCCCCAGGAGATTCTGATATGAATTTTGAGTAAAGAAACACTCCTCAAGAGGAAAGAGTTTGAAGTAAAACTTCAGATTGGTTTTAAAACATCTATTTCTTTGGCCTCCTCCAGTCTCCTAGAGGAATCTGGGTTCCAGAAGGTCCGATATATTTCCTTACACCATTAGATCGGGCCTCTTGGCTTTATTATTTATGATTACTGACCCATCATGCCTAGTCTAACTTCTACTGTGATTTCTTGGTAATCTCTTTGGAATCTGAATATGTTTAACAATTAGACTAGAGAACATTCTTGGTGTCAACAGGGATGTGATAAAAAAATGACATTTTATTATATTTTCAAGGCAGAATTCAAGTACTTTCAAGTACAGCAATGATTATAATGTCCACTTATATTATAGTTAAGACTCTCTAATCTGTGAAAATAATATAAATGGAGCCACTTCAAAATGTTGTCTGAGGACCTGCAATGCAGGTCTTATTCTTCAAATCTTTGGAATGTTAAAGCTGGGCAAAATAACTTTTGTATTGGGCATAAAGCAGAATTATACTGGAACAACTGTTTGCAAAGCTAAGAAAGTAGACATTATGGCTACAGAACTAAAAATTAAAGACATTGTTTAGAATTAGTATCACTATGTTAGCTTATCTGAACTTATAGAAATTCTTTCCTCAATTTAATAACTGATAAAAATTTCTTCCTTCTATTCAGGTAATTATCCCTCTTCTCTTTCTCATAAATACTCCTT
>CM053509.1:112931557-113304154 GCA_028627145.1 Eidolon dupreanum | reverse complement strand
AGAGAGAGAGAGAGAGAGAGAGAGGAGAGGAGAGAGAAGGGAGGGAGGGAGAGAAGGAGGGAGGGAGGGAAGGAGGAAGGAAGGAAGGAAGGAAGGAAGGAAGGAAGGAAGGAAGGAAGGAAGGAAGGAAGGAAGGAAGGAAAAGAGGGAGGGAGGAAGGGAGGGAGGAGAAAGGAGGGACGGAGGGAGAGATGGGAGACCTAGATGTATTTCTTGCTTTTTCTCTTTTCACTTTCATCGAATAAATTGTGAAGTCCAATTGAGTCTATCTTCTAAATCTCCTGAGTGCACTGCCTCTACCTTACTTCTGAACGTCATCAGCTAATTTTTAGATGACTGCATCAGCTTTCCAACCGGTTTTTCTGTCTCCAGTTAGGTTGCTTCCCTCGATCAGTTCTCCTCTCTACAATCAAAGGATACTTTCTAAAATGAAAATCTGATCATGCCACTGTTGGGTTTGAAATTTTTCAATGTAGTGCTGTGAGTGGATAAAGTCTTGATTCCAAAATCAGGCAAAACAGGATCTGAATCTCAGCTCTCCCACTTGCGAGCTGTGCATACTAAGGAGTTCCTTGCCTCTTTGGTCCTCAATTTCCTCATAAGGAGGTCATAATTAAATAAAATAATGTATGTGAAGTGATAACACAGCCTGGTTAACATAGAGAGCGCCCAGTAAATGGAATTGCTGTCAGGATAAAGTTGAATTTAGATTATGTAATCTCTGCAAATTCAAGTTTCCTCACCTTTAAACTTAGAACAACAATGTCAGACTTGCCCATTCTTCAGAATTTGTGTGGTGTTTAAGGCCCTAAATTGTCTGGCTTCTGTTTCCTCTCCAATGTCATTCCTTGCTTTCTTTTGTATGTCCTCGGTACTTAGCTACATGGCACTCTCTCCCTTTTTTCCAGGATGTTTCTATGCTGTCTGTATCTTTTCCCTGGAATGCTTCTTTCTCATTACCTATTTGTCTCGTTCTTTCAGTCTATTATTGTTATTCCTAGATGATAAGCATGAAAACTCAGACCTTGATTAGTCCAATGACTTTTTCAAAGTCACACAGTGAGTAGCCGACCAGGGCCCTAAACCAGTTCATGTTAGTGAAAATCTTGTGCTCATTTCTCTGTATTCTTTTGTCTTACAGTTTTCAGATGTTCTCTGGGAAAAGACTTCTTTTTTCTTCAATACAATTATTCTCAAAATATGTACTCTAGTGCCCTTATAGTTTCTTTTACTTTTTCCTTTACTGAAAATTAATATGGGTTTCCATTAACAACTTACTAAGTCATTAAGACCAGAAAGAAAATAAATAATGGAACAGAAAGTTGACATAGTCCACACTTTCCAAAAATAATCTTCAATTTGTGAATTAATAGGGCTATTCAACCATTTTCTGGAGGGAACTTGAGACCGCCATTTCTAAGTTTCTCTTGCTTCAATCATAAAATCAGTGCTACAGAAGCACCATTGCCATTTTTAGATCATTTTGGGAAGCTGTCACAGATTAAAAATTAAATGGAATGTTAATCTGTTTGGCAAAATTAAAGTTTTAATCTTAAAATCTGTGCTAAGGTAAATTCAGATTGATATAGATTCACTCCAGAAACATCAATAATTTTCCATTATGTTAAAATCAATCCCAATTTTACATGAAAACAGCAGATTCAAGTAAAAACCTCAGAAGTTTATAGTCTACCACAAACATACTTGATTTGAATCTCTACAAAAATAGCTTCATGTTCTTGCTATAAAGGACACAATTTAGCTTTGATGCCTTCATTCCTAGAAAAATCTAGTTCATATATTCTAATTAGCTATCACAAGCAGTTTGTACTTAGAAATATGAGAAAAAAAATCAAAAGAATTCTGAGGAAAAAATGGATTAAACAATTATGTTCACTACAAAACTTGAATAAAAGCACAGGGAACTATCTGAAATATATATATTTATAGCACTATATAATATTTTTATCTTAAAAAGTTGAATTTAAGTAATTTAATCTCTGCAAACTCAAGTTTCCTCATCTTTAAAATTAGAACAACATCAGCCTTGCCCATTCTTCAGAATTTGTATGAGGATTAAATGAAATAGTATGAAATCACTTTGAACATGTATATACTAATCAAATATAATGTGACATCATTTCATATTGGGAAAGGGACTTCTAACTTTCAACTGGTAAAAAATAATTATCTTTGGTCCTCTCTTTGATTGCCATTTGAATTTGTTGCCTTGTCTTAAATGTTCGTTTTTCTCCTTTCTACCAAAATTATCTAAAAATTAATGTCCTCCATGAAATTTTCCCTGAGACCTATAGGTCTTGATGATCTCCCTGCCATTTAAAAAACCCTTATATTAAATTTGTATAAGATAATCCTTTCAAATTCATGTCATGTGTGTTAGTCTTGGCACTTGCATCCAGTTTGCAAGTTCTTCACAATGGGACTGTTTTAATATTACCTCCAGGTAGCTAGGCAGTGTTGAGAACAAAAGATATACTCAATAATGAATTGCTGAATAAATGTATTCACAACCTTGGAAAGGTTGACTGAATTTTCTATTTAGACAATCTGTCGGTTATTCACAGGCTATAATTTGTTCTGCCTAAAATGAACCTTTGCTAAGCTAGGTATGTGGAGATTAACTGATACCACAGAAAACAGGCATTTCAATGTGTATGTCATTATGTTAGAGATGAACGATAACAACATTTAGAGATTATATTATTGCGTTTGTGTGTGTGTGTGTGTGTGTGTGTGTGTGTGTGTGTGTGTGTTAGAAAGGGTCCTACCTTTAAAATTGATAAAGCTGGGCTTACCTAGATATACCTAGGCATATCTCACTGATTGTGTAATTGTTTGAATTTCCCTTGCACTTTCTACTTTTAATAATAAGAGCATTTATCTGAAAATCAATCTGCAATGAGAGACATTCATAAAAGTGGAGACTATAGCATTAGACTAACCTAGGTTAATATCCAACCTTTTCTAGATATGAGCCATACAACTTTTGAAAGTCAGCTAGCTATTTTATTCCTAGATTTCTTTATCTGTAAAACAGGGATGCTATTACCAATGAGACAGTGCATATACAATTGGCTATGTGTTATTAATGTCTATATCAAAGAATACTTAAGGGACTCATTCATTTATTCACTTACATACATAGATTAAATACAGTCCTACTTTTGAGGCCTTGGAGTGAAAGCAAATTTATAATTTGATAAGTAGTAATGAAGGTATGTTTGAACCAGACTGGTGTGGGAGTATAGGGGAAGAAATTACTAATTCTGCATGGATCTTTAAAAGCAAATATGACAGAAGAGTTTGATTTGGGCTTTTTGGTGAGCAAGATTATTCTAGTAAGTAGAAAGAATGTGGTGGAGAAGAATAGCACTTTCCAGATAAACAATTTATGAGCACTAGGGCTTGACTTTGCAGAATGTTTTGTGCAAAAATCTAATGAGAAGACGCATCTGAAAATACTGCAAGAGGATTCTATTGTAAAACTAGGTAAACCAAGCTTTATGAATTCTAAAGATAGGAACTTTATCTAATACACACTATGTATATATATCTCCTAATATTTTCTTTATCATTCATCTATAACATAATGACATACACATTAAAATGAAGGCTTAATCTCATTGTCAGAAAAAGTTATATATTTAGATAATTAAAAACTCTATCAGATTTAATCAAGCTATTCCTAAACAATAAAATAGCAGTAGTGGGTTAAAATAGCTTATGATCTAGTTCTCTAGTCATATTTAATTGAAATTCTGCAGTTATGTCAATGGCTCCTCAATAGTTATATTTTAGTTATCTGGTAAGTGAAAGTAATACTATCTTATCAATTTCAGAAATAAAAATTAATGTAAAATAAAATCCTAAAACTTGGAAGGTTCAAGAAGTCTATAATTCTGCCTAGAAATGAATAAATTTAGGGGAAATAGCAATATGTATATTGTTTAGAAACTTTAATAAAATCAATATATCATCCTTTCTGTCTTCATGGTTTTGGTGGTGTAACAAATATAAGACCTAATTTATTAGTTATTGGAATTTGCCAAGGATTTTTCATGGATAGATCCATATCAACAGAGACAGTAAATGACAACTTGTTACAGATGAGTTCATTTACAGAAAAACACACTACAAAGATGACTGTAAGAAAAATAAAGCTTAACTTTCAGAACATCTGTGTTTGAAAGTTATGAAATATGAATAAAACTTAAATTTAAGAAAAAAATGTTTCATTGGTGGAGAAAGCATTTTGCTTGGTTAATCAACATAAAATTAGATAGATATACCATTGATGACCATATAGCATCAAAATAATCCTAATTGTGTATGATCCAGCAGAGATAAAGAGCTCTCATATAGAACATCCATATGTTGATGAAGGAAAGACAATTACTAAAAAAAGAGATGTATCTTCACCTGTTAGAATAGCTATAATCAACAGGACAAGTAATAACAAATGTTGGAGAGAATGCAGAGAAAAAGGAACCCTCATACACTGCTGGCGGGACTATAAATTGGTGCACCCACTATGGAAAACAGTATGGAGGTTCCTCAAAAAACTAAGAATTGATCTACCATATGATCCAGCAATCTCTCTACTGGGTATTTACCCCAAACACTTGAAAACCCATATCCAAAAAGATATTTGCACACCAATGTTCATAGCAGCACTATTCACAGTGGCCAGGACATGGAAGCAACCAAAGTGTCCTACAATAGATGATTGGCTAAAGAAGCTGTGGTACATACATACAATGGAATATTATTCAGCCATAAGAAGGGATGAAATACTGCCATTTGTGACAACCTGGATGGACCTCGAGATGATCATGCTAAGCGAAATAAGCCAGACAGGAAAAGTTGAAAATCACATGATATCACTTATATGTGGAATATAAAACTAAAAGCAACAAATGAGCAGGACAAACAGAGACTCATGGACATGGACGATAAACTAGTGGTTACCAGAAGGTAGCAGGGAGGGGGAAGGGGGAAGGCAGATGGGAGAAAAAAATGTAAATAATTTTTTCAATTAAATAAAAAAATAAAGTACATAAACTTGGGAAAAAATAAAATATTACTATAAAGAGAAAAAAGAGATGTATCTTGTAGTAAATATGTCCGCAACCAGGTTAAACTTCCCTTTTAAAATATGCATATTAATGACTATAAAACCCTAAAGATTCCAATTTTATATGTAAAGTTCAAAGAGCAGTAAAATTTCTTCTCAACCAAGTTTAGCCAAAAGTGATCAACAGTTTAATCACTATTATGTTTAATACTACTTTAGAAAATAATTGCAATTTTTATTAGTTATAAGCATAATAAAATATCAACTGATATTGCCTAGTAGATCTGACATGTGAACTATTTTAGTTAATAAAACAGAAAACATTTAGTAAAGTCTCAATCGATATAAAACATATTTCTTCATTGTGAAAAATGAAGAATAAAATATTTCAGTTTTAAGGGCAACTAACTAGTGCTAAAACCCAGTTTGTTATAATGGGCGATAATTATTCAAATGTGTGCATACACTGGTATTCAGTGCAAGGTTATTTATCTCACTGAAAGTTGAAAATGATCAACTATCTATCAGTGAGAGACTGAGAAACTAAAGTCTGGAACTCTGCATGTATATGATAACATGCAACATAATCACTAAAATGATGATGCAGCTCAATATTTATGACATGGAAAGATCTCTTGATATATTAAGTAAAAAATCAGTATACCAAATTGTAGTGATTTTATTTATTTATATATCTGTATATATAAAATATCTTCCCTATATGTATATAGTTTGGTAAAAATATGTAAGGAATTCTTGACAGTGTTTTTTTTTTTTCCTCAATGGTGTAATTTTTGTGATATCTCTTGACTATTTGATGCTTTTCTAAGGCTTCCATTTGGTAACACAGGTCCCAGTGAATGATACTGCCTAGAGTTGCCTCATGCATAACCTACACAATTGCCCTGCCTTTATATATTACCATCTCTGATATTATGATTTGTAAGAAATATGTATATTTTGTTCATTCTGATGACCAAAATATATTTTTCATACATTTTTGGTCTTCATTCACAGTCCTAGTTCATGGCTTCCAAACTCCTAAGAATTTCTTAAATGTTGAGGGTGATAAAGATGTCTTTTGTTATATTAATAATAGTATTCAGGAGAGCACTGATGCCATTAAAGCCGATCCTGTGATTAGAGGGTTATAACTTCCAGCCCCCCTCCCCCACTCACTTATGGGAGGGGTGAAGGCCAGTGTGCTAAATCAATTGTCAATCGTCAGTGATTTAGTTGATCATGCCTATGTAATGAAGCCTCTACAAAAACTCAAAAGAATTAGGTTCAGAGAGCTTCCAAGTGGTCAAACACATCCACTTTGGAAGTGCAGCACAAGCCAACTCCAAAGGGACAGAAGTTCCTACACTCCAGATCCTCCCAGGCCTTGCTCTAGTCATCTCTTCTTCTGACTGCTCATCCATGTCCTTTCTCATATCCTTTAATAAATTGGCAAATGTGTTTCCCTGATTTCTGTGAGATGCTTTAGCAAATGTTTTGGCTCCAAGAAAAGGGTTCTTGGAACCTCCAACCTATAGTCCATTGCTCAAAAACACAGATGATAACCTCAGGTAGTAGATAATGGGGGTAGTCTTGGGGAACTGAGCCTTTAACTTGTGGCATCTGATGTTATCTCTGGGAAGTGAGTATCAGAATTGAGTTCAATTGTAGAATGCCTAGCTGGTGTCAAGAGATTTCTTGGTATGAAGAAAAACCTCCATGCATTTGGTGGCTAGACATGTCAGAAGTGAAGTATGCTGTGTGAATAGTGAAGGAGACACACAAGGAAGAAACCCACAGTTGGAAAGAACTGGATTTTTCCCTACAGAGAAAAAAAGAAAACTGGGTTTTCCATTACATCTTTAAAAAGTAATAAACATATTTTTCCAAATAAAAAGGAAAAAAAAAAAAACCTAAGTAGTAGATAATTATATTTTGTCAAAAAAATTATACTAGTTGAATATAGAATATAAACACATAAGCCCGCGAATAGTTGTTTAAATAACGATAGTAAAGCATTACATATATAATTCTGAATATTTTTTCTCTCTCTCCTTCCCTTAGGAAATTAAGAGAAAGACTCAAAGACTGGGCAAGCCATAAAATATTTCTGAGCACGAAGAGCTAAAACTTGAATTGCTTAAAATGTCACTGTGTGCCTCACCTGCAGTACTATCAATTTCAAATGCCACAAAAATGTTTTCTCATTCTTTGTTCTAGGCAAAAGATAATCTGAGCTCAGGAATATAACCCACGCCTCTGTCTCAGCAAGACACCACTTGAGATTTAATGTTCTTTTTCATTCAGATTTTGTCACATCATTTTATAGTGGACATTGAACTGGCCAAAAGGTGAAAATGATGCTAATCGAAAGAAAATGTTATAAAACACAATAAGTTGCACTCCTTTTAAGAGGTTCATTTGATATTGCAGCTAATAGGATTTGACTGCGGCCACCCAGCTATCTTGGAACACTCTTGGCACATGTCTGATCCAGATCTATGGGAAAGAATGGAAAACCAAAAAGAGTGCAGAGGATACTAGTGTTAAAGCAAAAGAAAAACAGTGGAGAACATAAAAAATTAAAAAAATAAATAAAAAATAAAAGATTTCGATAATTAAAAACAAGTGTTTAAATTGCCTTTTTGAGAATATTTGTAAACATTTACTATGCACTACATGCTTGGCACTATATTAAGAGTTTTATAGCCATCTTTTTTTTTTTTTTTTTCAGTATACACAAGTCTGTGAGATAAGTACACTTACTGTCTTAATTTTACAGAAGAGGAAACTGAGGCACAAAGAGGATAAGTAGTTTGCCCTGGGTCACACAGCTCAGTTCCCAGTTCTGTAGGATTACAGATTCTTGGTTCTTAGCCCTTAAACTATTGGGAGAAAGGGGTGTGAGGGGGAATTAAATATGAGTTGAATCATTTCTATTTCTTGACATGACAGAGTAGCTTACTTGTAATAGACCCAGTCTCCTGCTTAGATCTACATAAAAATCTATATAAAATCTGAACCCCATCCTCTAGTATGTGCAGTCTGTTTGGATTGAGGTGTTCTCTTCCTACTTTACCTGCCTGCTAGAAGATAGAGTGGATGTTGTCCACAGTTTCTTCAGGTTTTCATATAATGTCCAGAGTTATCAATTAAACATTAGACCCCCCCCACCACATATTTATATGTTAAAGCCCTAACCCCCAATATGATGGTTGGAGGTAGGGCCTTTGAGAGGTAGTTAGATGAGGTCTTGAGGGTGCAGCCCCCATGATGGGATTACTGTCCTTAGAAGTAGAAGAAGAGAGATCAGAGCCCTCTTTCTCTCTACCATGTGGGGACACAGCAAGAAGGTGATCCTCTGAGAAAGAGAGCCTTTCCTAGTCAGCTGATGCCTTGATCTTCTACTTCCCAGCCTCCAGAAATGTAAGAAATAAATTCACATTGTTTAGGCTGCCCAGTCTATAAAATTTTCTTATAATAGCACATATTGACTAATACAGCCTGAATTAGATAAAATATCACTGGGTATATTAAGGAAAAGTAGCATGAGAATAAAACAGACCACAGAAACAGACTCATAGGTGACCCAGATATTAGAGTTTTGAGACATGTACTTAAATTAATATGATTAAATCATTCAAGCTGACAATAAAGAGAAATGCATCAATGAGATGGGATCTATTAAAAATAATGATATGAAATTCTAAAATATAAAAGAATGCAATTACTAAAATTAAGAGCTCCCTATATAAGTTAACTGAACAGAACTGATGAGAAGATTGATGACATGAAAGATAAGTCAGTAAAAAAAAATCTGATGTACTATAGAGAGAAAAAGTAAGGATGAAAAAATACAGAAAAGAGTACCAGAGACAAATGGGACACAATTAAAAGTTCAAACATACTTGTAAATGAAATCCTAGAAAGTGGATATTGTAGCACACTAAGGCATCATTCCCTCAGGTGCTGGAAACTTTGGTGACTTAAGCCTCTCAGCCAAATCCTGCTCCAAGAATTTGCTGAGCCAAAGAGAGCTATCCTGCTCAAGGTTACTCCTGCTCTCTGAAGCCTGCCCATAGCCAGTGTCCAGTTAATATAGTCACAAATGTCTGGGCCATGTAAAGGGTTGTCTTAAATCCAGGGTCCCCCTTAAATCTGGTTGCAGCATTTTTTGCCACATATTACAGCTCGACTCTACCTCTGCCCACTCTCATTTCCTTTATTGCCCACACA
The DNA here is from genome assembly GCA_028627145.1 of Eidolon dupreanum. Taxonomy (NCBI): domain Eukaryota; kingdom Metazoa; phylum Chordata; class Mammalia; order Chiroptera; family Pteropodidae; genus Eidolon; species Eidolon dupreanum. Next base: position 113,294,823 of record CM053509.1, on the reverse strand, counting down.
GATGTTGACCTTGAGGGCACTTTCCAACTCCTCATCTCAAGAGTCTATTTCATGGTGAACTTGTCCTAAGACAGTTGGTGCCTAAATGTTTCAGAGAAAGACACTACAACAATATTTTGGAGTTAGATCACCTACCAGCTGGCTGACAATGAGAAACCCATCCCTAGCAGAAGGTGAAGTGGAGGATGGCCTGTAGCATGCTGTAGCAGTAGAACTGTCCTCATGTGGTGAACTGGGATGGGATGCCAGGAGAAAAGAATGTCACCAGTCGTAAACAATATTTCAAACTTCTGAGAGTTGGAAGAAACTACTAATTATAAAAACAACCAAATCAGAAGATTCTTGGTAAGTGTCAATAATGAATAGAGAATAACAAAGAAAGGGTAAAGACAATTAATCACGGATTAATCAAAGATGAAAGTCAGAGGCTTTCTTTAACAGCATATCATCTACTTTTTAACAACATCTTGGTCTATGTAGTCTAACAAATCTACTGACAAAGTATTAGAATTAAATAACAAATTTAGCAAGTTTACTAGATACAAAGTCAATATAAAAAGTGTATACACCCACCCATGCTGCAAAGAGAGGGCCACCAGCAATTTCTTTGTCCTTGTATACATATGCCTCTCTGGCTATCAAGATGTAGATTTTTTTGACCTTCATTTAAATTTGGGCTGGGTTTGGGACTTGCTCTGCTTTGACCAACAGAATGCAGCAGAAATGCTATTATATGCTTTGAGCTTAAGCCTTACAGGGCTTTACACTGATGCATTCATTCTTGGATATAAGCTACCAAGTACAGACACTTGTTCTAAATTGCCTAATGATGACAGACTACATGAAGAGAGTGAGAGGCCATGTGGAAGAGAATCAGTGCCCCAAGAAGACAGCCAGCATCCAGGCCCCACTGAAGTCATTCTGGATTCCGGGCAACTACAGCTGCCGCCCTCTGAAGAAGAGACAAATAAATTGTACTGAGCCTGGTCAAAATTCCTGACCTACAAAATCCAGAGCAATAAAATGGTTCTTTTATAAGGTACTAGGGGTGTGTGTGCGTGCGTATGTATGTATGTATGTATGTATGTATGTGTGTGTGTGTGTGTGAGAGAGAGAGAGAGAGAAAGAGAGAGAGAGAGAGAGAGAGAGAGAGATAAAGTGGAACAGAGCAGAGAATTCAGAAACTGACTCTTACAATGTGGAAATAGGTATGTGAAAACAGATACAGGCAGCAGGAAACCATGGCATAAACTTTCATTACTAAATTTCATGTTTGAAATTGCCTTGAACAATAATGCAGATATAATTTTTAGCAAAAAGTGCTTTCTGAAGTATTTCTCTCTCCAAATTCTATTTCATTTGATTGTGAAAATCATTATGTTGAATCAATAATAGAAATGGAATTTCTTTACCACTAAATTTAGAAGTGGATATAAAAATGGTGTTGAATTGACCTTTACGTAATTCTAGGAAAGAAAAAAATAAGCGCTCCAATCAAAGACAATTAGAATAGAAAGAAATAGTGAAACAAAGAAGGGGCAAGTGGTATATATCATGTATTGTCTGAACTACTTTAATCATGAAGCACTGTTTATTGAATTTACTCTGAATCAACGTAGAGGGTGAATGAAATTGAAAATCTAGCAATCTAGCATCAGAAAGGAGACATTCAGTGACAGACACTGACTTAACTGTTTCTGAGGCAGGTTAGTTTCTAATCCATTCAGTCTTAATTGACCAAGTGTTTGACTACTTTTCCTTTAAGGTTAAAATGTACTTCACTTGCCTAGTTAACACCATGAGCCAATAGAGCTAAAAGACAAACTTATGTTTTAAAAAATTATTCACTAAACACTTGGGTGGACATATTACTATTTGCAGTCCAATACCTCAATTTGAAAAGGATAATATTGATCCTCCTAGAAAGAGCAAAATTTTATGATTTACTGAAGAGCTTTTTAAATTTACTTTGCAGTCCTCTCTGAGGATCTTTTGTTCTTTTGAATAATGTTGCAAAATGAACTCAGCAGTGCAGACTCATATGTCTGCCTAAAGGGGAAATCCTTTGTTGAAATAGAAATTAGCTATCATATTTTGGATTTCACAATGCTAGGTAATATGTATAAACTTTCTAAAATATTCTTTAATGAATGGTGTAGCCCTTTAATAACTAAGAAAAGAATAACCCTTCAAATATTTCAAAGAATCATTTCTTTTGTTTTCTTATATTTCCTGCGGAATAACAAAGAAAGGATTATAATTTTAGTAGGATGAAAAAAATCACTACAGTTCCACAGTTGTAAACAGCACTTTGCTTTCAAATATTCACTAAGGGTATCTCCCAAATTCATGGGGAATTGAAATAGTCACTGGAATAGCATCAGAGAAGCATAGTGTGTGTTTGTGCCTGACAACAAGCAAGTGTATGAAAGAGAGAGAGATGAGGTGGGGGATGCATGTATATGTGTTGTGGAGGACATGTAAAAGTTAAGACAAGGTAGACAGGGGCATCCGAGAAAAGGGGAGGAATGAAGAAGAATCTCCAAAGCAAACACTCGTATTATCCTAAGAGATACACTGCTCTGCTAGGCATCCTACAAACATGCTTTCTGAAGGACTTAAGGTGCCTATATGCTTAAAAAAGGTTTGAATCCCTGCAGGCACAAGCTTACTGAAGCTTATTGAATTGTTGATCCTGGATCAGTAGAAAATCAGTTTTCTTTTCAGAACTGAACTGACATATGTGAAGTTGAATCAGAATTATGTTGAGTATTTATAAGAGGTAAAGCAGATCCACTTTTCAGGAAACTGGTTAAGTTCAAGTGGCTTTATTAAGAAGGCTTATGCACAGAGGTTTCTCATTCAAAAGAATTCACAAGGACACTGATAAAATTTGCTTGTTTTGCTTAGTCTTACTTTCTGAAAAGAATAATTAATCAGATAAAAAGTAGAAAATTTGTATATTATAAGAAAAAAAAATGTGATTATCATTTGAAATTGTACCTGCCATGTCTCTCCTATAATATCCACTAATGTTGCATTAGTAAGAATTGAAAGTATCATATATGTAACCCTTTGAGGCAAAGTTAGAATAATCTCACTAAAACATCTTTAAACTAACAGATAAGTATCCGAAAAGTATCTTATTATTCAATATTTACAAGAAGCAAAATAAAAATATGCCTTTTAATTTTAGTACCGGAATATCCACTGCATTTGAGGGCACAAGATAGAGTTACAAAACTGGAAAATCTTTCTGGAAATTTTAGTGTCAAATTGGATCTGGTAGATGTCAGTTTCTGACATTCTCAACAATCTTTAAATAGCAAAAGTTTTGGCCATTTTTTTCTAATAAGCTCAAAAATTAGTTCACTTTCTTTTTGACATGTGTCAGCTAACCAGAGAGAAAATACTAGAATTATTTGCCTAGGCAATGAAAATAATAATTGCAAATATTTAGAATATTATTTTACAAGGGGCCTTTTGGCAGTCTTTGGTTCTACATATACTCAAAGTTTATTCTCCAGAATATAATCAACAGTTGACTTTGTATACTGAAATATGGGTTCTGAAGAATTAAATCAATAAGGGCTAAGGGTAAACATTCCAAACTGATGTTTATATACATACTGCCTAACAATCAGATGATGTGATAATACAAGGATGGTGCCCTTACCTAGTGATGATTAACTAATGCTGAGAAGCAGTTAACATCTTAGATAGTACATGTGCTTTTTGATTTGCCAATTTTTTTAAACCAATTCTTGCTTTCTTAATTCCTGCTTACCTTATTTATATTACCTATCTGACCCTAGAAAGTAAGCATGAGAAATATTATACAATAATTTTGTTTTCAAAATCTAGTCAAATTTATCTTTGAAATAATAAACAAACTTATTAATAACTCATATTTCAGTCTTTTTCTTTCACTTACCACAAATGAGGTTTAATATTACTGTTGAAAAAAAAAATCAGATGCCAAAACAGTCAGCATTTGGGAATATGAGGATGTGAGTGATCTTCACTTTGGTCTTCCATGACACATCTTTTCTCTTGCTGATCTTTCCTCAATCTTCCATTGCTGCCCATCTGAGTCCCAGCCTTCTCTTGATTTCTTGGCTGTAAGAAATCAAGTTGATGACTGAACCAGCATAAGTAGAATCTTTAACAATTTCAATGTCTTCACTGTCTATTTTAAAGTTGTGTATTTCCTTTATAGTTATAATTTTTGTCTTCTTGATGTTCAAGTGCAGTCCTGCTGAGGCACACTCTCCTTTCACTTTCATCAGAGGCTCTTGGCAGTTGGTGACTAAAATCTTCCTCTTTTATCCTTTGAGTGTACAATTCTTTGTGTGTGTGTTTATTTTATTTTTATTTTTTATTAAGTTTATTGGGGTAACATTGGTTAATACAATTATATAATTTTCAGGTATACATTATAATTTGACATCTGTACATTCTATCGTTTACCGCTCAAAGTTTAGTTTCCTTCAGCTACCATATATTTGATCCCCTTTACCCACTTCACTCTCCCTCTCCTTCCCCATCCTACTGGTAACCACTATAGTCCATACCCATGAGTTTCTGTTTGTCCTGCTCATTTGTTGCTTTTAGTTTTATATCCCACCTATACATAATATCATGTAATTTTCAACTTTTTCTGTCTGGCTTATTTCGCTTAGCATGATTACCTCGAGGTCCATCCAGGTTATGCAAATGGCAATATTTCATCTCTTCTTATGGTTGAGTAATATTCCATCGTATATATGTACCACAGCTTCTTTAGCCAATCATCTATCGTGGGACACTTTGGTTGCTTCCATGTTCTAGCCACTGTGAATAATGCTGCTATGAACATTGGTGTGCAAATATCTTTATGGATATGATATTTTAAGTCTTTGGGGTAAATATCCAGTAGAGGGATTTCTGGATCATGTGGTAGATTAATTCTTAGTTTTTTGAGGAACCTCCATACTGTTTTCCATAATGGCTGTACCAATTTGCAGTCTCACCAGCAGTGTATGAGAGTTCTTTTTTTTTGAGTGAACAATTCTGATGTGCATTTCACCTTTAAAAGATCTCAGTGTTATAAGACACTATTGTCCTAAGTGGTGACCAACTAGGTAACTCACCTTTCAATAGGCTTTTGTTCCTTCCCGGTTTTACTCCTTCTAATCTGCCACTTCCTGTCTTCTGAGGCCACTTCCCAATATAAACTATCTGCATTTAAGCCCATTCTTAGGCTCTGTTTTTCAAGGGAAACATACTAAGATACTGGGTAGGTTGAATCCATTAATTAGGGATTCAAGTTTTTAGCTGATACTGGTTAGATACAGACTCACTGATAATAAGTAAACCCTCCATAATTTCATCTCTAATATTGGATGGAGACTATAGAAGAATTCTGAAAAAATTTTGCTTAATTTTCTTGGTAAGATGCAACTATTTTAATATGTTTTATTCTTATTAAAATGTTAATAAAGAGAACCCTGTAAAAAATATATGTGTTGTCCCCTTGTTCAAAATATTGGATTTCAAGATTTAAAACAAAACAAAACTCTGTATGAGAGAAGCAGATGTTGGAATATCTTATAAACATTTAAATATTTAGCAGAGTCATTAATTTTACACAGCATATATGCACACATTTTCAGTCAAGTAAATCTGTGCAGTAAAATTTTCCATGCTGGTTTTCATAAACTTTGGGCTGATGAATCTGTTCCTTGATGCCGATAACACCAATACATGCACTAAGGCAGGCAAAGCCTATCTATGGCACCTAAACCATGGAAATAACATGGAAAAAGAAAGAATTTCGAGAAAGCTGCTACCCCCTCTGACTCTTTCTTTATCTTCTCTATTCTTTGTAATAACATATTATGCAGTATTATATATATATATATATATATATATATATATATATATATATATACACACACACACACACACACACACACACACATATATATATGTATATATATATACACACATGTGTATATATATATTTTTTTCATTAGAAAATATCTTAAAGTAAATAATCAACTCTACTATTCTTTAGGGTAGCCATCTTTATTGGAGCTCTGTATCCTTGTGCATATTCTGTCTTTATTTAGCAGAGGGCTGAAGAAAAAGATTAAAAGTGGAAGATAAACCTTGAAATGTAAGGGAATGATCTCTTCTACAAAATACATTTTGTCACATAATTAAAGATTATTCTTTGAAATTCTAGACTTTTATTTTTTTCTGCTATTCTTAGAAATATTTCTAAAAGAATATTCTTTCTTATTTTACTGAAGTCATTCACAAAACAATCCAAATATGATTTATAATTTTTGATGGTAATATCACTAGAAATTATCAACTGGATGGGTATAATCACAACGATATCCTCAGGGACTAGTGAGGTGTGTCAGGCTTTTTATCCCTATGTTGAAGGGTCCGAGACTGTTGAGTTTTATAACAGATACATCTCAAATTTTTGTAACTCCATTAATTTTTTTTATTATCAGACAGGTTTTTATGTTTGATTAGTCCTGTTTGAATTTTCTTCCATCTTGGGAATTAGAGGATCATGCTTTATTGAATCTGCTAAATTTTCTTTTAAAATGCAAATTGTTCATCAACTTCTGACATATTTTTCATAGAAGTAGATTTGATATCTCTTCTAACCCATAGTAACATGAAAATGTGATGTAACGAAGGACTGAGACCAGCTGCTCTAGGTGCAAACTTCATACCTAACCTGAGGTAGGATGGGGTCCTCTAACTTGGCAAATGCCTATCAGTCAAGAAAAACTTCATTATTGATTTACCCATTTCAAGTGTTGCTTCTGCTTCTTACTTGCTGTATTAGTTTGCTAGTGCTGTCAAAACAAAATACCACAAACTGAGATGCCTGCCCAACAGAAATTTACTGTCTCACAGTCTGGAAGCTAGAAGCCCCAAATCAAAGAGTTGGCAGGGTTTATTCCTTGTGAGGGCTGTGAGAAAAGGATCTGTTCCAGGCTTCTCTTTGTCAGCTTCTAGATGTTCATCTTCATATTCACATGGAATTCATCCTGGCTCTGTGCTTTTCATGTCCAAATTTTCTTTTCTTATAAGGCCATCAGTCATAGTGGAGTAGGGCTCACTCTAATAAATTCATTTTAACTTGATTACCTCATATAGACTCTACTTCTACATATTTTGAGGTACTAGGAGTTAGGACTCTGACAAGTGAGTTTTAGTAAGACACAATTCAACCCATACAAAGTGCCTACAGCCAAAGACCACTATAAAGTTAACATATACTAAAGAAATAATTTTTCCTGATATCATGCTAGAAACAGAGACATAGCAAGAAGACAACATATTCCGTGCCACTGAGGAATTAATAAGTTCATTTAGTTATAGAATATTGAATAGAATAAAATTTTTCTCCCCTTTTTCTAAATTTGCACCATGTAATGTTCATGATATTCTCTGTGGAGCTTTACTACCCTGAGCATAATTAATATATGTGCAGACAGTTCACAAACAAGTGTAAATAAAAGTGTTAATAAATTTTATGCATCAGTTTTTGGTATATTCTGTTAGTCAAAGCATCTCTACCCCTGAGCTTCTGGAAATGTGATGCATGGCTTTAGCAAAAGGATATTTCACCATCCACTATTGTCACTAATGGGTATTTTAAATTGGAATTTAAAAAGTTAAACTTTATAGGTCTTCCTAAATTGCAATTTGAGAAGAAGGTTATATACTAATATTGGCATCAAAATTCTTGTGCTATTAGGTAATAAATGTATATAAGTAATAATTCATTTTAAACTATAAATGCAACATTCTACACTATGAATAAAATATATCATACACACATAAATGTAAATTAATTCAAATGTTGCCATGTGTCAAATATAAGATGGGAGTACTATAGGACAGTGTTTAAAGTCAGCTCCATAATTATTAGTCTTGTTTTAATTAAGTATAGAATTAAGTTAACATCTTATATAAGATGCTATGCTCAAATAAAACATAACAGAATATTTCCTTGAAACATTCTATAATCATTTTATAAAACTGCATCTCATTTTCTTCTTTCCTCCATGAAAAGAACTCATAAAGAAATATAAATCAGCACTAAAATATATATGGCTCCAGAATGAGAAATAATGTGACTAGTCTAAATTTAAATAAGGTCTATAAAAACATTAGAATTTTCAAATCAGTAGAAATTTGAAGCATAGGAAAGAAGCTAGCGAGTATCACTTCACAAATATAATCATTTTGAAGACACCCCACTTAATGGAAAGCTCAATCAAGGAACAGCACACTCTGATGAAGCAATATTGATGTTAGAGGCAAACATATACAGTCAAAGGACAGTGAGGACTGCAAGTCTTGCCTGCTTTCGCTTACTTAACAATTTATCAGGTAGGAACACCCATAAGTAGAATAATATGATACATTCCTTGCTACCAGTTTATGCTTTCATTTTGATGTGAAAGAAGATTGCTGGAAAAGGACCACTTTTAGGGACCTTGATAATGGCATGTAAGTAAACAGGAGACTGTTTAATCGATCCTTTTATCTTCTCAAGTCAAGAACTCTTGTATTCCATTAGAAAGCAAGAATAACTAAATACACTCAGATAATTTGCTTCAGTGTCTGATAACATCAACTTTTGCACAGGACTACTTTGGCAATACTTAATTTGCATCACCCAAGAGGCTATACCTATGAAGGTGAAGAGTATTAATGCTAATCTGAAGTTTTGCTACCTTGTATAATTTCATCTTATTATCCTTGTACTTTTGAAAGTTAGTACACTTATTAACCCACTTTATAGATGAGGAAACTGTGTCAGAGTGACTACTTTGCCCAAAGTCATACAGCTGGTAAGTGGCAGAAAAGGATTCAGACCCAGGTAGTTCAAAGCCAGAACCCAGCCTGTTGAACATGCTCATGACACAATAAAGTCACTAAGTCAAAGCTCAGACCTCTAAACTCTCACAAGTAAAGGGTTATCTTATCATGCAGTCTGGTAATCTCTTCAACTTAATCTAATTGAATTATGCATTTTAATACAGCTCAATGAGAATATCATTATATGTAAATATTAGATCAGAATCATCAGTCCAACCTCACAAAAAGTAGAAGTGATGTTATTGCTCTAGATCCTAACATGTTACCAACTTCGGTTTAACTTATACATATTCAGCTTGGAATCTTTATCTAGTTCATATAACACACACAAAAAAATTATTTTTCCTTTTTTTGTTCACTTGTTTCACTTTGTTTCATTTTTGTTTATTTCCTCCTGTATAATTAAGGGTTATTTACATATAGTAATATGCTGTATAGGGAAGTAGAAAGGTAAAAGGGGTAATTAATTTACACAGGAAGGAAAAACAGCTAATGGCCCATGTTCAAAGAGGATGTGCAAGAAAGTCAACAAAATTTGCAAAAAGCAAGGTCAATATTTCATACTTATCTCTTAGATAGTGTGTATGGTCCAGGACAGAAATTGCCATCGATAAGAGAACTTCAGATAGATTTCTTAAAAGTCATCAGAGAATGATGGATTCAGCAATATATACTTATTAGTGGCAGAAAATTATTCTTCTTTAAAACAATATTATCTCGAAATATGTCTTTAAGAGATTCATTTGTATACTAATCCACTCATAAATTTATTCAATATTTATTGAGAATTTATTATACACTGATTTTCTTGAAGCTTATCTTCTTATGGGAAATAGAGACAAAGTTTAATTACACCATTGCACTTTAATTGCAATAATATGACAAGAGCAAGGTAAAATGTTCATAAATATGTTTTATTATGTTGGTTTCTGAGTCAGAGTTTAGAGTGCAGGACATTTATCAAGGTATATCCTGGGAATAAGTGCTCCAGAAGGAGAAGAAAGTAGGATTGGGCAGAGAGTGAAGTCAAGCTATTTTGCAGGTCTGACATCAGACTCAGCAAACCCTACAGGAAGCTCTGAAGCTAAAATATCCTGTCAGACTTGTCCATATTGGACCAAAATGGCTAAGCCTACATACTTCCCTCTTAATCATTATACATGGGTCACCTCACCTTGGGAAGTATGGACTTGGGTGAGGTGGCTCTCTGGAGCTCAAGTAATCCTGAAGATGTTGTCGGCTGAAGCCTGCCTGTTGATAGGACTCTAAGCATCTGGCAACAAGTCCTTCCTTAACAGGGTTCTGGGTGGCACATTACTGTGTCCATCATACCCGTTTTTCAGAGGGTTAACTGTAAGAGGCTATGAGTTAGGAAATAAAGTCTTCTTAGAGAAAATGAAACTTAAACTAAAAAGATGAATAGGAAGAAGACAAATAAAAAAAGAGAAAATAAACTTTCAGACTGACAAAGTTGAAAAAGTATGTTCGGACTTTCTTAAAATGAAGATAATGTTCTATATCAAGGGACTACAAAGTATTTGAGTTTAGCTGGAACACAGAATAAAAGGACTTAAAAAAAGCAAGAAGTAATGCTGGAAGGAGAAGCTAGGTGACAAGGTGGATGATCCATTCTCTGCTATCTATAAATGACACTAGTTCCAAGAATAACCAAGATGCTTTTTCCATGGTAACATATGTGGAAGGGTAGCTATATAACATTTTAACATGTTAAAATACAAATCAATGTTGTCACTTTAGAACTTAATTTTTTTTTTAAAAGTCTACCTCTGAATATCCATGTATCAAAAAAATATATCATTACATACAGTGCTATTAAGCTATCACTACACCTTTTGAGAATGTTGTTGAGAAGTACTTTTGTAAGTGATAAAATTGCTTCTACTGAATCATCTACATATTATGGTTATTTATTTATTTATTTTTTTAAGCAATAACAGTGTTTTCCTCTGAGGCTTTCTTTACCTAGTCTCCAAATATGTAATGCACTATATTTCAAAATATATTTTATGGGTAATATGCTCACTTCCAGAGCTTGAACATAGGAATCTGTCTTTTCTCTCATAGTTAGGATTCTGCAATGCTACTGGTGTCTTGTAATTTTATTACAACCACAGTTTCTTTTGCCTCAGCTCATTACAGAGACAAATATCCGTTAGTGACAGGTAAGTTTTTATTCTAATGTGCCTGTACTACTGATGTCTGGGCCTCTGTGATATTCTATTTTGCACCTGAAATTAGTTTCTGCGTTACAGCTCTGAATGTGTGATAAGAGAAAAGATACAGTAATTTAGATAAACTCCACTAAATGGCTTGACTGAAATAAAGCCAAAATAAGGCATAAATGGCTGAAATGATTAAGACTCAAGTTCTCTGGGGTAGTGTTAGAGAATAAAATAGCTGATGGACTATTATTTATCCATGAATGTGAATTTGGGGGATTTAATTAAAGATGCCCTGTTATATTTTTCAAAGCCTATTTGCAGCTGTAAATCAAGAGCTGCAATGACAGAGAATGTTACCACTGATCAAAAAAATGAATCTCTAGCCATACTGGGAAAGTCCTCTATTGAGGTGACTTCAATGTTTCTATAGTGTTTTAACCTATAATATAATTAAATAAAAAATAGAAAAAATATTGTTGGCATAACTGTTTTTTCAAAGATTTTTGAGCCACTCTATGCTGTGTATGTTTATTTGTATCCATATATATGTGTGTGTACTTATATATGTATACTCATATATATGTGTGCATATATGTATACATATATATATATATATACACATATTAATTTTATTTTCTTAATGATCAGTTCTCTTTTTTAAAGTGGTTTAAAAAATAAACCCTTAACCCGGTGGAGGCCCAGGTGACCCTGGGGGTATATTCTAAGTTGGGTGGTCTCAGTTGGATGGCTACCTGGGCAGGGGTGGCCTAGCCACAGACTCTTGCTCTGACACAGATGGCAACTCTTTATGTGAATAAAGTACATATGGAAACTTAAAAAATAAAAAAATAAAAATAATAATGAGACCCCAAAATGTGTTACCCATGGAACTATGCTACAAATTCTGTATCACAGGAGAAAACTGAACCCAATATCAAATAGATTTTCATAACAGGACCATTTTACATACTTTAATCTCCAGTCCTTAAGAAAACTTTACCTGTTATTAAAATATGGTGAAAATGCCACATGAGTTAGCTATACCAGAACAAATCAAATGGCATAAATGAACAAATAATAGGTATGGAAAAGGTCTCACAGGGTCAACAACTTTAACTTCTACTCTGTCCCCAAATTATAATTAGGATCATTCTATGTACACTGGTATTAAATTCCTTCAAAGACTAAACACAAAACTATTTTGTAGAAAATTAGAGATGATCACAATTATTAGACAGATATGTCTCACAGTAAAAAGTGGGTGTCTATTTTTCTTTCTCTTGAATATTGGCTGGCCTGTGATGGCTTTGACTAATAGAAAGTGGCAGAAGTAATTCTGTGCCAGATCAAAGCTTTTAAGAGGAGTGGCAGCTTCTGTTTTGGTTCTTGAGCCCTGGGCTGCCACGTAAGAAGTCTGACTATTGTTTGTGTTATAAAGACCACATGGAGAGGCCCTGAGAAGATATGGAGAAGGAGAGGGGCCTTGCTGAGCCTAGTCTTCTGGCTGTCCTCACCAAGATCCCAGATTTGTCAATGAAGTCACATTGGATCTTCAAGACCATTGCAGTTTCCAACTGATCCTAGATACCATCCATGGATTAGAAGTGTTAAGTTGAGTCCTTTCTGAAGTTCTGGCCCACACCAGGAGAAAGATGTTGTTTTAAGCTACTAAGTGTTAGAGTATTTATTATATAGAAGTAGATAATTAGAATAATCTAAGAAGATGGAATATTTCCCCAGATTGAATAGTATTTCTAAATTTATAGTAACTTTTTATTCTACTGTGCATTTTGTCAATTTCTCTAATTATACTGATAAAATAATACTATATTGATTTTATCTTTATTATGACTAGAATCAAGGAAAAGTATGATTTGAACACTTTTTGAAAAAAATCAGAGACCTTATAGCAAAGGGCAGACTAAAATTATAAGATTCCTCAGCTGAATATGAAGGTAACTATGCTTATTTTATTTTATTTCATTTCATTTTATTTTATTTTATTTTATTTTTAATTAATTTTTTTCCAGTTACAATTGATATACAATATCATATTAGTCTCAGATATACAACATAGTGATTAGACATTTATATAACTTACAAGGTGATCAACCTAATATTTAGTACCCATCTGACACCACGCATAGTTATTACAATAATATTGATTATATGACATATGCTGCACTTTCCATCCTTGTGACTATTTTGTAATTGCCAAATTGTACATTTTAATCCCTTCATATTTTTCTTACATCCCCCACCCCTCCTTTCATTTGGTGACCATCAATTTGTTCTCTGTATCTATGAATTTCTTTTTTGTTTGTTCATTTATGTATTTTTTTATTTCCACATTTAAGTGACATAATATGGTATTTGTTTTTCTTCGGCTAATTTCGCTTAGCATAATACCGTCTAGGTCCACCTATGTTGTAATCTTCTTCTAAGGCTTTTGTCTATCTTATGAAATACAAATCCTTTAAACCATAGTCCTTTCTATGTTCTCCCATTTTTAACTCTCAGACTCAAAGGATTAAAAATAAGTTCTGAGATATTGTGCCTAGCATTCCATATCAGAGTTAGCAGATGCTCAACAAACTGGTTGAATCAATTAATTTGATTAGAAACATCTATCATGAATTTAGATGTTTTGATGAACATGACAGTACTTTTGGGATTACAGTGTATGAGATAATCACTCTCCTTGGTCCTTTTCTAGCCATTCATGGGAGACTTTCTGACTTTAAATAAGGCTGGACTAGAAGTTATGGGTGATAAAGAGCAGAATACCCTTTTGTCTTTTCTTACTACTCTAAATTTTGAACATTTGCTTAGCAATAGTACGCCATCTCTTTGTAATTTCTATATGTTGTATCACATTGTTCTTAATATACACAAATTATTCAAAGGGAAGGAAATTCTCCATTTGAGACCTATAGAAGAATTCAATAATTAATAGATTGTGTTTTGTAAATATTCACTCTGTAACAGTGTTTTTTGACCTTGGCACTACTGTTATTTTAGGTCAGATAATTTGTGATTGTAGAGGAACTGTTTTGTGCATTACAAGGTTATCAGCAGCATCTTTGACTCTACTCAGTGGATACTAGTAGCACTCTAACAATCAAGTAGGTCTCCAGACATTGCCAAACATCCTTGGGGGGAAAGCGGCAAAATTGCCCTCTCCCTGTGGTTGAGAACCACTATCCTGTAACTATTGCTAAGTGTTGTTGGGTTTTACTAAATTTGCATGTGACTAGATATTATGAATAATTATAAATGTACTTATATAAATTATTTAATAATATTATTATATAGTACATATTATAGATTTGTTATTTAACTTATGGCAGTTACAAATTATGCCCCATATAAACAAATATTTGATCTATACAAATGTTAGACTGATCATTTAAGGAATGGAGTTGGAGATTAAATGCAAATTTATCCTACTTTGTTATTCTTATTTCTACAACCTTATTTTATCTCTCCTCTATTTATACCATTTGATGAAATAATTTTAAGTTAAATTTCTTGCTTTATTATATGTATCTTTAAAATCCATTTTAAAGTATTTCTGGATAAAAGTAAATAATAAATTAGAAAAGATAAACACAAATAAATAAATGAATTGGCCTTTAGCATGACAATTTGGAAAGTTTATATACTTGTTAATATTTTATAAGTTTGGTTGATGAATCCGATTTGGTATCATTCTTCCTAATTAGAGATTATTTTGGATGATATATGAGTTAAGTCAAACTGTTGTCCATTCATCTCTGCTTTTATAACAAACCTATAGCCCTGTATAATGCCTTATAACCATACTTAGCTTGTATGTCCCATATTCATCCCTGCACATAAATACTGTTATTTAAAGCTAGCCTGTTATACATGTTATTGAGGAATTAGTAATCTTGAAATTTGGGAAAAGTAGTCTTCCTTTTCCCTATTTTTCTCTCATAGATGGTTAATCCTTAGAAGCAATATTCTAATTCTCCTTCATATAATTTGCTTCAGGTCTTAGGAAGCAGAGAGATATAGTGGAATAATATGACTTTTGGTCTCAGGAACTCCAATGCTTGTACAACTTCAAATGTATAAGGATTGGTTCCTTAACACAGGTGTACAGATCACTGTTTGCACATAAGGGAATAAGAAAACTAAGCACAATATAGCAAACTTTTCCGTAAGTCAATTCAACTGAATTTAAAGAACTATCCTTTAGAAACTATAAGAAAATAAAACTATAGACTGATATATCTGATAAATATAGATGTGGAAATTCTCAACAAAATATTAGCAAAACAGATTCAACAGCACAGTATAAGGACCATAGGCAATAATCAAGGGAGATTTAATCCTAGAATACAAGAATGGTTTTGTGTATGCAAATTAATAAATGCTATCTATCACATTAATAGAGTGAGATGCAAAGATCATATAATAGTCTCAATAGATTCAGAAAAAGCATTTGACAAAATGCAATATATTTTCATGATATGCTCAACATTGGGTACAGAAGGAACACATCTCAACACAGCAAAGGCCTTATATAGCAAACCCACAGCCATCATCATATTCAATAGTGAAAGGTTAAAATATTTTTCTCTCAGATCAGAATAGACAAAGATGTACACTCTTACCACTCTTATTTAACACAGTACTAGAAGTCCTTGTCAAGCAAGAAAAATAAATAAGTAAAAGTCATTCAAATCAGAATTGAGAAAGTAAAACTACCCACGGCCATCTATATATTCAGTGCAATCCATATCAAAATTCCAATGGCATTTCTCACAGAAGTAGAAAAAATCCTAAAATATGTATGGATCACAAAAGACTCCAAATAGCCAACAGGATTCCAAGAAAGAATAAAGCTAGAGTTATTACATTTCCTAATTTCTAACTTTACTACAAAGCTATAGTAATTAGAAGAGTATGATACTGGCATAAAAACAAACAATAGACCAATGGAACAGAATTGAGAGCTCAGAGATAAGCCTTTGCCTATACCTCAACTCATATTTGATACGACAGCCAAAAATACTTAATGGGAAAATAATAGTTTTTTGAATAAACAGAGTTGGAAAAACTGGATGACAACATGCAGAGCAATGAAATGGTACCTGTTCTTTTACCACTCATAGAAATGAACTTGAAATTGATTAAAGACTTAAATATAAGAACTGAAATAATAAAACTAGAAGAAAACATAAGAAAATTTTTCTTGACATTGATCTGGGCAATTATTTTTTATTATGACACTAAAAGAATAAGCAACAAAAGCAAAATTAATAATTGGGACTATAGCAAACTAAAAAGCTTCTGCACAGCAAAACAAACAAAGAAACAAACAAAATGAAAATGAAACCTACAGAGTTAGAGAAAATATTTGCAAATCATATATCTGATAAGAGGCTAATATCCAAAATATATTAGGAATTCATATAATTCAATAACAAAAATCAATTTTACAAATGAGCAGAAGCACTGAATAGATATTTTTCCAGAGAAGACATACAGATAGCCAAGAGATACATGAAAAGACCTCAACATCACTAACCATGAGGGAAATGTGAATGGAACCACAATGAGATATCACTTCATATTTACTAGAATGGCTATCATCAAAAATATTTGAGCTAACAGGTTCTGGTGAGGAAGTGGAGAAGTAGAAACCCTCGTGCACAGTTGGTGGAAATGTAACCTGGTGCAACCATTACAGAAAACAATATGTACATTCCTCAAAAAAATAAAATAAAATTAGAATGACAATATGATCTAATAATTCCACTTCTGGGTACATATATGTCCAAAGGAAATGAAAACAAGATCTGAAAGATATGTCTGCATGTTCATGTTTATTGTAGCATTATTCACAATGGCCAACATATGGAAACAATCTACGTGTCCATCAATAGATGAATGGATAAAGAAAATATTATATGTATGTATGTGTATGTATACATTATATACATATATACACACATAATACACAATAGAATATTATTCAGCCATAAGAAAGAAGGAAATTCTGCCATTTGCAATAACATGGATAAATCTTGAGGGCATTATGCTAAGTGAAATAACTTAGAGAGAGAAAGACAAATACTGGATGATATCACTAATATGTGGAATCCAAAAAAGCCGAACTCATAAAAACAGAATATTGTGGTGGGCTAGACGGTGGGAAAAATGGAGAGATGTTGGTCAAATAGTACAAAATTCCAGTTACAAGATTAATAAGTTCTGAGGGTGACATTTAGAGCATGGTAATTACAGTTAATAATACATTATATACTTGAACATTGCTAAGATAATAGATCTTAAATGATTTCATTATGAAAAGAAAGATAATTATGTGATATAATGATGATGTTAGATAATGACATGAAGGTAACCATTTTGCAATATATGTCTATCAAATAAACACACTATACACTTTAAAAATATACTATGTCAAATGTCAGTTATATCTCCTGAAGCTGGAAAATAGTATAACACAGGAATAAATAAATAAAAACTACTCTCTACTTCAGATATTATCCTGCTTTAATTTCTTTACTTATTTTTGAGTTTAAAAACATTTTATGAAAAGAAGATATGGAAGAAGATATTTTGTTTCATATATATTTTTATATTTACACATGGCACTTTTAAGATAGTTTCCCAAATGGAACAAAATAGAATACTATGTCCACAAAGTCAAATTCTAAACATATTATTCTTATGATTGTCTTAGAGTGACAATCAAACTAAGATTGACTTAAATTCCTACAGTACTGATAAACAGTGGTGCTCCCTAATGTTGAAATTCTAATAATATCCTGAAGAAAATATCTCTTCCTGCTAACAGAGGAGAGTAGAGCATTTTATCTTCCCATTGCACCTCATATCCCTGTGACACACTGACTTAAAATATTTGTGAGGGAAGAGATTCCCCTTTCAAGATTCTAAACTAGGTCTTTTTACAACCTGCTTCACAATCTCTGAGACTTTCATGAGGTTTTACATTAACAATCAGTGTGGCCATTGGCAAATCACTCAACCCACCCAGGCCTCTATTTTTCATTCATTTATTCTTTTAATTCCTTTATTGAGAACCTATTATTGAGCTCCCAGCCAATATTATTGTCTGTAGGGTCACAGAGGGAACAAAGTGGATAAAAATTCCTATCCTCAAGGGACTTCTAGTAAAAAGGAACAGCAAAACAGATAAAAAATGTCATTTGTTGACAATTGCTATGAAGTGGTGGCACAGGACAGGGAATACACTTTTAAATATGCTTGTCTTGGAAGGCCTCACTGAAAAGATAACATTTAAGCAAAGACTTGAAAATGAAAAACAACAACAATAATGAGAAAACATGAGGGAGCCAGGAATTTGGGGGAAGAATGCTCCCAGGAAAGGGAAAGATAGCTCTACAAGCACTGAGGTAAGAATGTACCTGCCTTGTTAAGAAACAGCAGAGAGGTCAGTCACTTGGAACAGGATTAAGAAAGGGCTGAATGGTAAAACAAAAGATCATGAAGGTGCTCAGCCTCCAGGCCAGATAGGGGCTGGCAGGCTGCATTAGCTTTTATTTGTATAGGCTGGGCTGCCACTGAAGAGTTCTGAGCAGAGGAGTAACATAAGCTGACTTGTGTTTTAAAAGGATCACTCTGCTGCTGTGGTAGGAAGAGGGGATGGAGAAGAAAGGGAGAAGTGTGGAGACAAGGTAGGAGCCCTGGGCATTTAAGTGAGGGTAATAACACTAGAGGTTGTAAGAAGTGGTAAAATTCTGGAAAATAAAAAGGGTCGAACTACATTTATTCATTTAGCCAAAAAATATTTAATAAATACTCATTAGATGCCAGCACTGTTCTAAAATTGAAACAAACAGCAGGGAAGAAAACAGATCAGCCTTTACATTGGTGTGATATCTGACAGAATCCTTTAAGATGTAGGGCAGCTAGCTATAACATTTTCAATTCAGTCCAGAGATATGCAGAAAATTGGCTCTTTTTAGTGGGGGGATAAAAAAACAAAAACACATGGTGGCATAGGATGTGATTAGAAAACTGGGTGACTGGTAGGTGATGTTGCTAATAATTGCCTCATCTTCCATCAACATTTCAATAAGAAGCCAATGAAAAAGAAGATGCTGTAACTAAAAAAATGTTAATCATCTGCACAGATGTCTGCTCTTTCTGAGGAATTCCTATTGCCCCTGTCAGCTTTGCAAAGTATGTCTCTTTATGGGCCATGTTATTAATGAAATGGAAAAGAATGTGCAAGAAAGCCTGCTGTTGTCTGAAATTATCTTTACTTCTATACTGCCACTGGCAATAACTGTCTCCTCTCCAGAATTCCGGAACAGTGAATTCTTTCTTCATCAGATTAAAAGCAAAAACAATAAAAACAAAACAGAACTACAACCACAGGGGAAAATATCTTGCCATTACAGAATTATACTTTTGTTGTTATATTTTGAGTTGGGGTGATATGCACAACTTTCAGCAATTCAATTTGTTTTAAATAAACCAAGATTATTTAGAAGATTATCAACCTATGGGGAATTATTTAAGATAATTCCATTGTCTATTATCACAAACTCAATATGTTGGTGAGAAATTTGAAAAGCTATCATTTTCTAAGCTAGCAATAGTGAATTCAAGCTGTCCTATGGATGTCATCTGTGGAACAGCAGGTCATAATGGCCTGGGAAACTGAGAGGATATAAGAGACCAGCCTTGATGGGCTATAGCCTTTGTGCAGAGAAGTCATCAAAAATTTTATGAGGTGCTCCAATAACCACTTTGTCTAAAACTAGAGTCTGCACATGTATAGGGTAGAAGCAGAAGGGTTTCACATTTTCTTGTTTACAATGGTTTAGAAACTTAAGGCTAAAATGCTTCATGAATATATGCATACATATATTATACATATATACATAAAAAAACATGTATATGTAATACGTGTATGTATATATACTCAACTGGATAGTTACTTTATATAGATATATATTTTTTCAATTTCTCTCTTTTTCTCTTTCTATATTCTTTTACCTGTTATTCAGACACACCCTCAAGTGCATCTTACAGCAGTCATTCTTAAAAAGTATACAGTAGATTTATTTTTGGAATTTGATATAAAAAATATATGTAAATTATTATTCTAGACACGGATATTATAATTCAGTAGATGTGGCATGATGCCTAAATATTTATATTATGAAAACATCTAGAGTTTTGTTTCTGGCAGTATGGCGGACTTTATGACTTGTATGATTCTCCCAATGGAAACAATTTAAAAAGCTTAAAAGATGGATGGGAAATACATATATACTTAAATATATAGTAAATGTATGTATATATATAAATATATATTAAATGTATACACACATGCATTCATACATTTCTTTTTAAATATATCACTGAGGTGGCAAGGAACAAAAAAAAATTAGAGATTTAAAAAAAAGAAAGCAGAAAATCTGTAAGGTTAGTAAATGTCAAAGTCAAAATTTGCCTTCTTGGTATCTCCAAATCTTGATAACCTTCTGTTTTGACAAAGTGCAGTACAGAGGAGATTAAGCTCAAATCTCACCACATTTAGGGAGTATATTAGAAAATTTCATATAAAGCTTAGACTCTAAGGGATAACAACCCAGTATAAAGTTTAATGAGAACTAAATACAGAAATCTGCAAGAAGGAAATTTATGTCTTGATTTTAGCAATAAATAGAAAGATAAAAATTTAAAATTGAAACAAACGAAATAAATTTTCCCAAATTTTCATAATCGCAACCTGGAATGTGTGTAATTCTTCAGTTTGTGTTCAAGTTTTTATGCTATCTGTTTGAATATAAAACATCATGAGAAAAAATTAAAAGTAAATCTCAGTTTGGTGGTATTTATTGGTAACTATGAGATCAGTGGAAATTTTTCAACAAGGCCTCAAATAATTTCCCCAGAAAAATTTCCCAGGAAACTAGCCTTACGAAAACTATAGGAGCAAAGTGACATGAATGAACAAGTAGAAATAGAAGAAATAAACTTTTGATATTAAAATTAAAAAATCAAATTAACAAATTGATTGTTATACTTCAAGAAAAAATTGAAATAATGAGCAAGGAACTAGAGTACTGAATCAATAAAGTACACTTAAAGATAATAAAATTGATATTTTAGAATTAAATATATGTAATTGACTTTAGAAAGTCAATAAAATGAGTTAAATTTCAGTATAGACACAACTGAATAAATTAGAAGTCTTATAAAAAGAAATTCGGCCCAGAGAGAAGAAGAGATAAAGAATTTATGAGAGAGTAAGGCATGTGGAAGATAAAATAAAAAGTTACATCTATTCAAATTTCTAGAAGGAGGTAGTAGAAAGAAGAGAAACACTCTTCAAATATATAATAGAAAAAAAGTTTTATGAGTGGTTGATTGACATGATACCTCAAACATAGAAAGCCCAAAGAATCCCTAGTAGAATTTAAAAACAACAATAATAACAACAAGAACAAAAATAACACCTACAACATTATAATAATAAAGCTGAACAACAAAAACAGAGATCCTAAAAGTGGAAAAAAAAACATCAACTCAAAATGTGGCATTTAAATATATAGCTATCATTATAGCAGCAAAAATGGAAACCAGGCAACAGAATAGTGTTTTGAATGTACTGATAAATAATTTTCAATCAAGAATTCTATAACTAGTAAAAGTGTTTTCAAATAAGAATCAAATAGATATTTTATTACCAACCATATCTCATTAAAATAAATTTAAAGTTCAAATAAATCTTTCAGATTGAATATCTAAAATATAAGAATGAAAAATAAGTAAACATATTTGTGAATATGTGGGTATACCTAACTAATCCTAAATATATGCATAGTAGATTTTTAGATAAAATAAAACAAGATATAAAAAACTGAATAACAAAGAACTTGGCTTAATCTAGGAAAAGGAGTGGGGTGGTAATGTCACAACACTCTTTTTCTTTCAGCAATTATCGTTTTTAAATCAGTTCCCTTCTCATAAATCATTTCTCTGACTTATTATTTTGATCCTTGATTTGCTAAGGATTTAGAGACTTTAAGATCCTGTTGGTAATTCTCGATGGAGTGAGACTAGGGGATCCGAGTCTAGATTACACTTATTTTTGTAGCCTATATTTTCATTTACTTGACTTAGCTGAAATTTAGAAAAATCCATCCTCATATACTGTTACATCATAACAATGTTTTAATTCTGCACTTCTCATATATGGTGTAGATAGCTATAGTATATATCTTAGCACAAATTAAAGTCAATAATCAGCTGTATGGCATAACTGTAATATGAAGTTCACATATCCCAAAAAGAAAATAAAAATATTTAATATTTACAATAAAAAAATGAAATTTCTTGAAGACCATTAAGTGATTTCTACTCTAAAAAATTTTATCTTATTTGCTAAAATGTTTGAAAAAGTTCCAAAACAACCTCACCCATTTTTTTCAAAATTAAAATATATTATAAAAAAAAATTCTTGTTTTGAATATGTGCATCATGTTTTTGATGAAAAGTTTAATTTTCCATGAAAAAATATCACTGAAGCCTCTTTGAACTTTATTATTCTATATACCTATTAGAAACAATATCCACAAGATATAGGGTATTGATACATCTTAATAATTGTCCAAATGAAATGGATATTAATACTGCTATCAAAATAAGACTTTCAAATCTTCTTTAGTGCATTGCCCTGTAAAGTTAAATAATACTCTGTAGGACATGCTTGCTTGTGTGAACTACTCAAACATCTTTATAAGCATTTATTTAACACATTTACATGTTCAACCACATTTTATAATCGTTATACTGGTTTGCATATTCAGAGACTATCACATTTGTATTAATAAGAGAATTTTAAAAGTAAAGCAGGATTCTTTAGATTTCCAAATGATTACAATATTTTATAAAAGTGATTAAAATTATTTCGATTCCAGACAATACTTATAAAATTGGGACATGCAAAGCAAGATGAAACATGATCTAGAAATATTAAAAATTATAAAATAAAAATAAATTTTATAAATTCCACCCCATTCGTTTTTTAAATGAATATAAATCTATGCCAGATAGCTATTCATTAAAACATTTTAAAAAAATATTCTGTAGACACCAGGATGACTTATTAGAGTCTAAGGGACTCTTATCAGAGATAACTATTACTAATTACCAATATGGAAAAAAAAAACTGTATTTAATATCTAAATCAAGTGCAGGGATATGAAATGTATATATTTATTTTTCTTTTCATATAGTTTAAATAAATATGGATACATCTTAACAAGTAAGACTAATATAAACTAAAAAATGATTTATCTGGATTAATCTGGAACCTGAACATAAAGGAAAGATTTAAAAACTTATTTTAAGCATTTCTTTTAAAGATTTTTTTATATAAAGGCTTCAGGGGCTTTTGAAAAATAGGGTTAAAGGGGATCAAATATTTGGTGATGGAATGAAATTTAACTTTGGGTGGTTAGCATACAATGAAATATACATATGATGTATTATTGAATTGTACACTGGAAACCTATTTGATTTTGTTAACCAATGTCATATGGTTTTATTAACCAATGAAATAAAACAATAAAATAAAAATTAAAAATAAAAGAAAGTTCAAAATGTCTGCAAATGCCACCTTAGTTTTCTATTACCGCTCCATTTTCAATCTATTATTCTACATGAGACTCATTTGTCTTTCTAGTATTCCATTTCTCTATGTCTTAATTCCGTGGAGTTCCCTTTTCCTTAAAATTTTAGTTACACTCACTTTTTATGTATTTATTATCTATATCTTTAAAGCAGTATACAACAAATTCTTACAGAAATAACAAATATATATGGCAATGTTTATTATGTAAAATTTAAAAAGTAAAATACCTTTTTAAAGAACATATTCCAAATTGAACATCTTTGAATTATTATATATTTCCAGTGGCAAGCTAACAAATGTTTGAAACTTGCTTGCTGAGAAAAAACAAACAGACAAACAAACAAACCTGTTTTGTAGCACTTGTACATTTCCATGAGGGAATAGTTCTAATGTGACCATTTTTAAGCTACCAAGATGAGGTCATTGAACATGCAATTGGGAAGAGATGATAGAAACTCACTCATACAATCCAGTATGAGCTAGCTCTAGCACTGCAGTATTTTGTAATAAAATAGCTATGGTTTTGATGAATCTCAGGGTACTACAGTAATATATAAAGAGTTATTATTATATCTTGAATAAAACTTCATAATATTAAACTCTTATAAAATTCCACTGAATTCCCTATTGCTAATCTGAAATTCAAATATTCCTATTAGTTCACTAAGAATGCTCAAGATAAACTTTTTTAGGATTACAAGATGTTTTAAATGGGCAATAAAATTTTTATGCACCAAAACCAAACAAATGCAATATATTTACAAAATTCTAATCTATAAAGTTATAAAGTTTATCCTTAACTGTGTCTCTTTTGGTATTTTATGTCATATATGTTGTGAAATTCAATATTCCACAAACATTTATTTAACGCCTACTATATTAGTTCCAGTGCTAGATGTTGGGCTAAAAATGAATGAAACAGGTATAAGTAATGTCATATATACATTCTGTGCATGCTAGTTATTGGTTGTTAAATGCACATAGTACAAAAATTTTATTGTTTAAATAGAATCTGTGCAATCATCATGTAAGTGAGTAATTTGAAGAAAGGATCCCTATGAAACACATTTATTCCATTTGTAAAAGAAATATATAACTATTATTGCATTTTTCATCTCTTCCTCCATTTGTTAGTAAGAGTTTTAATGGGCAATATTAAAAAAATAGGAGTTTAAATGTGTTTTTGTTATCCTCAAAAGCTTCACTTCATAAATATGGTAACATCTGGCACTAGCAGAATTAGTTAATTTAGAATTGACATTCTATGCAACCTTTTTTCTATTTACCAGTTATACTGAATGACTCTGATATATATAGGTGGGCAAATGAAATAATTCTATCTTCTACTGCAATTCATGTAAGAAATATCTCATTATTATTTTGTGAAACTTAAAATGCAGAATATATAACACACATGCAGTGAATGAAAACTGCATGCATAGATATAATGACAGGTAATTATAAGTTCCTATAAATTCATGTTTATTTTTATGTTCTATATTATGCAAATTTAATAATATCAACCGTGTAGAACATTAATAACACTTCCAAAGAGAAAGTTAAATGACAGATGTGTGACTTAATCTCACTAGGATTATTTCAAAAATCTGGAGTTTACTTTCTCCATGCTCCCCAAAAGGCTTATCAAGATCAATACCATCATTACCCAGGTGTATTCATTGGTGGGTGGATCTTGAAAGCATAAATGACAATTTCAGTAACTGAATCAGGAACATGAAATTTTCTAAAAGAAAAAAGGAAGTGAATCCTGGAGTTTTTAGAATTTTTATTATAAAAAGGTAAAAGAGCATGGCATGAGTTGTAGAAAGAAACAAAATTTCTTTCTGACTCTACTATACAAAATATAAAAATGAGAAGCTACTGCAAAATAATTTTCCATAAAGTTCAAATGGAATAAATAAGCTTAAATTAAAGGGTTATCTGGAGGTCTGGCCTATGTCCAAATGTATATCCAAGCATTGACTGAAAAGTTCAAGAAGTTTAAGTTCTCAGGCTAGTTAGAACAAGAATAGAGTCTTTCTTCATGCCTCAACCTTTGTAAGGTTAATAATTTTAGCAGCTTGGTTAAAGTGACTCCATTTTATATATTCCCTATCTCAATTCTTTCCTTAAGCTAGAAAGAGTAATAGAGCAAATAAGTACCTATTGCTTTACTTTTTCTTTTCCCTTCCCTTGCTCCCTCCTACTGTACCTACTACTCCACCCATTTCTGACCCTACTACAGTCCTTGTTTGAATAGGTTATTTACATATCCCAGAAGACAGTTCATTGACTTTACACAGACTGTTGCACTTTGTGATTTAAATGCCATTCGGACACAATTTCCAAATTTATCATGCCTGTGTTATAGTAGTTCTGTGATATATCATGATGCTTTGTTTATCACTACTCATTACATTGTTTTTTTTTTTTCCTCCCTTTTTCCTTTCTCCTTTCTTTTGAAAATAATATATGTTGGTAAAGAGTCTGGAATAAAACTTCAGGTGTTCAAATTCTGACCCCAAAATTTATCAGTGGTGTGACTTTAAGCAAGTTACTTAACTTACTTTGTTCCTCACTCTCTTCATCTATAAAAGGAAAACATTAATTTTTATCTAGTGTGTAGGAATTTGAAAGGATTAAATGAGATAATATAGATATTTATTATAAGTATAGCCCATAATAAATACTCAATAAATGATAGCTACTATACTACTTATTAAAGTTTGAAGATGATTCAAGGCCCATTGTGACCAGAGAGAGATTTTTAAGCATATAAACAATTTATTTTTAACTCTACATTCTTCTCTTCATTTAGTTTTTTTCATTTGTTTGTTTTTTAATGAAAATGTGAGGACAAAGAAGCCACGGATAAAAAAGGAAAAGATAAGCCTGGCATTCTATCCCTCTGTCATTTACCACTTTGTTGGGAGGAACTGAATTTTAAAGCAATTTGTATATCTTTTTTCAATTTAAGCTTATTTATTCTGATTGAACTTTATGGTCAATTATTTCACAGCAGCTTCTCCTTTTTTATAACATTTTATATAGTGAAGTCAGAAAGAAATTTCAAACTATTTGGTGGATTTAGACAAATTTTATTTAAATTTTTTTAAAATATAGATTATAAAACCCCTAATCTTTACAATGTTTTCTTAACATAAAAGTTCCTCTAAGTTACCATCTAGCTATGATCCATGGTAACAAAAAAAAAAAAAGAAGAGAAAAAAGTATTACTACAAGACTTTAGTAAATGTCTGAATAATTAAATATACATAGAATGGAGAAATTATTTTTCCTAGCCATATTCATTATAATAAAGAACATAATTGTTTCTGTATCTTATGAATTAAAATGCCAACTTTAAATCTAGGATAGTGCTATATAAGCATTTGTTCAAAAAATGTTGTTTTTTTTTTTTTTTTATAATGACTTTGACATGTTGATTTAAGATTCTTTTTTCTAGACCAACTTTGCATGATGGGGGGGGTGGTTCATGCTTTTATTGCATAATGTGTGAGAGAACTGGAAACTATTGTGTGATAAGAGGGAGAATTCTAAAATCTGCAGATAAAATTGTAAGATATTGTATAGGTAGAGAAGTTAGTTGTATTCTTTATCCCCAAAATATGACTTTTAAATTAATATAGAAAAAAATCAATGGCTCTCAAATCAAGTAGCCTAGGGAGGAGAATTAATGAAATCAGAGTATATAAAGAAATCAAAGAATGTTGAAAAACAAACACATGAGATATAATCCAAAGAGAGAGGGGAGTTGTAGATTGTTTATCCCTAAAGAGATCTCAAAGGCTATTTAAATGCAAACGGTCTTCTTTGTTGTGGCTATTGTTCTTATTGAATGCAGCCTGTATAGGGTTGCTAGAAGAATTCTCAGGCCTAACCTTGTCCCAGGGAATGTGCTGGAACAAAATCAGCCAGGTGAACAACTGTACCACAGGATGGCTGGGCACCAGGTAATGGCAGGTCTTGTTAGAAGGACTTCAGCCAGGGTGATGCTGGGTGTAGATTCTGATCCAGAGCTCACACCTCTCTACACTTAATGATGCCAATAGAAGCCACAATTAAATTAGTTGCTCTTTCATAATACCACACTTCAAATTATATTATAGACTTAATGACCTTCTGAATGTAACCAAATCAGACCAATCTGGCTGTCAGGTTTGTGCTCTGAGGATCTTACTATAGTCTTAATGGAATGACCTCTGGATTGTAAAGCTGCTATCCACTAAATGTCCCTTCAGTTAAGCCATCAATGTGCCTGGAAAGTCTATGAATTATAGATAGAGTCCCACAAAGTTTGGTCACAGACCTCATGCACTCCTTTTCAAGATGTACCTCTGATGATGTGAATGGAACTCACTGAGATCTACTCAATTAGCAGTAGAGTCCATACTTGTAGTTCTATCCTGAGCCAAGTATCTATTTACCTCCTCAAAATTTAACACCAGCCAGACACTCCTACCCTTCAAGGATCTCCACTTAGGATGGCCATCCTCCCCCTGACTGGCTTTTGTCGTCACTAAGTACAGCAACACATCAGACAAAGTTTCCCCAGCTCAAGAGCATACCGATGGAAATGACTGCACCTCAGAGGTGAAGCTACCATCGAAGAGAATGCTAAGGAAAACAATGTGCCCCAAACTTGCTGGATATTAGGATTCTGCCTTTCTCAATCTTTGCACTAGGAGGAAAATGAATGACTATAGTTGTCAAACTGGAGGCTGAGTTGCAAAAAGGCTCCAGCTGATGGACCCTGAAGACCTAACAGAACACTGTCTCTTGAAAATAGCTTACTGCTTGCCCTGGGACCCTTACCTCTATAAACAAACAAACAAACAAACAAAAAAACACCAAAAAACAAACAAAGCAAAACAAAAATAAAAAACAGAAAAACAAACAAAATACAACAAACAAAACAAAACAAACAAAAAACACCTACGAAAACTTGAGTAAGTCTCCTGACAACTGCCTGGCAACACTAGATATCATTTCACCTTTTTGACAAGACAGACCATTTATTCTAAATCACATTGGCCACAATGAGGTACTTCTTTGCAGCACCCCAGTTTGACCTGCTTACATCCCAAGGTTAGGGACCTCTTGTTGCTATGGTCACCCTCAGTGTAACAGATTATGATTACAGCTTTTGCTTTCCACCTGATGCATGACAACAGAACTTACTCCTCTCATTCCCACAACCACTGCCTGTACTTCTTCTATACCCCAAATTGCCACCTCCATTTCTCTCCACATCTTATTCATAAACTCCTCTCCACTGTACATCACAACACTGCTTCATACTACACCCAAATGAGACAGATTTGATAGATCAAATATATCCATACAAAACTCCAAGATAGCAGCCCAAGCCTTGCTGGTAAAATTATGTTGGATCTGTCACCATTCAAGAACAGACCTACAGCTCCTTGTTGCTACCTGTCACACAGCTATTCCTAGTGATCAGCCCTATGTGCTACTTCCCTCTAAAATGCCTCAGGCTTCATTTAAGCTTATGAAAAACCTGCTTCTTTTGGTTTGAATTGACCAATCTTGCCTTATCCTAGGAAGCACAAAGCGCTCCACCCAAGGACCTCAGTAAATGCATGTTCCCCAGGTCCTACTGAGCTTGCTCTCTCTCTGCTGCAACACTGACTTGACCTCCCTGGGTGGCCCCTGGAGGCATGCTTTGTACCTCCTCCAGGACCTGTGAGTAATAAATTTCTCTATTTCATCCTTCTTAGTTATCTTCTGTTGAAACTTGGCTCACCCTCTGACACCCCAGAGAGCTACTTAACAAATGTTACTTTAACAAAATCACAAGGAGTTGAGCCTTTCTATATGCTCTTATTCTAGTTCTTTTGATCTTAGTTTAAATATTATTTCTGCAGTTTTTTGTCCATCATATTTAAATTAGGACCCTCACTTCTTATCTCCTTCCAGGGATAGTTTAGAATAAAATTACCTTGTTTAAATCCATCACAGTATTTATCATAATTTATGATCATGTTTACTTTTCTACTGTCTGTCCCCCTGAACTATAATGTCTATATCTTGCTTATTGTCATGTCTTTAATAGGTGGCACAGTGATCTGCCAGTGAGTAACAGATTCAAAAAATATCTGTTGAATTAAGAAGAATGAGAGACTAGACTTTCAATATGAGAACTATGAAGGACTTCAAAATATCTTATATACTATAATTTTAACTTCAGGCAGCCTTTAGGATTTTTAAGAGGAAAAAAAAAATTAGAGCTAGAGCTCTAGAATTTTAGCAAATTCTGCCAGTGAATTATATAGCCAAGAAAGAAACTGACATCCATTTGAAATGTAAAATAATAGTCTTCATTTGTCATAGTCTTGGTTATTCATATTCATATATTTGTAACTAAAATACTTTGCAGAAACTCCATAAATGTTTCACCAGAAGTCATTATAAAATTATATATTTAGAGAAGCTATTATGACTTTAAATTATTTTAGATTTAAGATACACAAATGAATTAAACCAGAATTTTTAAAAAAGTTAAGATAATCAAAAGTAGAAACAATACAAAACAATCCAGCAATAAAACGATGCATATGGCTCTTCCAAGGTGCTCTTATGCTAGTTGTTTTACAGATCTTTCTCCCATATGTTCAAATCCTTTCTTTTCCTCCTCCCTCTGATCTTTCTCAATGAAGAATTTCTTCAGCTTCTCAAGAACAAATAGGTTTGTGACCCTTACAACCTAATAGGAACAACAACAGCACCCACACACTGGGAGAATAGCAAATGACATAGCTGAAGACAAACACAGTTGGAAATTTGGCTGCCTTCCTGTGATTTGTGAATTCTAAATATGTAGAGAGACCTTCTCCTCTCTCCAACACCTTGTTTTTACCAATAGTTCTTACAAGTTGTTGCCCAGCAAAAAGAATAATTATATCTATTTTCTTTGTTATCCCTTTTGCAATTTAAGAGATATAAATATGATTTTCAAACACCATGCTTGAAGGAACTGACTACTAAAAAATAAGTAAGATTGTTTCTGGCACCTAGTTTCCCAGCTATTCAACGGGAAGCCTCTGTAGCCCCTTCAGATTGATCCACAGGTACTGATATTAATTCAGCTTTCTCCCTTGGCTATCCCATTTATGAGGTGATTAAGTTGAAGGATTAAAACAACATTCTTTTGGAAATTTGCTTTAAAAATCAAGTAGGTAGGGATCACTGAATCCTTGACATTTAAAATGAAATAAACAAAAAGCAGCAACGACCACTACAACAGTAATACATCAACAAGAGAGGCTACATTTACAAAGCCCAGCATTTCCTTTACTATGTAATATATATTTTTTCCCTTGGATGAGAGGGTGGATATTAATGGGGACTGTGTGTGTATTTGAGGGGGGAGGCAGGCAATGGAGAAAACCAGAATATGTACTTACTGTATATAGGATCTCTTTCCTATCATCTACTTCCTCTAATTTATGAGAGAAGATTGAAAATTTACAATCATACGGAAATACAGTAAAAGGAGAAATGGTCAATGATTGTGTTTAATCTTTTTATTGTTCTCTATATTTTTATATTTACTATCCTTCAATGTTAAGCTGTTGAATATAGAAACAGTTATTAGATCCTTGTGAATATATATTTCTCATTGTTTAAAATTAAGTCTTTTGCATGAGTTGTCTGAAGTCTAACCCAGCAAGAAGCATATTTATTGGTATATTTTATTATTTGAATTCATGAAAGTTTCCATGTTGTTTCCACTTTTTTTCAGCTCTTAAGTCTAATCATCTTAACTTTGGAGAGTCTATCAAATTCCATCTGTTAGTTGATTCCCATCCTGGGAATCATATTAACCAGCTACGTATAAAACCCATTCGCAGAAAACAAACTTTTAACAAGTAGTACTTTTCACCATGAGCATTATTCCCGTGTTTCACACATTCTTCCTTATATAAATCTTAAAAGTACAGCAAAAAGTGACCTACACTTCTGACTCCTTGGGTTTGCCTTATGGGATGTTAATTAAACATGTGCACAGCAGGTGTCTAGACCAATTGTGCATCAAACATCACTTACTTATTTTATATAGTTTAGGGCAGGGACATAAAGTACAGATTGAAATTGAAGTTTCTTGTGAGATGATGGTATCTTGGTTATTTTAAATTGTGTTTTCCATAATGTTTATAAACATCATTGGTGACAGATGGATCTTTTTTCCCAAACAGCTACAATTTGGCTTTTTTCCATTTATTTCATCTGTAGTTGCCCTATGCTCTGTATGATTTTGATCTTAAGATATAGTTTAACAAACTGCAGAATTTTACCATGTGATCCTCAGGATGTCAGCTAAAACATTTTTTTAGTATTAGAGGACATGTCCATCTTCAAGTAAAACGAAAGTTAAATAACTTGCAAAAGTGTAACTCTTAGAACCTTCAAATTTCACAATGAAACAATCAGCAAATACTTTTTTTAAAGATATGAAAAATGTACAAATTTTCTGAGCATAAGCAATATGAGATTTCATATGGATAAGAGCCAAAAAAGAATATGGCAGGTGAGACCATTAGTCAGATGAGACTATTATTAGTCAAGGACAAGAATATAATGCTTATCAGTAAGATGTAAGAACAATACAAAGTGTCTATATACAATACACACTAGATCCTAACCATATGAAAGACAAAGAAGCTTCTCACTCTCTACAGGAGAGGTTAGAGTACACTTCCAACGTCCTAAGAATAGGCACCCCCAACCCCCACCACATTCTTGCCCTCCTCTACATTGAAACCCCAGGGTGTAGGATTCTGGTCCTAAAAAAGAATCACATTTGGTTATATGAGATTTCAATTGATGAAAGCCCTTAAAAACTATAATTTCTTACCAGTAACAATGTTGCTACATCTCAAATGGAATTTCCTTCTATGAGAATCAAAGGCAGAATGGCATTAGTTAGGCAGCTGGGTGTAGTAAAACACGGTATTTTGGCAACTTTCTCTCAGTTCCCCCATGAGGTCATAACCATAGCAATAAAAATCAGCCACAGTGATGACAAATCATACTTTTTTTCCAAAGACGTCACGATAATATTAAATTCCACACCATAGGTAAAGATTGTACACTAAGACTCAAAACGTAGCTTCTCTTCGTCCCAGGTCAGTGTTCCTAATAAAATTATTAATATTGATCATATCTCACACTTATTCAATAACATTTATCTGTAGTGAAATTGAAATGTAGATAAAGGTAAATTTGGAGTTTATTAGAAAGTTTATATATAATTTAACTGAAGCACAGGTAATAACTGATATGTTATTTCGACTTAAGTATTCAAAACAGAAACCTTTGTTTCATGCTTATTTTTTACATGAAAGACTAAGCCCTGTCCATTTTACCTCCTTAAGAAATGTATATGGTAAGAGGTAGGGGCCTCCCCTATTGAGAGAGTGATTGATTGATTATTTCTCTCTCTCTCTCTCTCTCTCTCTCTCTCTCTCTCTCTCTCTCTCTCCTCTCTCTCTCTCTCTCTCTCTCTCTCTCTCTCTCTCTATATATATATATATATATATATATATATATATATACACACACACACACACACACACATACACACACATACGTGTGTGTGTGTGTGTGTGTGTGTGTATACATATACATATACATATATATATATTTTTTTTTAAGGCAAGGCAACCCTCGGTTGACCTCACAGATTGCAAGGACCTTGTCAGTTTACAATTCCTTATTTTTTAATTTTTTAAACCTACCACACCTGATCTTCCTAGGTGGCCTCCCATTCAAGTATTAACCAGGCCTGACTCTGCTTAGCTTCTGAGATGAGATAGGATTGGGTTTGTTCAGGGTAGCATGGCCATAAACGGGAGAGATAACTTATTCAATGTTTCATCCATTCTTCACATATTTAGACTACTATTTTTGTTTTAAAACAAGTTCTCAGGTGTTTATTTTCTTGCTGTGTTTTACTCTATCAGTTTATTCATGCCAAACGCTTCAATTTTACATGGCTACAACTTACATTGTCTTCTCCATCTCCTCATTCTTTTTCATCTTCAAAATGATCTTTGCTAATCTATAATTTTTCTTCTCGAATATAAATTTTAGGATTAGCTTGTCAAATGCCAAAAAAAAAAAAAAAAAAGGAAAGAACTACCCTGTTGCAATTTTGACAGGTTGCATGGAATTTATTAATTTGACAGAATGGTTGAATTTATACTTTCCTGAGTCTTCTTATCTATATATATTATATTTTCATATCACAAAACTCAACAACTTAGAAAGTCTTTTATAACTTCTAATAACATTTTATTTTTTTAGCATAGCGGTATCACATAACTGTTCAATTTATTTCTCAGTACCTATTATTTTTCCTTGTATTTCCAGTTGATTGTTGTGGATATAAAATAATGCTACTAAATATTGTATAGGACGTTGATCTCGTGTCCACCACTTTTCCTGGATTTGCTATGTGGACAATCACATTATCTACAGATGATGACAGTCTTATTTTTTCTTTCCAAACCTTATACTTCTTAGTTTATTTGGCTTTTTTCTTTGGCTAAAATCTATCATAGAAGTTGAACAGAAATGACAGTATTTTTTAACTTTCATAAATAACTTTGATGTTCGCTATAGATTTTGGTAGCTAACCTTTATTTCATTAAATAATTAATCTTTTACTTTAAATTTCTAATAGTTTATTAATTTACTTTTTATAATATCTTGAATAGATGTTGACTTTTCTGCATTCATTTAGAAAACCATACACCATTTTTTCTTTCATCAGTTTATGTTGTTAATTACAGTAATAGATTTTTCTAAGATTAAACCACTTATCTTCCTATAAATCCATTTGGTAAGTATTCATTTTAAAATACATTAATATATTTGGTACGGCAATTTTTAACTTAAATTTTTTCACATATAATCAAAAAATGGCCTATACTTTTTATTTGCTGTAATTGTCCAATTTTTCTATCAAATATTATTAGCCTTGGAAAATAGAAAAAGAATAAACTCTCCAAATTATATTCCGTAACTTTTTTTCTGGAATGACTTTCAGCAATTTATATGTATTTAAAAATTTTATGCCCTCTAGCATTTCAAATATGTAGGTAAAAGTGGTTTATAATATTCTCCTTGGATTTCAAAGAATAATCTCTACATCTATAGTTATCTCTCTGTATAGATATGTATATATGTGTATAAATATAGCTATACACATATACACGAGTGTATTTATGTATGCATTGGTTTTCTATATTCATCCTCATTGTCTTGATATCTTTTTGTTATTTTTCACTTTTTTCATTCTTTAGTCTTATGCTATTATTTTCTAGATAGAACATATATAGATTATTACTACTTAGTTTTTCTATTTTAAAAACATGGACTTAGTTTATATATTTCCTTCAATTACTGTTTTAGATAATACTTCCAGTGATTTTGTTTTTTTAATTCAAAATATTGAAGTTTTTATTCAGAATATATTAATCCACAGATTTTTATAAGCACATATTTTAGTTTCCACATATATTGAAAGATGGTTTAGTTATACTTCTAA
Organism: Eidolon dupreanum; assembly: GCA_028627145.1. Lineage (NCBI taxonomy): Eukaryota > Metazoa > Chordata > Mammalia > Chiroptera > Pteropodidae > Eidolon > Eidolon dupreanum. Next base: position 113,259,449 of record CM053509.1, on the reverse strand, counting down.
AATTAAATTTCAATTTTATTTTTCTCATAAAAAGTCAGGCATGTTGACAAGCTTATGCTCAAGGCTTATTGTTTATGTTTAAGTCTGTCATTTTCTAACTTTTTGAACTCCAATACACATCAGAGCTAAAGCACATTTCCATGTGTATCTATAACAAAATATCCCCACAAAAAGATTACATCAAAATCTCACTGGGAAGCACTATCTTTCACTCATCAAATATTTGTTTTTAAATTCAGCGTAACAGTGTTAGATGACTGAGAGCTGCACTTATGGCTACAGAGCACCTGAACTGTTTCACTCAAATTGAGATGTGCTGAAAGTGTAAAATACACAGTAGGCTTTGAAGACTTAGTATGAAAAACAGATATAAAATATCTCATCAATATTTTAGAATACTGCCTATAAGTCAAAATAAAAATATATTGGATACATTGCATTAAATATATTATTAAATTTACGTGCTTTTTACTTTTTTTACAAGTAGCTACTAGAAATTTTAAATTATATATGTGACTTGCATTATCTTTTGGGCAGTGCTGATTTAGAAAATGAAGCTCTTTTGTGTTCTTTGAAGCCATGATTTTAAAAATAAGGCTGCCAATATTCCTCAGAGGTCAGAGTTTTCAATCAAAATGGCTAACTGGCTCTTGTGTGACAGTTTCAGTTGGATGCTAAAAAGGCCTCTGTGAGATAAAGTAGACTCTCAGACTTGAGGCAGAGGCTATCTACCAAGAGTTAGTTTAAAACAACAATATTTCCTAATCAAAAAAATAATTAATAGTAGAAAAAAAATAGTTCATTGATAATAGAAGAAAAGGTCTTTTGATTGCTGGTAACTTGTTTGAACAAAGCTCTATTCTAGTAAATATCATAGATGTGCAGTGGAGAAAAGTATAAAATTGGTGCTAACTTACTTTGGGTTCAATGTGGTATGTTTCTTAAGTTTTTTACATGTGTTTAAATATCTGCCTTTGATATCCTTTGTTGTATGACTTGCTTATGTACTTTAGATAAAACAAAAAATCAAATTTAGTGGTGGCATATGTTATTTTAGGACCACAGCACAATTTCACTAACCAGTTCAATCAGGGATATGATCTGGATGCAGACATAGGAAAGGGGGTTTTGCTTTTCTACTGATTGCTACTTCTAGTGAAACAAAAGAGAGTGAGGTGCAAGGAGTCCTAGAGTATAGAAATGGCATAGAATGGAGAGGAGGCTTTTATCCCAAGGATATGTCTTTGTAGAAGTTGTGAAGGATGTGCTGGTGATAGCCAGGCTTTCAGGTCATGATTGTAACTGGAATTAGTGGCACTAGTAGTGGAATTGTAAGATAAGAATGTTTTTCAACTGCATATCACACTGTAGACTCATATTTATATGATCACTTCTAAAGTTATCTACCTTTGAGTTTCTTGCTTTTGTAGATTTTTTTTTAAATAAAACAATTTAGCTGCTGCTAGACTCTACTACTTTTTTCTTCAAGAATAGGAAAAAGCAAAACATCATCTATTTGGAGAAGCTTCACTGATTCCCAAAAAGTCATATTTCATACATTTCAAAAGTCATTATCATATTAAAATTTTAAAATATTTTAATTGAATGGAAACTTTGAGCTTTTTAAGGAGAATAATATAATCTAAAGCATCTTATTAATTACAGATGCTAGAATAGAATTTATTTCAGTTGCAGGTAGAATTGAAAGGGAAGATTTTCCAAACATTATTCACTGAGTGGAAAAGGGGGTACATATTTTGAAATGAAGGCAGCCGTCCTTTTTTCCAAAGACTTGGCTCTACTTTGATTGAAGTGACACTGTATGAACCCAAATTTTTAATTCATATAAACAAGGAATGGGTATGGCTACACTCTACTTCCCTAACAAATTGCCATATAGATTGGATTGGTTTTCAGGAGACTGGAATTGGAAATAAATGCCCAAGTCTCATTCATTATTAGTGTGGAGGGACTAGAATCAGTGTGATGGTGCCTTTTTGTCTCAAACAGCTAAATGGTTCATGAGGGGAGGTTTACAATTAGGCAAGATCAAACTGTTTAGATTTAATGAGAAAAGGTTTTTTCTTCTATCATAAATGATGGGTGGGATGGGAGCTTATACTACAGTATCTGGGTCTTTTATCACAAATGTTTCATAGACCAGAATTCAGATGGGTGCAGACATCTATTTCCATGGGAAATATCAACTTTTAATGGTGTAGGTCTTGCTTTCTAGGAGGAGGACTGATAAATCTATAACATTTAAAACATTAAGTACTCTGCTGTGCTTTGTATTTTTTATCCTTCCTTGCTTTCATAGTTAAAATGTAGTATATCATTGTTATAGAGATATTCTAAAATCACAAATTGATTATACATTCATATATACATACATACATACATACATATGTATGCCAACATATACATGTATATGGACACACATGTGATATTTATTTAATGAAGGTCAAAGGAAACAATCTGATTTTTCTTTTAGCTGAACTTATCATAGCACTAATAATGACAATGGCAATGGGAGAACATCTCATGGAGCAATCTACAAATAAACCAATCATATTTCACCGATGACAAACAGAATTATAAGATTTCAATTTTAAATAATAAATCAAATTGTTGACATTTTACCTAAATCAATAGTCTTCTCATTTCAAAGAAAAAAAATGAATACTCCCTTAAGAATATTAAATAATTTATTTAAACAGAAGCAAGAGCCACAATAAAAAAGAAATGTCACAATTGCTATATTTAACAATTACCCTTATTTATTATGTCTTTATATTTCTGATCAAGTTATCTAATCTCATTAGATTCTGATTTTCAAATTTCATTATAGGAAATGTATTGCTTCCATATACTTATGCTTTACAATTCAAAGTCTTTGAACCACTTTATATTTTCTTTACCAAACTTTTAGACTAATTCGAGTGCATGTTAAACATTCACGAGTTATATTTCATTCAAAAATGTGATTTAGTCAGGCTGAATTATGGTAGTCATAATTTTAGTGTAAAGTATGTTAATTGTTATAGTCTATGTTTTAAATGAATACATATCTTGAAATTTACAGTTTAATGGTATTTGATCACAGTTTTACTTCTAAAATTGTATTTCCTATAAAAAATATTACAACTTTCAAAAAATTTCATTCACAAAATGTAGACCACTGATATATTTACATACCAAATAGTTTATGTACATATTTCATATACTCACAGACATAAGATGGTGATTTATGGCTAGATTTCAATTTAATTTCTTTATCATATTTATTTTAATTTCAAATGTACATGTCTCTTTTGCAAGTTAAATAATATATGTGCATATAAAGAAGTTGATATTCTATTCCTACGCCTCAACTTCTAGCCATTTTTAATCTTACACTCTAAAGGTAATCAATATTAATCACTCAATGTGCTCACTTTTCAAAATGTTCCATGATCTTTTGGGGCAAAATATTTTATGTATTTAATGTTAATTAAAATAATAATGTATAAAGTTGAATAATGCTTGCTATGGCCAACTATCACTGTAAAGCAGGTGCTAAATATTATTTTGCACATTCTTGCAAAACAACTCAATCTTAATCTATTAGAGTTTTGCTTTTTAAATTGAAAGACTCCTAATCAGCTTAGAATCTTGGAACTTTTAAGCTGAAAGTGGCCTGTTTACCTCATCTTGTCCCTCCTCTTACTTTTAAGCAGAAAAATACTTAGACTAGCTAATATAGATTAAACTTGAGCCTTTCAGATTTTGTTTGTTTGCTTGGGTTTGGTTTAAAGACCAAACCAAAAGGAGGAGTTATTAGTGGTCATGCTATGACAACTGGAATAAATCAAGATGATCTCAGGCAAAGGAGGAAGTATGCTCATCCCACTCAGAGAGAAGCAATAGGGAGTTAAGCTTTTTAAGACTCTGAATTTTCATTTTATGCTCTATTTCCTTTACTATTAATTTCAATAATGTGAGGCAAGTACTTTTATCTTCATTTCAAAGTTAAGGACAGTGAAGCACAAATTAGTTAAGTATGGTGATGATTAGTAAGTGCAAAAAATTTATATGTGTGTAATGATCTATTGGACTCAAGCATATTTTTATTTCTCAGTACCAAAAAACTGATAACATTTGTTTGGTCACTTATGTCATACAGTGCAGACTACAATGAAATTAATGAAAACTATAGAAGGGATGTTATTAAAACTGTACATCTTCATTATAAATGTATTTCAAAAAAACAGCAAAACAAATCAGAGGAACTGGAAATTTCTTGCTCAATATTTGATGATTCTAGAATTAGATTTTATAACCTATTCTATGATAGCTCTTAAAAATTTAGGATAGAAAATGATTTTTCTATCTTCTAAAAGTTCCCCAGAATTATTATTGCTGGTCTAAAAACATTAATAAAAAAGTAATAGAAATATGACATTTACATTTGTACTGTATATGTACCAGCCTAAAGAATTTACCGTCCTAAAAAATTTGTTTATGATTGTTTTAATTGTCTGAAAAATTTGGATTTCATTCTTAGATTAACATAAACACTTTTTATTTCTGTAATGGTTTTAGCAATGAGAAAACTCCTTTGATAATATAACTTGAACAGTCAAGATATTTGTGTCTAATCCTCTGTAATATTGATGAGATTTACTCTATAGATTAACTTCATGTGTATCAAAGAAGGCACCGATGTTTAATCAAGAGCTTAATGACTTTAGGCAATAAGGAAGGAAATAAAAAGACAGCATGTTCTTAGTTCTGGAAATGCCTTTAATATCTTGAATTTTGACATTTTGAGAGGTTAATGGCTGAATAAGAATAGTAAAAACCAAAACAATGCCATTATCATTTATGGAGCCTATATCATATGTATGGATAAGTGCTAAGAACTTTGCATACATTATCTCTAATTCTTACAACAAACTTCCATTTTCAAAATGAGAAAAGTGAGACTGAGTGTGGTTATGTAAATTGCCCAAGGTCACAGCTAGTAAACACTAGATCTTGCCTTAAAGTCCCACAGCTAATTTTCTACCCAACCCTATCATTCTACCCCAAATAGTGACAATTTCTTGTAACACTTTCAAAAAAGTGTTAACAACAACAAATGTTGTTGAAACAATATTGAATGATATCTTTTTTTAAAAACGCTATGCTCTAAAATGCTAAAAAAATAACTTAAGAAACTCAAAATAGTTCACATATCTCTTTTTTGTTAAATAAAGATGATGCTTAAGTGTAATCCTCAGGATTTTACCCCTGCTGGAAGTAAACCAAAAATGCAAGTAGGTTCTATCTGGTATTTGCTTATGTAGTTCATTTTTGATCCACTTTTATACATTGGGAGAATAATTATTTTTCAACTCCTTGTCTGTTATGGTGACTACAGTCTAAAATTTTCAGGATAATTAAATCATGAGACATTTTCAAAATAGAAACCCCAAATATTTCAATCCCTTGAGAAAAATGTGATAACTAATAAAAAAATATTGTTTTTAGCAGATTTCATAAAAACTAACTCAGAATCATTTTCAAATAATAATAGTTACCAGTTATTGAAGACTTCGCTCTTTACAAACAACATTTAATTCTCTGACATCGTCAAAAGGTAGGCAGTGTCATTACGCCAATTTTATAAAAACTAACCAGTGAATTTAATTAACTTTCTTTGTCTATATAAAAATTCAAATTTGACTCAACACTATTAAATTCTATTATATGTAGTTCTTCTAAAGAACAGAAATTATTTGATTGGTGGCAAATGGTGGCAACGGTCTTGCTTTACAGATTGAAATCTTAAGTAATTGGTTCAGTGGCAAAACAGGAAATAAAACTCTTGAATTCTCCCATTTGTCCCCTTCAAAAAGATACATATTCATTAGAAAGCACTGCTGTTTTAAACACCAAGTATAATGCAATTTTTCTCATGAAGACTACTACGGTATTAGACAAATTGACAATATCAAAGATATTTGGTATATAACATATATAATGAAAGTAAATTCGATAAGCTATTTAGAAAAACTGTCATACAATGGCCTGCTACAAACATAACTGTTTCTCATGAGTAAAAATAATGGCATAGTTTGATGGTAAAAGAACTTGGGATCGATTGTCCCACCACAGCATTTTTCTATCAAAAATATTGCCCACAAAATTTATTCCTGGGCACATTGAGGGAGTAAGGACATTTCTATGCTTCAAGGATTAAATCCATCAGTCCACGGATACATGAGTAAAATGTTGATGATCAAGGAGATAGTGGTCGGTGGTATTCACACCTTTTTTAAATTATATGCTGACATTAAATAATCATATTTTCTCTTTTAAGTTTTCTTATAAAGGGGAAAAGATAGAATTGTTCTCTTTAAAGAAGACATGCACTCAGTTAAAACTGAAGTATACTCAAATATAAGTCCTTTTTCAAATTTAAAAATCTTTTTTTTCAGATCTCAGAACACAAGAAAAGATCATGGATTCATGAATATGCAAGACCATCAAACTGAGTTGAAACACCCCAAAACGGTGCAATATTTTAAAAGGCGAAACAAAAAAAATGTTGGATTTCAGTTTGTAATGCTTCTTTTGCAGTGACTTTTACAGTGGTTTTTTTCTTTTCTTAATTCTCCACTAATGCTCCAGCTAGAGTAATATGTTGTCAACAGATATTCAACGTAATACATGGAAATATATAATGTGTGTTTTTTAGTGTGTCTACTAGTGCTGTGGCCATAGACCAACCTGTGTTTAAAATCTTAATAGTCTTTTTTAGAAGATAGGACTAACATTGATCAATAAAAATAAAAAGCATATGACAAAATGTTAATACATATGTTATATAGACTGTATGTGACATAATAACTGAGAGAAAAAAAGATTGCTAAGTGTTGGCATAGTCAGAGGATTATTCATAATATCTATAGGCTTCATTCATATGTCACTTTAAGAGTCTCCTACTTGCTATAAGAGTCAACTTGGACAAATCATTCTATTTCTCTGGGCCTTAGTTTCTCCATCTCTTGAAGACATAGAATAACATCTACCTGACAGATTTTATTTTAAAGAGTAAATAACTTGGTATAAATTGGAATGTGCACTCAATATTTCCTTCCATGATGATGAAACTACTTATAGTTAAGGAGTGAAGGGTGAAATATGAAAAGGACACAGGCAGAAAGGACAGTAGACAGTAAGGATGATAATGAAATATTTTAAATATTTACTACCAATAAAAAAAATTGGACTTGGTAATGTGAAACTCAGAGGGTATCGAAGTCCAACATGGATGGATTTAACTCTTGACTCACAATTATCAGTGTGTTTGCAAGCAATTTAATTAGGCTTGCTTATCCTCAGTTTGCGAACCATGGAACACAAAGATAGAAATATCTGTATCATAGGGATATTTTGAAGATCATATGAAAAAAAGAGCATAAGTATCTGTTGTGTTCATAAAGGCTGACATATCCATTAGGTGCAGTAGGCATAGTGCCTAAAGCCTACGATATATTTAGGGGTCCACAAAATGTTTTAACTTTATTTCTTCTAAAATCAGAAAGAAATAACATAGTAATAAGTAATAATAATCCAGCTGGACTATATATATATATATATATACATGCATACATGTATACACATACACACATATACATATATACATATATATTTCTATACTAATGCAATTGTAAATGTAATTTTTGGTATTGTTTAATGAAGAAAATGTCCTGTGCAGGCAAAAAAAAAAAAAAAGAAAAAAGAAAACTTAGAGACCACAAAAATCATAATGTGGCCTAGTATTCAGTTCTATTCTTGTCTCGTTTTACATCTAGTTTATAGGAATGGGCTGGGTCAAGTGAAGCACAGAAACACAGACTTTGAACTCTGATCCAACCAAATCTGAAATATGATAGTCCCTGTCCTTGTACTTACGTGAAAACATACTTTTCATTGTTTGCTCCAATTTTCATTGTGTTTTTTACAAACTGAAGGATCCTACTAGGTACAACTAACACTCATAAAGTCCTTTATCAAAAGTAAAAGACAACATTTCACTTTCAATATAACAGAAATGTCTCAGTCTACATTTTCATCCAATTAAATATTTAGAAGATAAAAACAAACAAAAAATGGCTATGTATGATCAAAATAACGCTTAGAAAACCATGACCTAGGAGCCCAGGTTCAAAGATTTGCATTTAAAATTGCTTAGCTTAATTATTTCAAGTTTTAGTCACTTTTCCCTCAAATATATATGTATCCAGGTTATAAACAGAAAAACTTATTAAAAATCTATATCTATTACTATGTGGTAGCACCTCAAATCTCCCAAGAGGCTATTACTTTTGCCAATCTACTTACACCATCTTAGTCCCTTCTTCACTTCTCTTCTTGGTGACACATTAGTCTCACACGACATAAGTATGTGTCTCCAGCAGCTCCCCAGAAACAGTTCATCTTTTGAGAATTTGCAACATTTTGTTTGAGAAGAGGAAAAGCTAGCATAATGATAAGTAGCACACAAATAAGTATGCTTTATCCTATTAAGAAGTACAAATAGGACAAAAGTTTAAGTATTTACTGTGTATTCTCTTCACCTGAGGTCATTATGTATAATTATTAAATGACAATAGTTTCAATTAGGGCTAAAATAATACATCTGTACTTCTTGCCATATGTTTGTTTAGAACTAGAAAATACAAATATCTATGTAATATAATTAAGACTATGAAGAGAAAATAAGAGCTGTTTCTTAGGACAGCATTTTGTTTTGTTCTATATTTTACAGGAAGGATTTAACTAGCAATCCTATAATTATACACAAGAAATTGTTAAACTTCTACTATGCAAGGAAAGTAACTGTCAAATGCCTTTGAAATTTGGACCTTGCTCTCTTAAAATGGTTTCTTAAGTAAGGCCAGTAAAGTAATAGGCAAACTGAATATTTGCATTTTGATTTTTCTTCTCCACTTAAAAAATGATTTTAAAATCTGCATTTCTCTGATAAGGAAAATGATCTGCATTCACTCAGTATGACTAAATACTTTCTAATATATCAATATCTAAAACTAAGACCTATCCTCTAAAAGCATTGTGGCACAATGAATGCTTATTTGTCATAGAATTCATGCATAGAACATGGTAGTAGAGAGTCAGCTGAGATGTCACACTTTAAATTTATTGATAATATGATCACAGATGCATTTTTTTTTTAGACCAGACAATCCTTGGTTGACCTCATAGATTGCAAGGACCTTATCAGCTTACAATCCCTTATTTTTTAATTTTTTACACCTGCAGCACCTGGTCTTCCTAGGTGGTCTCCCATCCAAATACTAACCAGGCTCAACCTTGCTTATTAGCTTCCGAGACCAGACAGGACTGGGTTTGTTCAGGATAGCATGGCTGAAGCCCAGGTGCATTTTAAATTACCTCACCCACATTGCTTTCCTATCAACTGTCACTAGTAATTTTATACAGCAAGCATGTTGCCCTTATGACATTACCAAACACAATTTAAAGTCATTTATGATGCATATGGATTGACAAGTGGCTTCACCTTTTATTAGAATACAAGAAGGGAGTCAATAAACTTAAAAAATTAGATGCCAATCATCTTTGTAACCTAAAGGCGAGGAGTGGCACAAGTAAGGTAATCAAAAATATGGAAGTTTTCAGCATTAATCTAGTGGCTACTGCTAAAATCACTGTAGTCTCAAGATAAATTAGGTAAAGGAAGCAACTTATAAGTATTGGTTGAGAGGAGGCTTGCTTACTCAATAACTCAATAACTAGCACTTACAGTGATGACACCCAAGAATTGAGAAGACCCTGGCAACTCTGGACCCAAGGAATCAGTGACTCATTTCTTGGGTTTATGGCATTACAGCAAAAGAAGAGAGTAATGTTTATTTTTTAATCATGTTATAACCATCTGTGAAAATTTGCTTTCTGTTTGACATGTATAAGACCACCTACTTCTCTTTTCTGAGATTAAAAAAGACACTAAAATCCTTTTATATGTAATTATATTATAAACCTATTTTTAAAATGCCATACTTTCTAAAAGTTCTACTTATAGACCTTCTGTATTTAAGATACAAACATACAAATATTATGGTCTTTACTACCTACTATGGCTGATCAATTTTTCTATCCCCTTTTAAAACTAGTGATCAGCTACACTTAATAGTATACAGTGAAGAAAACTAAACATTGGAAATAAATAATGGGTTAATAAAGGTCAAATTTAAATAACTCAAATGTCAATTAATAGGAAAATAAAGTTCTAGTATATTTATATAATAGAATATTTTGCAGAAAAAAAAAACAAACTTACTAGTACATATATTAACCTGATAAATCAAAAAATCATTATGTTGAATGAAAGAAGTCAGTCACACGAATATGCATACTGTATGATTCCAGTTACATGAAGTTTAAGAACATACTAAATTAAACCATGGTGATAAGATCACCCTAGAGGTTATCAGAAATGGGGGGTGAGGCATTTTCAGGGTAGGAAGACAGGAATTTTCTTGGCATATGGAAATGTAGTTTTCTTGATCTGTGTGGTGGTTACAAGGATGTGTACACTGTAAAAAATCATCAAGCTGTACATGTAAAACTCATTTATGTAGCTGAATGCAAAATTTACACTTTAATTAACAAAAAGAAGAATAAATAACTTTATGTTAACACTGGTTAACATTCATTCACCATTTGCATATCTTACTTCCTTTAATCCTTACAACAACCCTATGAGAAAGACACTGTAGAGGTGAAACGAGGCACAGCAAACATACAAAACTTTCCATGCTTACATAGATAGAACATTGCAGAACCAAGATCAGATGTTTAACTGTCTAGTTGCAGAGTCCATAGTCCTGAATACCAACCTGTACTATCTCTATCAGGTCTCCATATAGCTGGTTTTAATTTGTAGAGGAGCTTGATGTAATAGTAGACAATAAAAGGATTGTTCAGGAAAGAGTCATTAGAAGTGTTAAAGCTATGGAAATTGAAAGTAAAAACTATCCATCTGCATTTATGGGCTTTAAATAATTTTCAGTTTATGAATTATACATTTGGATGCGTAATGCTTTTAACTGTAAATATCACATTGTTCCCCAAAGTGCATTCCAGATAAGCTGCCTGTTGCAGTTCTTGGAAGATCAATAGATGTTAAAATGTGTCAAAGAGCTGTCATTTCAGGCCTTCTGTCTCTCTCTCTACTTTTAAAATAATCTATACTACATTATCAGAACACTTTTCCATGTCCTGAAAACAAATATTATGTGTAAAAATACTGAAGCATAATCCATTATCCTAGACTTAATCTCTCAGCATGATTTATAAAGTAGTAAAATATGGCACTATAGCTCTAAATAAAAATTGATTTTATATTTTAGGGTATTAAATTCACTAAAATTCAAAAGAAATGTTTTGGAACAAAAACCAATATACATGAGTACAGCCAGTTAAATAATTATGGACAAATCACCTCTAGATTGAATTGTACCATTCTTAAATTTGGTAAGCAGTTGACCTAGGAGTAATACATTCTTCAGGTAAAATTCATGACCAACCTTGCTTTAGTGAGTACTCCTTGGAATTCATGTACCCAAATTAGCTAAATCTGGCTCTCTGTTTGTTCCTTATAATTTTGAACACTTTTATTAGAGCATAGCTTATTTTCACTCTGAAGTCTCCAATTTTGAGTCTACATTTATATAACATTTATTCCATTTTCCTCCAAACTCCAACTTCTTTGATTACTTGGAAAATAATTTGGTCTCAAATTTATTTAACAATGAAATAAAATGATCAAATAAGGACTTGCTCAAATTACTGCCATGATTCATGAAATTTCCTGTCTCCTCCTCCATCATTTTCTTCTTTCCTACTCTGAAGTAGTGTCATTCTGGATACGATTTATTTATCCAACTTTGCTCTGGGCCTATCTGATCCTTGTTTGTCTCTCTCACTCAAGGGATTAGTCTCACTTTGCTATTCTAGATGCCCTACTTCTCTTTATCAACTGCTTCCCATCAGTATTTATACCTGCCCTAATAGCTCTCTCCTGAAAACTCTCCCTTGGATTCAAATCATGATGTGACCTCTACCCTGTTATTTTGCTTTCTTTTCACAGAAAACCTTCTTGAATACTTATAAAGATTCTTTATCATTACATCCTCAAATAAAGATCCGTTCTCAGTCTGATACTATTTCCAACGCAGTAATGTTCTTATTGCTTCCAATAGCCATTTTTCATTTATTTCTTTCTGATTTTCAGTATTATTTGCTGCTTGTGGACAACTTTCTCCTTGAAAATTTTTCTTTTAGGGTAGAGATACAATACATTCTCCTGAGTTTTCTCTTGCATCCCTAGAGGTAATTTCTTAGGTTTTTGTTTTGTTTTTATTTTTTATTTTTTATTTATCTTTTGCTACTTCATTCTCAAATGTCCAATTTTTAATTGTTTGTATCCCTCTTATCAACTTCAGAATCATATCTCCATTGGCTAACAGGCCAATCACAGCATTGGAATTTACGTTCACCTAAATAATTTTCACACATCCTCAGACCTCACATTTAATGTGGCTTCTTCAAAAAGGCTTTATCTCAGTCTGGATTACACATTCTCCATAAGCTTTCTTGAAATGTAATATCTTCCTTATTACAACACTTAACATATTGCGTTATAGTTGCATGTTCTTGTAATCGTATGTAATCGTAATGTAATTTGCCTGTCTGCCATTTTATTCTCTAACTCCATAAAAGTATAGATCATGTCTGCTTTTCTTTACCAGATGTATCTCCCACACTTATTGCAGTACCTTGCAAATGATAGGTCCTCAAAATGTGAACAGACATTTGTCTTTTTCTTTTGCCAACATCATGTTATTTTAAGTATTACAGTTTAATAATAAAATAGGAGAAATCAGTCCCAAATGAAGACTGATTTTCCTAATTCAAAAATATCTAAGTTTTTCTTTTCTGTTTCTAGATTTGTAGTAGGATTAACTTTCCAAGTCAATTAATCAAAACCATTGAGATTTTGACTGGGAGTTTACTATACTCACAAACTAATTTAGAGTAATTGACATCTTTGAGATATAGTATTTATTTTTCTCATTAAAGATTGTGTCTTTACATTAATCTATGACTTTTATGTCACATTAAGTATGGCAATTTCCTTTACATCGATCCCACACATTTCTCATTAATATTGTTAAGGGATGATTTATGGGTTTGGTTGTTATTACGAAAGAGATTTTTCATCCCATTTACCAGTAAGATACTTTGATTGTTTATATAGATGTGATATGGCTTAGTGTTTATGAACACAGGCTCTGAGCTAAACTTCCTGAACTTAAATATAAGCTCCTTTACATATAAACTAAATGTCTTTAAGCAGATTACTTAACTTCTTTTTGTGTTAATTTGCCTTTTTCTCTCTGTAAAATGGTACTTGATGTAGAATTGCTATAAGAATTAATTAATCCATGTAAAGGGCTTAGAATAGTCCCTGGTATATAAATGAGTGTTCAATAATGTTAAGAATTATAAAACAACAGCTTTACTCAATTTGTTCTTATCTCTTCTAGGTTTCACAGTACATTCTTTTGGATTGGGTAGTAAAATTGACCATATTATGTGGATCTAACAATTAATGTATAACCTTATCACATGGGAGACCCCAAATTATTGTTGTTACTGCATTTGGCAGAACTAGAAAAACTGATGTTACATAAAAATAGTTGGAGGTAGCCTTAATTCGTACCTGCTTTTAATTGTGCATATCTCTAGGGTTTCATTGTTAAATATGCTCATTGGTTGTCTTTTTGTTTGAATACCTCCAGACACTGACCCTGAGAAAATGATGTGGCTGAGTAGTTTATTTAGGAGGTGAAAGAACTGTAGGTAGGGATTTGGGGAAGTGAAACAGGGTAGTGAAAGTATTGAATAGAGTATACATTATCAAGAGAGTTAACAGGTGGGCAACCAGAATTTAACCTTACAAAAGAAAACCTGGTAGTGAGTGTGGAACACATTTCAGAGCTCTCCCATCAGAGTATGAAGAAGCTCATGTATTTAAACTCTAAGGTCTATCAATCATTGCTAAAGGCTGCTACTGAGGCAGATGTACACTGAAGTGGTAAAGGCAAGGTGATACTGGCAGGGCATCAAGTGGGCCTAGTACAGCTGTTCATCTGAGATGTATTTACCTATTCTTGTACATAGATATAATAAACTATATAGCACATATTTTAATTATGCCTAGGAAGTGTTCTTTTATTCCTAGGTTTTGTACTTTAAAAAAAAATCCCATCAGTTCAATGTTATCAGATTTTTAAAATCTATTGAAATGATTGAATATTTTTCACATATATAATATCAATGTGATGTATTAGATTAATAGTACACTAATATTTTACTATATCAAGCCATCTTTAAGTTATTTAAATAAACTATAATCCTCTGGAGGCTCTAGTCTTGATATGTTATAAAAATCTGATTGAATCTTAGAATAAATTTATACTTTTATTCAAGATTAAATACATATATGACTGTGGTATATTTGACCCATAATCTAAATTTCTTTTCAATTATTGAAACGTAAATAAGAATGGCATCTTTAATTTCTCAGCATTTCCCAAAGTAATAATCATTCATTGTATAAACAAAGACCATTAAAGGAATATTGAAAACAGTCCATCCTATATTTTCCTCCACTTTTATTGGCATAATCCTGATTATTTACAATGTATGTGATTACATCTTCAGCTATACTTGTGTACAGGCATGGTCCATTTCTTTATAAAAGTGCTTTCTGCTTCAGTTTTATTTTAGGGTCAAAACTAATTGATAACATGAAACTGTCTCTCTAACAATGCCTACTACTTGATATCTAAAGTTTATCCAAAGATGGCTAAAATATACATATGCTCCATAAATTGGGTTAGAGGATGAGTCCTTATCAAAATAATACCTAGTAATTAAATAACTTCTTAGCATTTCTAGATGTATTTTCCCATAAGTTATTTATTTTTATATTATTTGACCACCATATGAGGTATATTTTCTTGTGTTGTAAGATAGGTCAATCCACTATTATTGTTATCCTCATTTTGTAGAACAAATGGAGATCAGAAAGATCATAGTCAGATTTATAGCCATACCAGAATCTGGGTCTCCCCAGGGCCAAGTCCAAAGTACATTTTGCTATACTTTAAGATATTTGTCACCACTAACCTAGAGGTTATTATGCTGAGTGAAATAAGTCAGACGCAGAAAGATAAATACCATATGATTTCACTTATATGCAGAATCTAAGGAACAAAAAGAACAAACTAATCAAAAGACTCAGAAATAAAGAAGACAATTTGGTAATGCAAAGAGGGGTAGGGGTGTTGGGGGGCTGGGAGAATTGAGTGAAGGGTTAAGGAAGTACAAATTAATAGTTGATAGATGGTCATGGGGATGGAGAGAATGGCATAGGGAATACAGTCAGCAGTAATGTACTGATTAAGTGGAGAGCTAGAAGAGAGAAGGATTAATTAGGGGGATCACTTTATAAACTATATAAATGTCTAACCAATGTACTGCATACTTGAAACTAATAAAAAAAAAGATATTTGTCACCACTATACTATGAAGCATAGTTCAACTTTCATTGACTTTTTGGAATATAGGTACTGGTATAGTAGTTCTTTGGAAGCAATTCCGTAGTTTATGGGTGTGACAAAATTAGCTTTGTTGCTCATCAAAAGCTCTTATTAGTCCCTTCATTTTTATGTCACTGTTTTTAGACCTACTGACTTTAGTTTCTTTCCCATTCAGCAGTATCTGGAAAACAAGTGAAGAACTTCAATTCTTCTCTTATACTCTTGGAATCAGCTACCTTCCTCAGCTCAGAGACAATAGAATCCCTGAACCTACATGAACTGCCAATCTACTATTAAGTCTTTAAGCACAATGAGCTAAGTATTTTTAGCACCTAAAATAAATGTGATAACATTGGGAGTTGATTTAAGCATTTGGTCAGTAGAATTTGACTTACCAAGTTACTTTTCGATTCTATAGTTTGACATTAAATAATTCATTTTAAAAACAGAATTGCATTAAAAGGTCTTTTAGTTACTGTTGTTATATTTCAATGGTACCCTTTAATAGAGCACCTTATTATCATCCCCTTCAACAAACACAATATTGACATACACTCAACCAAACACCTGAATTAAATTTATAATCCTAATTGTTCTACAACTAAAATAAGTGTATTCTTGAACAAATAATCCTATATGACTGATTTTGCTGGGAACTTGATACTTCTATCAAGTATACAATTGACAGAAGTTGTTTCAAAAAAAAAAGTAGGAATAGGAATATTATCTAATTTATGAACATGAAATTACCATTTTTATGCCTGATCACCCAGATCCACAATCTCAACACATACATGCACACACGCACACTCACTCACTCACTCATTCACACTGCAAAGGTCATTATCTAGAATAATGGAAGTTTAAGGGGTCTAATTGCTTGAGTTTCACATTCTCTTCATCATGGCACAATTTCATTATCAACAAAATGGACAGAAAAATCCCTCCTTGTTTTATTGTTGTAATAGATAGCATAGATGATTTATCATAGTACAAAGCAATGATACATAGCCAGCTCTTAATGTATGTTACCTACTATATAAGAGTAACAATAAAGTTTGCCCAAAGAGCGGCAGTGTGATGGGGTAAGAGCACTGGAATGAGTACTGTCTTGGCTCTGTCAGATAGATATTAATGTTAACTGTCAGCCAGAACCTTCACATACCGAGGTCTCAGTTTTCTCATCTGTAAATTAAGCAGGTAAATTTTGATTATTTCATACATCCCTTTCAGTACTAACATTCTTGATCTCTATATAATGAATAACATCTTTCATTTGCCTAAGAAAATAGTTCTTAGGTTTGCACATTTGAAGAGATCCTAAGTGTTTTCACTGGTCCATGAAGGAGCAAAGAAGCAGTTGACCGACTAAGAGAAGTGTACTCTCCTTAGCTCCTTCCTTATTGTAATACTTGCCTTTGTTCAATTATTTTAGTGATATAGTTCTTGGCTTTCAAATTAAAAATAAAGGTAGGCTATTGAAATGGTGTTCTACAAGAAGAGAAGAGTTTTTGTTACTTAAGATCTCTTCTGTATTAGACAATCTTGTAAGCCAAGTATGAATGCTGGCATAAATGAGGTATTGCACAAGTACAGGCTTCACAGATAGAGCTGTGACTTCTCAAGATCCAGAAAGATAAAAAGTAAATCCATGCTATAATTTAAATCCAGGTTATAAACTTGGACTCCACCTGGGATTTAGTTTAGATTTGATAAATTATCATATCTCAGTTCAGGGTGCTTTCCATTCTCACTTTACTGACACTTCAGTAAACAGTATTTAAGAAGTGGATAGGAAATTCTCCCTGTTTGGCCTTCAGCAGCAAGTAGATTTACTGAGGAGGAAAAAAAAGAAAAATTTCAAACAATAAATACAGTGTAAGGGGAAATTATTTTGAGGTTGCAGAATTTTATATAAATATTTATCTGAACAAATTCAAATATCCCATTAGAGTTGTCATTCAGGAACATCATAACACTGATTTGAGCAATAAAGTGTTACTGAAATAGAATGATAAATATGGGCATACTAAATGTAGTTAATAATTGTCTTTGTGGTAAATACAGATTAGACAATTAGAACATATCTGTGTGGTTAATGTTAAAGTGTCCTTTATAAGATATTCTATACTAATTTGAAATTAAAATATCTTCATATCCCAAAACACTTTAAAAAATAAACAGCTTGTATTCTTTGTGTCTCTTCCTTTCTCTATCGATTGTTTCCCTGTAAGATTTTGGGAAACAGCTAAATTATTTATTAAGGCAAATTAGTCAATCAATAATGAGCTCAGACTAGAAGAATAATCTTATTGTTACTTTTTATGAGAAATCATGACACTCATGCTAGAATACTTCAGAGTCGTGATCATGCTGACAAAAAATACTGTGTTGTAATCAAGACATGATGTTACCCCTTTTAGAGGGTTCTAAGCAACTGAATAACCTGCTCAAATTTGTGTATACTGTAAACAGCAATGGGAGGTCACCAATTCTGACTTCTAGTTCTGCATATTTTTTATTATATCACTCTATCTTTACTTATGTTTTCTGCTATTAGACACAAATTTAAAATGTTTGACAAAACCCAGCATCCAGAGTTTATGATAAAAACTCTCAGCAAAGTGGGACTAGAGGGAACATAACTCAACATAATAAAGACCATGTATGACAAACCTACAGCTAACATGATACTCAATGGGGAAAGACTAAAAGTGTTTTCCTTAAGATTAGGAACAAGACAAGAATGCCTACTTTCATCACTTCTCTTAAACATTGTATTAGAAGTCTTAGCCACAGCAATAGACAAAAAAGAGAAATAAAGTTTATCTGAATTGCAGAGGAAGAAGTAAAACTTTTGTTATTTGCCAATAACATGATACTATATATAGAGAATCCTGAAGATTTCACCAAAAACTGTTAGAACTGAATTCAGTAAAGGAGCAGGTTACAAAATAAATATTCTGAAGTCAGTGGCATTTTCATACCTTAATTACAAATTTTTGAAAGAGAAATTAAGAAAACAATCACATTTACAATTGCATCGAAGACAATAAAATATATGGGAAATCAAATTGCACAAGGAGGTAAAAGACCTATTCTCAGAAAATTATAAGTCATTGAAAAAGGAAATTGAAGAAGATACAAATAAATGGAAGCATATACCATGCTCATGGGTAGGAAGAATCAACATCATTAAAATGGCCATACTACCCAAAGAAATCTATAGATTCAATGCAATCACTATTAAAATCCCAATGGCATTTTTCAGAGAGCTAGAACAAATAATCCTAAAATTTATATAGAACCATAAAAGACCCCGAATAGCCACAGCAATCTTGAGAAAGAACAAAGTTGGAGGTATCACTCTACCTGATATCAAACTATAGTAACCAAAACAGCATGGTACTGGCATAAAAAACAGATACATTGACCAATGGAACAGAATAGAGAGCCCAGAAATAAATCTAAACCTATATGTTCATTTAATATATGACAAAGGAGGCAAGAATATACAATGGGATAAAGACAGTCTCTTCAATAAACAATGATGGGAAAATTGGACAGATATATGAAAAAAGAAAAAAGAAAGAAAAAAAGAAATTTGACCACCTTCTTACACTGTATACAAGAATATACTTAAAAAGGATTAAAGACTTAAATGTAAGACCCAAAACCTTGGACAGGAGGCCACCTAGGAAGACCAGGTGCTGTAGGTGTAAATAAACAAACAAACAAAAAACCCTGAAACCATAAAACTACTAGAAGAAAACATAGGCATTACACTCTCTGATATTGCTAAAAGTAATATCTTTTCAGATATAACTTCTTGGGCAAGGAAACAAAGAAAAAATAAAAAAATGGGACATCAAACTGAAAGTTTTTGTACAGCAAAGGAAATCATCTACGAAACAAAAAGACAATCGACTGAATGAAAGAAGATATTCACTTATGATACATCTAATAAGAAGTTGCTATCCAAAAATATATAAAGAACTCATACAATTCTATAACAACAACAACAACAACAAAAACAATCCAATTTAAAAAATGGGCAGAAGGCCTGAACAGATATTTCTCCAAAGAGGAAATATAGATGGCCAATAGACATATGAAAAGATGCTTAACGTCAATAATCATCAGAGAAATGCAAATTAAAATCACAATGAGATATCACCTCACACCTGTCAGAATGCTATCATCAGTAAATCAAAAAACAACAAGTGTTGGTGGGATTGCAAATTGGTACAGCCGCTATGGAAAACAGTATGGAGGTTTCTCAAAAAATTAAAAATAGATATACTTTTTGACCCAGCAAATTGCACTTCTCAGTATTTACCCAAAGCAAACTAAAACAATAATTCATAAAGAAATATGCGTCCCTATGTTCATGACAGCACAATTTACAATAGCCAAGATATGGAAGCAACCTAAATGCCATCAACAGACGGTTGGATAAAGAAACTACGGTTCATATATACAATGGAATATTACTCAGTCATTAAAAAAAATGAAATCTTGCCATTTACAATGACATTGATAGACTTAGAGGTTGTTATTCTGAGTGAAATAAGTCAGACAGAGAAAGATAAATACCATATGACTTCACTTATATGTGGTATCTAAGGAAAAAAAGAACAAACTAATCAAAAACAGACTCATAAATATAGTGGAAAATTTGATGACAGACAGAGGGGACGGGGGTTGGGAGTCTGGGACAATGGGGTAAAGGATTAAAGAAGTACAAATTAGTAGTTGATAGATGGTCACAGGGATGGAGAGCACGGAATAGGGAATGCAGTTAGAATTAATGTGATGGCAAGAGGAGAGAAAGAACAATTAGGGGAATTGTTTTATAAACCATATAAACGTCTAACCAACATATATATGTATATATTTATATTTATGTGTGTGTGTGTGTGTGTGTGTGTGTGTGTGTGTGTGTGTGTGTGTAAATTCCATTTCATCAAATGGAAATCTATTGTTATTAGAATCTTGAGTAGACGATACCATGTTTTTCAGTTCTGTTGGTATGTATAAAAAATTCATCCATCTTCAAACATCTGAAAATAAGATATTTTTGGAGTGAGGGTGCCTTGCTTTAAATGGTGCTCTTTTAAGTATCATTTATCAGTGGATCAGACTGGTGTGTGGCCAAACACTAGATAGCAGATACTTAGGAAAGCAGCTTAGTCTTTCTCAGAGCATAATACTCTCTTTGTTCAAGAGTCCTAAAACACATTTAAACAAAACACTAACGCAGATAGTGTTAATGCATTCTAGTGTGCAGAATTTTCCCAACAAAAATCAATGAACGATTTGCTTCTTTCATGTGACACTATCTCATAAATAAAAGATAAGAGGGTAATAAATTATAATTTGTAAACACTAGAGCCAAATAACTCTTGATTGCTAATATACTGCAATGAAAACTGATCCATACCAAGCAGAAGTGAAACAGCAGCAATAAACACTTAGAAGATAACTGTATATTAATAAAAATTCATGGGCTGTCCCTTGAATATTAATTCTTATTTGCATAACTTTTATTTAAGAGAGAACTACAAAATTATTCTTTCTTTGGGGCTTTAAAAACCTGTCAGAACCTCATGTTTCTTCCATTTCTTAGGTGCTTTCCTATTCCTGATAATTTTCAAAAAGTTAGCTTTCATTCAGGAGCTATCTTATGAAAAAAAAAAATTCAATACGGCCATCTAAAATTAAATGGGCTTGCCATTCTGGTATAAACAACAATAAAACTGCTCAAATCACATGAACCAAATATCAGGTACTAGACAATAAGTTCAGGACCATAAGTTTTGAGGAAGAATAAAATTTGTATCCTATATTTCCTTAGATTTCTTCCTAGGAGTGTTTTTCTGACAACAGTGGAGTGGGGTAGAGCCCCAAAATATAGCAGTATCACTGAGATAAGAAGATGGATACTGAAGTTTGGAGTTGCTAAGGTGGCTGGATTTGGTTGGCCAGAGTATTGAATCAGAGAGAGTTCTGCAGATGGCACAATTGAAGCTTATGGAAAGGTTCGCTATAGGTCCTTGGGCTGTATGTAAATAAATAGACCACTATAAGAAATATTAAAGTCTATCAGGCAGTATTCCGGATGGAAACATGGCTCTATTAGAAGACCTATAGTTATGTGAGTAAATATGAAAGACTATTTTATCTCTTAGCTTCTTTTAAAGCAAAAATAATAAAGTTGTTTTTATGAGTTATAATATGTAGAATTAAAATATTTGACCACAGCAAAAAGGATGATGGTAAATGGACTGATACCGTTTTATGGTACTTCTATTTTATGTGAACTTGTTCAACAATAATTCTAAGTATGCATTGATAAGTTAATAATATATATTATAATTTCTAGAGCAGGCATTAAAAACTACTAAAGAACCAAAGAACCAGCTAAGAAGCTAGTTAGGAAATAAAATACATTACTAGAAGATACTCAACCAATTCCATGCAGGAGAGAAAAAGAGCAACAGATAATTTAAAGGATAAAATATATATATATATTAAGGTAAAAAGTTTAAATCTAATTATATAAGTAAATACTTACATTTTGAATGGATTGAACCTTTCTACTAAAAGTCAAACTGTCAAATTGGACAAACAAGTATCATTCAAAGACATATGTCTTAACAAGATAATACCTGAAATATGAAAACCACAGATAGATTGAAAGTAAAAAAAATACAAAAAGATATTCCATACAAACAGCAAGTAGAATCAGAAAAAAGTAACTTTCAAAAAAAGGGGTATTAGCAAATATAAAAGGGAAATTTTACTAATGATAAATAGTTCAATTCATCAGGAAGACAAAAATATCATAGATGTGTATCCACCTAATAATGGAGTTTCAACCTAAATAAAACAAAAATATCCAGATTGAAGTGAGAAATAGACAATTCCTTAACAATAGAGATTTTTAACTTTTACTTGACATTTATAAAATAATCCCTCAAAAATCAGTAAACATATGAATGATTTTGACAATTGATATAGACAGAATTCTATGCTTAACAATTGAAATATTCACCAAAATAGACTACATATCAGGCAATAAAATAAAACAACAATTTATAAAAGATTGAATTTTATGGAGTATATTTTCTTACCACATATCACTTAATTATAATGAATAAAAACAAGAAATAGGAGAAGATTCAATTATTTGAAAATGAAACAACACAGCTCTAAATAATCCTTGAGCCAAAGAAGAAATCACAAAGAAAAATTTTAAAAACACAGAAAATTTGGTAGGATACCTCTGAAGCAGTAATTTAGAGAGAGCATCAGGAAATTGGGTACTGCTGTTGGGAGTATAAAATGATACAACTAGAGTAACAGTTTGGCACTTTCTTATGAAGTATATGACTTGGCAATTCCACAGCTGGATTTTTAACCAAGAAAAATAAAAACATATGTTCACAAACAGAATTATGTAACAATGCTTGCAGCAGCTTTATTCATAACCCCAAACTGTAAACAACCCAAATGTCCATTTGCAGGAGGATGGATAAACAACTTGTTGTACCTTCATGTAATGTTTATAAAAAAGGAGTCAAATTGGTGATGAAACAACATGCATGCATTCTAAAAAAATTATGTTGAAGGAAATAATATACATGCAAAAGCATAAACCATATATGAGTCAACTTACATAACATTCTACAACAGGCAAAACTATTCTGTGGTGACAGGAATTAAAACAATTGCCAGTGATCGTGGAGATTAACTAGAAAGGGGCTCAAGAGAACTTCCTGGGTGGTGGAAATTTCCTGAGAGTGCATATATATAGTAAAATTCATTAAATTATGCCCTAAGAGCTTTGTGTTTCACTGAATGTAAATTTTTTGCCTCAATTTAAATAAATAAAGACATATATAAATAAATAGTCAAAGAAAGAACTTGGGCAGTAGCTATCTGAAATATATTTTGCCAAATTTATCATTTCCTCGAGATGCTATTTTCTGAAGGTTATTCTTATTTTAGTTAATATCTCTCAGTAATATTAGTATGGAGTTTGTATTGATTGGTTTGATTTCTGGCACTTACACAAAGACAGTCCTCTTATTTCCCTCCTTATCAGGGATGTTGAAGCACGCCACACATTTTAGATAAGATATGTGGGTTATACTGTGGTAAAAAACTAATCCGTTTTTTATTCCACTGGTTTAATGAAATGAGATTTGTTTTACAGACTACACATCTCATACATGTCAAATGGGGGTAGGGGTTGGGAGTTGCTCACATATACATTCAAGGGCCCAGGTTAATGAAAGCTGTACGAGCTTGTAAAACTGTCCTGCCAGCACATGGCTTCCAGGGCCACAGAGAGAAGAGAGAGTATATAGATCTCATAACTTGGTCTAGAGATAACATGTCTTTTTTACTCACAGTTCATTTATTATAATTAGCTATATAATCCTA
The DNA here is from genome assembly GCA_028627145.1 of Eidolon dupreanum. Lineage (NCBI taxonomy): Eukaryota > Metazoa > Chordata > Mammalia > Chiroptera > Pteropodidae > Eidolon > Eidolon dupreanum. The sequence continues at coordinate 113,235,315 of CM053509.1, read as the reverse complement.
ACATATCTATAAAGGAGATTGAGAAATATAGATGCAGGTATGAAAATTTGTTGAGTGCTACCATCTCTGTCACAATTATCATGTTTAATTCAATTCTATGGAAATCACCGAGTAAGAATCAATGAGGTATCAAACTTAAGGATCATATGACAAAACTACGGTAGAGTTGAAAACTACAGCAGAGCATAATCTAAGACTTTTCCTAAATTTTACAGATATTTCTAAAAAGGATAAGCTTTTGCTCTTTTGTCAAGTTCTTTTCTTTTAAAATTTGTGATCTATATTTTTATTTATTTAAAATAGTTTCAAAATATCTTTACCCAAGACATAGTGTTTTAATATGAACATAAAAAAAAACTTTATATAAATATTCCAAAGGCTTTGCATTGTACTTTATATAATTCATATACCTTATGATGGCCTACAAGGCTCTGAATAGTATGACCCCTGTCTCCTCCATTCTAAATCCATCCTAAGCCATCTCCCAACACACATTATGCTTCAGCAGCACTTTTTCACATCATAAAAAAGCCCTCTGAGATGCCAATGTATCTTTTTCTGTCAGCATGGAAGTTTCTTCCCCAATACCTAGCCCTAGAGTAATTTTCATACTTGCCTCTTCACTTTCACCTGTTAATGTAAAGAAGAAAATTATTAACCTGCCCCTCCACTAATATGCTATCTTCAAAGCACCGCCATGTCCATGAGGACAGAAACCATGTATTTGCTCTCAACCACTGGTGCATATAGGGCACGTGTAGGTTCATGAATAAACAGGTTTATGCACACAAAAGAAAAGGCTGTGAAATAAGGAGGTACAATCAAATAGTCTACTCCAGAATTTCTCTCAATATCGCTATATGATTATATAATAATTTAATTTAGAAACTAATAATAAATCTCACTAGATCCATTATTATACTTGATTTTTACATTATATTTTTGAAACAGGTAGATTAGCATAATTTTCTCTATTTTATTTTATTATTTTAATTTACTTTTCTTTTGCCTCTCTTTGCTATTTCCTTGGTAATACAATAGGCTTTTTTTTTTTTGAAGGCCTATACACATATTTTTAAATTAAATTTATTGGGGTGATATTGGTTAATAACATTATATAAGTTTCAGGTATACATCTTTGCAATATGACATCTGTATTCTCTATTGTGTGCCCACCATCAAAAGTCTAGTCTCATTTTGTCACCCTATCTTTGACTTCCTTTACCCTCTTTGCCCTCCTCTATCTACCCTTCCCATTTGGTAATCGGCATCCCATTGTCTGTATCTATGAGTTTGTATTTTTTGTTTGTTTTCTTGATTGCTTTGTTGCTTTTTGTTTTATATCTCACATATGAATGAACTCATACAGTTCTTGTCCTTTTTCGTCTGATTTATTCTACTTAGCATAATACTCTCAAGATGCATCCATGTTGTCATAAATGACAATGTTTCATCTTTTTATACCTTAGTATCCCACTGTATATATGTACTACCTCTTTTTGATCCAATTGTTTGGCAAAGGACACAGGTTGTTTTCACATCTTGGCTATTGTAAATAATGCTACAATGAACATAGGTTATGTATGTTTTTATGAATAGGAGCATTTTCAAATTTGGGGGGAGATACCCAAAAAAGGTATGGCTGGATCATAAGGTAGCTATATTCATCATTTTTTGAGGAACCTCCATACTGTTTTCCACTGTGGCTGTACCAATTTACATTTCCACCAGCAATGTATGAGGGTTCCTTTTCCCCACAACCTCTCCAACACTTGCTATTTCTTGTGTTATTAATAATAGCCATTCTAACAGGTGTGATGAGGTATCTCATTTTTTTTTATTTGTATTTCCTTTATAACTAGTGATGTTGGGCATCTTTTCATATATCTGTTGGCTATCTGCATGTCTTCCTTCGAAAAGTATCTATTCAAATCCTCTGCTCATTTTTCAATCAGATGTTGTTGTTGAGTTGTATGTTCTTTACATATTTTGAATTAAACAGAAGCATTTATAACTGTCAATTAACCTAGATGATAGGATTAGGCATTTATAAAGTTGACAAAGACTGTTAGCTGTAAACCAGTTTCTATATTTTTATCCTAGGCCCACATTTCCTAGCTTCTTTTACATTGGGTGTGGTCCTGGATCAGATTTCTGGAAATGTGTAAGGAAGTAAAATTCTTTACTTCCATTCATAGCCCATTATACACTCTCATGTGCTATCTTCTATCCTTTTTAAAATTTTTTCTTCAGCCAGCTTGGTATAAACAAGCATAGAGACCTTGAAAAGCATGGGGTAGCTTTGAAAGACCTACAGTATGGAAAACTGGATCCCTAAATCTCCATTTGATAGTTGGATACCCACCAGTTAAGAACATGCATTTCATACTTTACATGACAAGAAATACATGTCTACTATGTTTAAGCCTTTCTACATTTTAAGGTCCATTGGTTGCAGTGGCTCTTGTTACCCTAACACATTAATTTAATACTACATCTTCTGAATTTCCTTTAACAAGGCGGTTGTTGTCTTACTCTGGCAACTGAATGAATACCCGCACCTGCAGGTAAGCATGGACACGCACCCTATAGAGGTCCATGTATTACAGCTGTGGCAGCCAGACGATGTATCTTATAGATAGATTCCTAGTACAGGGATTGCATGTGACCCAGAGCTCTATCGGTTGTGCTTTGAAATCCATTGCTTGATTTTCTATGAAAATGTACCACTCATGAGCTGCTTCTGATCAATGGCTGAGTGCAGTAGAGATTCTAAAAAAGAATAATTTCTAAAAGAGTCAAGAATCCTTTATTAACGGACTTCCAATGAAAGACTCTTTAGACTAGATAGTAGTATGGGAAACTTGCACACAACATTTTATGCTTCTCTTTTCCTCCCAGGGTCAGACTTGTATCAGTTTGATGGCTCTTCTTGACTTTTTGGACTTCCCTCCTATTTCCTTTCACATAGGTATTTTTCCTTAATAAAATTTTTGTACGTTAAATCCCACCTTGGTCTCTTGTCAGAAGACCTGGACTAATAAAATGGCTTCATTCAAGGCTAGATCTTAAAGATTACAAAAAAGTCGGTAGTAAATTTGTTTTCTAATTCTACCCTTTATCAGCTCATATTGCATCATCATGTAATATTTCAGTCACCTTAGTTTACTTTGGCATAAGAATTTTTTTTCTCTTTCAGAAGTGGCTCAGATTCATTGCTCAATGTATAGTCTAAATTTCGAATTCAATGTCAGAAAGATGTTCAACCTGACTTCAAAGTATTCTGAATTCTGAAACATATTTCATATTAGATTCAGTATCAGAGAAATGTGTAGCCATTTTAATTTGTAATAATTAAACATTTCAATAAATTTCTTTTTAGAAATGGTTCAAGAAACAAGGGATACATCCCTTGTCAAGTCAATGACCACATTCTAGTTGCTATAATGCATGACAAGTTTTATGTGAGCATGCTCCGATAAGAAATCAAAACAAAAATAGAACCATCATCCTCCCAAAATAATTTTTTTGTGCTCATCAAGTTAAATGTATCTGAAAATATTGTTAAAACTGTGATTGGTCTTCTAAATTTTTTTTTAGAATTCAAGGAAACAACCCATTTTTAGGATAAACCTAAATATTCTGTTTTTCTTCTTAATATAGGACTTTAAAACACAATAGAGTACACTAAAGAGATAATTACCAACAAATATGTCTTAAATTTGCAATATTCCCTTATCTCTGAGTAGGAAGGGATAAACTGTGAGATAGGACAATTTTATAATGTAAGGATATAGGTCTAATTTCCCAGATTCAAGACATGAGCTTAAGTGATAAAAAATATAAATAAATAAAAATAAAGTAAAAAAATATATGTAAGGTTTAAACTCATAGGGGAAAGCTCTCTATACATAAAGGCAAACTGAGCTAAAATTAATCTAGTTGTCCAAAAGTGGCTTGACAGTTTTCAGATAGTCTGTATTGTTTAACCCAGATAGATTTAAAAGAAATAAAAACACATGACAACCTATATAGCAATCTCCATGTTTATAATAGTTTTATACAATATATTTCCAAATTTCCCCATTCATATTAAAGACAAAAGAGAAGATTGTACTTTTAATTTGTGCCAGAAATACTAGAGATTTTTTTCTTTCTTTCTTTTTCTTTTTTTTTATCTTAAAAAGAGAACATAATGGCAGAAGAGCTTATTACACAGTTTAAAAAGACTTTCATAAGTGTAAAGAGATTTTATTCCATGGAGATTAGTTTCAGTGAGATGGGTCTCCTCAATCTTTAGAGTCCTGCCTTTACATCCTTCCAGCTGTATGATTTTAAGATTACACCTTTTACAAAGGCCCCATGATGTGGAAGAAATGAGAAGGTTTTTATTTAGATACTGGCTAAAAGATAACGGAAATGGCATGGAGATGAATGTGTCAGATTGTCTCCAGATACCCTTTCTCAGCATATTTTTTATTAATTACCTTCGGAATGCACAATTTGAAGTGGCTTAGATTAACTTAGATAAAAGTTGAGGATATCCATATATTTTAGCAGTAAGACACATTAGGAAATTATTTGCAACAATGAAAGTTTCATGTCTTTGGCTGTAACCTCTACCAGTGTTGTTTGGAAGCATTTCTTAGTTGGATTCTGAGAAAGAACTGACCAGAAAAGTCAAAGGGCCTAGGTAAGTTGAAACAAAGACTGCTCAACAAAGATTAAGAGTTGGAAAATAAATAATGATCATGTTTTAAAACCAGTTACCTGAGTAACCCAGTAATACTACTTCTAGAAAATAATTTAAAGGACATATTCAATTTTATGCAGAAGTATATGGTCTTAGTGCTATATATAATAACCCTCAAACATTTAAATAATATATATGCCTAAAAATAAAGATGGTTGAAAAATTATTGTCCATACAGATGACTATATTTTAGAAAATCATTACAAAATTTTAAAATATTTAGATCGCTTTAAAAAAATTATCATAATATTAACTGACAAAGAGTAGAATAGTAAGCATTATATCCCAAATTTTGTAAAAGAAAAGGAAAACAAGCATATACTATGTCTATACATTTTTCTATCTATGTGCACAAAAACACACACTCATACAAATGTAGAAACTTGCATTAAATGTGCTATATATTAAGGAATACTAAAGAGATGATAAGATAAAAGGTGTTTTATTATCTTCTATATACTTTCTTGATTTTCTAAACTGTATGAAATAAAAATATAAAGCTCTATAAAGAAACAAAATGTAATGGTATTTAAAAAACAAACAAACAATACTTTGCTAAAAAATTGCTTGGTAAAAAAAATCAACACAGAATGAATTATAAAAGGATTAGATTTTCCCCCTGTGGCAAGGGAGATAGTGAAAGTACTAAGATGATGATTAAAGAAGAAAAATAATGAATCCTTTATGTTTCACGAGGATTCATTGCAAGAAATTTTGTGATTCTATAAGTTGTGAATTTAATAAAAAATATTTTTTCATCATTAGTAAAGGCATTTGGGTCCTTTCTACCATAACAGCAAATAATGTAATGTCATAAAGTAAATATCTATAACCTTAGTGAATACCCATTCTGAATGATACAGATGTGGCTCAAAAACTGTTTATAAAAATGTATTTGAGATATAGACTCATTGTTCAAGTTGCTATGGTAACTATAATCCCACTGTATCTTCCTAAACCAAAGTCTATTTGATTTTTGTCATTCTTGTTTAGAAGAGCTCCATACTCTGAGAAAATTTAAAATATTTGGAGAAGAGGAAATAAGCGGAAATAAGCTCTTGAAATCTAGATCCTTTACTATTGTTATTTATAGCATAATATTTCTGTACTATTACATGTGAAAAGCCTCAATATTCACTTTAATAAATACTAATTTCTTTAATTTCTGTGGTATTTTAATGATTTATAAGCTGATATGTTCACACTTCCATATTTGTACTGGTATGTGTAATTGGTCTCTAGCTTTCTCTTTCTCTTTTTCTCTCATACACACATAGGTACACCATATACCAAAACATATTTCCAAATGGGTACTGTTTATTAATACAATCCTTAAATTTGTGATTCTGAACTTCATATATAGTTCTTATGCAAGCAGTGCTCTAATAGCTCCCAGCATTGATGACCAATAGGTAGACAAGAAAGAAAAATTCAGAGGTAACACAATTCTCCATAAACCATTTCTTCTACTTCCCACTTCCATCAAATAATCTCTAACAGAAATTAGTTTTTTACATAATGAAAATAAGTGAAGTTAAATTCAAAGAAAAAAATAAGACCTAATAAGTCAGAATGGATTTTTCTCTCTATAATAATCTCTCACATTCGACTTGCCAAACTTGCCAATATTTAAACCTAGTTGTCATAAATTTTTGCTCACTTGCCATTGCTTTCTAGATAAAACCAGCATTTTATAAACTATCTCTTTATTCTTTTCTCCTACCACATTTTCGATCTTCTCTGAACTCCAAAAAAGTGTGTGTGTGTGTGTGTGTGTGTGTGTGTGTGTGTGTGTGTGTGTTTTCCAAGTTATTTTACTACTGGATTCTTCTACCTGGGACAACTTGCATCCATGACCAAATTTCCCTGTTCTCACCTCCTTCCTTTTTCCTGGCTGTCTCCTATTCTTCAAGACTTAAGGTCTTACAAACTCTGTGAATCTTACCATGAATTACCTATCATGGCAAGGCATCACAGGGTGGTCCTCCTATGTGCTCTCAAAGAGTCTGAGTATCAACTGCCCATTGTTATATTTACCACAGTTAATTAAAATTACCTATTTTACCTGTTTTCTGTTCTACTAAGCTATTTCCCAGATTATTTTTCTGTTTCATCTTATATCTATTGTGTGTTCTTACTCTCTCTGCTCCGTATCATAGTAACTACATTTCCTAGATTCCCTTATCAACTGACTTCCTGAGACTCATTGATAATAGACTAGAAAGAAAGATATTAAAAACAGATAATTTCTCCCTGTCTTTTTTTCCTCCAGTGGCCAGGTGTCTCTGGCAATTTCTGCATCTTCTCTGTGCCTCTATATCACCTGAGATCACCTCTGCCTCAATGATCCTTCCATCTTTTGAGAACATCTTTACATTGGTTCAACTAAGAGTGGAGTCATTTCTTGTTTTCAGTAATCTAGGGTGCCTCATCAACCCCTGTCCCAAAGCTTCCATTTTGTACCACGTTCTTATATTAAGGTCCTTCTGTTGGAAATTCCTAGTATCCCTTTTCCTGACTACATCCTGAAAGATATAACTAAAAAGTTTTTGAAAGCAGAAAATAAATATCTTAATCTTTTAGTCTTCTCAGCAATGAGCACCTGTATACATTAGGAGATCATTAAATGTGTGTTGAATGAAATGAAATTCTACTTAAAAAAGCATAAACTTCTGAATAAGAATATAAATATTTAAACTAAGAGGGATATTTACTATCTTTGATATTTAAAATGATAATAGTGTCTGTCAAGGTAATTCATATTCATTTTAAAATATTTGGGCTTGAGAAGAATGTCCAGTTTTAATAAGTATGTAATCCTTTATTTTTTAATATTTTACTACCATCCTTTAAGAAAAATAATTGCCTAGAAATTAATTAATTAATTAAGAAATAATTCCTGGAAAAAATAATTTCCCTGCATTCCTCCCCACTGACTACCAACCCATTTGAGCAGCATTATCTTTGGCATTGTCTTTTCAGGTACAATTATGTATCCTTGACTTATCACTTCATTAAGTAATAAAATTCAAAAAGTGGTAAATATATTTTTAAATCTAAAAACAAACTAAATGACAGAAAATTTTACTTGTTTTACTTAATTGGCAAAAATACCCCAGTGCAAAAAAAGAAAGTTTGATCGCTGCTTGGTTTTAATTTTCTCCACTTTATTTTCTAATTAAAGATGGAGGATGAAAGCAGCAGGACCTCTTGGATAGCAATATTTCTGCCAAAATTAATAAAGTGGGAAAAAAATATCCAACCCAAATTCTCCTGTATAATAGATTTTATGAACAAATTGTAATTATGGCTTATGAACAAAGGCCGTGCAATGTTTTTCCAAAAACACTTGTGTGCTTTGAAGATAGTGTTTTGTTTGGCTTTTTCTAAGGTCAGACTTGGTTTCATTTAATTAAAAAATATCACATTGTACATCTTGAAGAATATTTATGGCTGTGTAATAGACAGGGACATTTTCTAGATATCCTCATCCTCTGTTATACAGAATGGATACAAGAATCACTCCACAGGCTTTGACAAACTGATTATATGTAGCGCAAAATTTCCAGTATATAAAAAAAAAAATCTGGTATTAGGGCTCCAATACAAGCTGTTTCCTGGAAGCACATAGCTGATGCTAGGTCAATGAATCTATGCCAGATGTTCAGCAGCCAAGTGACAAGATAATATGTTATCCATGTAATGAATATCTAAGGTGATAGAAAATGTAATACATTTTGTTTTCCTAACAGAAAAATCAAGGTTGGTATAACTCTTTGACAATCAACTGAAAGAAAGTTTTTTTTCTGAAAATTTACAATTGTCAAAAGTTAAAAAACTTAAAATACAGCAACAGTAACAAATCCCTTGCTTTGCTTCCATTAATTCAATATAATTTGAATTCTCATAAAAATAAGGAATTATATGCTCATATATTAAAATATTTCTAAAATGTTTATTAATCTTTAAATATATATCAATACTTTTACTTAATACTTTAAAAATTTCCATATTCTATAACTTAGATAATTGCATTTAATAGCAAACCCATTCCACTACTTCAGACATTTCTGCAACATAGGTCAAGTGCTCAAAGACATTTGACATAAAGCCAAAGTTGTACCATTTTTAAACAACTCTAAATTTTCCCCAATGCTCAGCAATCAAATTTAACCTGGAGGCCATTAAATTGCCATTTCCATCCCTTCTCTCTTATACATATGGTATATAATCTAGAATGTAGATTATAAATGTGACCACCATGAAATTCCCAAACAAGAGAATAGCTCATGACAATTCTTGGAAGCAACCTTCAGTCTAGTTTCTATAGAGATGTGTGTTTCCTCTCATCCCATCTAACTAGAAGTTTAACAAGAGAAACTGCTAAGGACTTATTGAACTCATGATCTCTCTTATTCAAATAGACCCAACAGTGTCTAGGAAAAACATAATTACATGATTAGCTATTGAAAACACAAAAGCTATCACTTCAATTAGTATGCAAGCTTTCTTCTGACAGAATAAATGCAAAAATCAAAGATGATTAAGCAAGTGATTATTTCAATTTTTCTGGGCACATAGATGAAAGGGGTAAAAGGTTATTTTTAAAAGACTTTTTAGCAAAAAAAAAGAAAATATATTTTTAAAGAGATAAACTATTCTCCTGAAAAGGCAGAATGGTCATTCTCACATAAATAGTCTTTTTTATCAAGACGGTTACTTTTTAGAAAGCTGCCACTATTTTTTTTTTAGCTTGCAGAGAACATCTAAGGTATTTCAGTGATAAAAATGCAATTTTGCTTTCCAATCAAAAACATTAATAGCTATCTTTTCTCATCTCATTAATTTGTTTTTGGCAAATGTACACAATGACAATAAAAAACACTATATCTTGTATTCATGGGAGATCCTCTCTTAAAATTTTAAAGAAGGTATATAACTTTCATTGTTCCTCTACCCCTGGAAATTAGAAATAACTTTATTTGAAGCCACAGAGAACATTTAATTGACTTGCTCAACAGGACCCCAAAGTACATTCTAAGGCTAAAACTTGGATTTCTGTGTTGATCTTTTTAAGAATGCAAGGCCAGATCTCTTGCTTTCTATAGTGAAAAACAAAACCCAGTAAAAATCACTACTATAATTATTAATGAGAAATGTAAGATGTTTTCATGCATTTCTTCAATGGTGATAAAAATTCAGAAAATTAATCTGTTTTTTTTTCTATTTTATAAATTTTTTTCCCCTTTTTGGGACATGGATATGTTACTGGCCGACACATCTACTACTGACCTTTAATTAGTGGTCTCATAAATCCTAGCAGACGGACTAAACTTCTAACCCACTAAAATAACAAAATAGCATATGTCTGATTTATTTTCTATTAAACAGTATCAGTAAATGGCCATGATATATAACTTTACATAAAATCCAACTAGGGCTTCAAACAACTATAATACAAAGTGATGACATTTACAGGTAAAAAATATGTAAGTGCTAAAATATCTTACATAGCATGACACATTAAATTTTCACAATACGTATTAATACATTAACCTTTCATTTTCTTCCCTCTGTTGCTAAATTATTTTACTATGCATTATGATTTATCTGACCATATTAAAATCAGCTGAAAAATGAGGAAATATTATTACTTAAACGGTTTATTGAGAAACAGATCACTGTATTATAAAACATGTACTTGCTATATGTAATCCAGTCTCATATATTAACATTTCTTTTTCTTAAAAATGTAAAAATTACTCACAGTTACTGCATTTAATTTCCAAGCACTCAGTAATAATCTGAATAAACATATATAACCAAAGATAAAATAAAATAAAATAAAATAAAATAAAATAAAATAAAATAAAATAAAATAAAATAAAATAAAATAAAATAAAATAAAATAAAACTAAAGAACTCATAGTGTTATTTCTGAAAGATTAAGGTTTTTCCTGAATATTGCTATATCTCTTTCCTCCAATCTTTTAACACACATAGACATGCAGAATTAAAGTAAATAAATATATTTATCTAATAGTTGGTATCAAAAGCCCAAAGCAGAGTATTATCTACAATTAAGTTAAAGAATAATGAGATATTACTGATAGTTAGGAAATGGGCAAAATACTACACTCATTCTTGCTCTTTTTAGGAATTAAATTTCACCTGCCAGTTTCCATTTAGTGTTTCCTCCTCCCAATATGAATAAATGGTGAAGGCAGTAGACAGCAGAAACAAAGTCTTGTAGACAAAGGCTAATACAATAGGTGTCAAACCCTGAAAGAAACTGTAGCCATCTATGCTACATAAACTGCCTTACTTCGGAGTCCTGTTTCTCTTTCTCAAGTCCAAGTCTGTAACAAGCTATGCAAAGTAAGAAGCCCCTTGTATGTGTGCTTCAAACATTATGAAAAGGCCGTTGCCCCCAAAATTCCTCTTAGCCTGCTTGTGGTAGATGATAGAAAGAGAGATTCCACTTTTGGATTAGGAAGCATTTGTTTTTTTCTGAAATAAAAATTACCTCCAGGTGAGGGTGCCACATAAGCCTCATTAATATGTCAGCTCGACTGCATTTAACAGACTTGATTAGGTTGAGGAATAATGAGATTTATAACTGAAAACTTTTGATAGGATACAGGGGAACTGGATATCAGGGATTCTGCATAATTAGAATGGCCTGGGAAACTTTCTGTTTGGAGCTAGTGTCTAAAATACTAAACAGGAATACAAAGATTAAGACATAATACAACTACTTTGAATTATACACAGTGTGATTAAACTGCTCTTCAAGTAGACAGGAGAAACACAGGAGAAACATTTCTGCCATCTGAGGAATTCTTGAGTGATAATGTCCAAGTCAACACTAAGTCTCGTTAACTTCCTTATATTCTATTTTCAGAAGAAATTGCCACATCATATTCTTAAGGAGAAATGAGATATAATCAGCTACTTTAACTTTCGCATTTCAAGTGACATACAAAATTTAACAATTAAGGCCCTCCTCAGTGCCTCACTGGTAAGTTTTCTCCAAAGACTTTCTTAATCTGGTTCTGTTTTTCATGGTCCACGGAAGTCTTGCACTCTGAGGTTCCAGTGGCCTTTGTATCACCATAAGAAATAGGTCAGCCTTGAAACTAACTCTACCATGCCCCGTTCTCTCCCACTGGTGGCTTCCCAGCAAATTATTTTGCCACATACTTAATTAACTAGATATATACTTGTAAACAGTCTAATCATGATCTAGTCTGGGGGCATTTTTATTTACCTAAATCTTCATCAGTAGAAATAGTCACAATCATTTTATCATTTATTGTCTCTGGCTTCAACACTGCATTCATGCATTGGGTAACTCTTACCAAAGCCAGATTCTTCTCTGCATTCTCTTTCTGTCATGAAGAGAGCTATTGAAATTCTCCCACTTCCACAATTTTACATAACCAGTATATTGAGTTGTTTCTACTGTTTGTGGTAGAGGGGAGTTTTCTTTAATCACTTCAATCATAACCGTACTTGCAGCTCTCATGAGTACCTTCCCATATTCCACCATATTGGCATTGCTTGCCTCCTCTGTTTATGTATAAATGTCATATCTAACTTTGCATTTGTTCATTATTTTTATGGTTGAATGTATCTCAGATTTTAAAAATGACTGACTAATAAAATTGATAAAACCCTGAAGAGCTAATCAAAGAAAATAAAAAGAATAAATGCACAAATTCAATTTAATTTAAACTTAAGAGGGTACCCCAGGCAAAATGTGAGAATAACTAGTTTCCAAATTGTCTTTTCTTCATAGACCGACCTTTAAAATAAATTATGAGGGGGAAAAAACCAATATGTATAAAGGTGTTCTATATATCACAGTATATAAGATAGAATGGTAGAGATGGAAACTGTCCTCTTGGGAGGGTGAAAAGTAAATTATATATATTCTGTAATTATAATTAGAAGATAAAGAATTTTATGAAAAACTGTATGAAGTAATAGTAAATATTAAAATCCATAATACAAAATAAAGTTATATCTATATTGAGTCAATAATCATACACACAGGCACATACATATTTATAAGAACTGATAAAATACATGAAAAAGTTTGATGTTCTAGAGTGATGAGATAAAGATGACTTTGCTCTTGTACTTTGTTTTTGTTATAAGCTTATGTATAAAGTACTTAAGAATTGAGTTAAAAAATAATTATTAAAAATAAAATCACATTATGAGGAAGTCAAATATTGACCCCAGCTGTCATGAGAATAACTACTACATTAGGTTTTTGGAAGAGTAAATTTTAAATAATCAGGTGAATGCTGAAAATGAGGAATTAATTTATTTGCACCCAAATGTAAGCACTCAACTGTTATATAACATTTAAGCTTTGTGCTTGGCCTTCATGGTTCCTGGGATAATTTGATGATATTCCACCTCTAATCTTATAAATTTAAAATTGATTTTCCCTCTCAATCTTCTTGCACCACTGCATCTTACCATTTAGTTTATTCAAAAGGAAAAAAAATAACCAAATATAAACAGAATAAAGGTTAATTTTAAAGTCCATCTAAAATATTCATATTACATCTATTTTCAACTCCCACCAAAAAGAACATATTATAATTTGAGCGGTAACATTATTTAGCTTTTGTCCTCTTCTGAAAAAATGACCCATAACTCTCAACAGACAGATAGTTATGAAGGCTATGTCCTTGTTTAAATTTGATCAAGAACAGCTGGAGTTAAACAGCATACTAATGAGAACACCTTACAGACAAGATTTTAAAATTCTTTAATGGAAAGCAATTATATGGGGAATATCATTTATAAGCTTATAAACTTACTTCAAGAAATATATTCTTTTAGGCCCCTGGAAATTAACTTACTTCAGTTTATTTAATCTATAGTATTAGATGAGAATAGTTATGCACTCAAACAAAATAAAAAAGCAACAAGCTACCCAAATATTTTATAAACTAAAACAATGGCCAAAAAATGAATAAGAAAACAAATTGTATATATAAATATTCTAACTTAAGTTATTGTGTATATAAATATTCTAACTTAAGTTGAAATAAAATTAATGCTTCATGAATTAAGAGAAACTAAAAGCAGTTAAGTAGGTCAAAAACATTAATTCAGTAATTAGAGATATTAATGTGTTACACATTTCAAGAATACTAATTTATGCTAAATTATAGTTACTAAATTATAAAACACCTACACTTTCATTCATTCATTGTCATAATTTATGAAGCATTGTGCTAGATTGGGTGGGGGGGGTGGAGTAAAGGAGAGTATCTAGCCCCTACCCAACTCATTGTACAGTTGGGGAAAACAGAGATAATAAAATATAATTAGTGCATAATTATGTTTGTACAGGGTAGGAGAGTTCTCTGGAAATAGTGATGGTTAATTTTAACATTTAGTAGAGCAATAAACTTTGTTATGTACAGATATGTAGGAGAATGTGAGGTAGACATTTTAGGCAGAGTGAACAGCCCAGGAAAAACTACTGAGATAAAGAAATGCTAGAGTTGACTGAAAGTAACCCCTATAACATAATAGCTCAGTTTTAACACCTCCATCTTCTTTAATCCCATTATAAATAATAAATTTTATAAAATTTCTTCCTACACCTATGGTAACATTGAAAACATATGGAGTATTAGAAATGCTGACTTGTGGCTTGAGACTTCTATTAAAATGTTAGAATCCCATTTATAAAGCATAGTGAAGACCTTACTGAAATTAAGGAGTAAGGGTTCATTGAAAAACATCATCATATAATTTTTCCCTGGGATTTATTATGGAAAGGTTTCCAGAAGCACTGGTGCATATTAATTGGTAATGACAATTTCAAGATGTGTGACTCTAATTTTGAAAGTAATTCAAAGCACCTGGGGTCAACAGATAATGCTTATACTTGTTATAGAAAGATTTACCCGAAAGAAAAACCTTCAGTCCAAATGCCTTCAGTTTTAACATTCTTAATGTGTATGTTGAAAGATACTTTAAAATTTAATTAATTCTATTAAATTTCAATATTTCATAAAGTATTACTGTAATACTTAGTATATAACTATCTCTCTATATATGCTATTATTTTTTGATAAAAGTTGATTTTTTTATAGTTATAAATTAGATATTCTGGAATTAATGAGTACACTCATGGAACATTAATATTTTCCTTACAGGGTCTTGATTTGGGATTTTTACCTTATAGAAGCAAATTAGGTGGTAAGTTAGCACTAACTGTTTGTGATGATAAATTGTAAATATAAGTTAGGGACAAAGCATATTATAGAATTGTTTTTATACAATATTAAGAAACTTAAATTTTGTCCTTAAAATTATGAGGAAAGTATTTCTTTATTACATAGATAACAGTTTTTTAGAATGAGGAAGACATTATTCATACTGGTGAAACTTATCATTGTCAGAATTTTTTAGGTTGTTATAATTTATAGATATACATATATAGGAAACAGATGCTTCAAAATTTCAGTAAAATAATAAAATGTATAATGAATTCACAAAGTGACTTTATAATAAAGCATTGTAGGGTTGGTCAATGAAAAAATTGATGCTCTAGCCTTACAAATAAATATAGAAAATATTGTATCAATTTTCCTGCAACATGATGAAATAGCAAAAACTAAGAAACTAAAGAGGCATTAAATATTTTCATCAGGAAAACCATAGTTTCCACAATTAGAAAATTTAATATGGTACATTTGTATAACAGAGTTTTAATATAACATGTGCAAGTTTGATAGCATAAAAAACAGAATAGCATAATTGTAAGTATTAAGTAAAGCATAAGAAAAAGACTACTCATTTGAGTATAGTCATGTCAGAAGGATTCACCTGGGAGTCAGGTAGTAGTCTCTTATTGTCTCCCTGCTGTTACATTATTGTTAAAAATAATTTTATAAAGTATGTCCCTCCTTTGCTTAATTTGCTATGTCTTCTCTATACTTGAAATACACACACACACACACACACACACACACATATATGTATATATATATATATATATATATATATATATAATCATATGCAGTGTATTATTCTTTCTCTATAGACCATTATTTCACACCAAATTTCAAAAAAAAAAAATAATACCATATAAACTCTAATTATAGTGCAGTTAATTCAGACATAGATCGCCCCAAAATAATCTCCATGTGTTTATAAAGTAAGATACTTCTAAATAACATAACTTAAAAAAGAAATAAAATTTTAAAATATTTTGAACTAATAATGAAATATTATCTATCTAAATATGAAAATGTAGTTAAAGGAAAGCCTGAAAATGAATTGTCTGAGTATTTATCTCAAAACAACAACAACAACAACAACAACAACCAGAAAAAACTCTAGCATGAATAAACTCAAAGAAAGTAGGGGGAGTAAAGCATTGGAAATAATAGCATAAATAAATAAAACAGAAAAGCAGATATAAAACTAACAAAGCTATAGGTTGATTCATTGTAAAGACTAACAAAATTGATAAAACCTTTCAAAGCTGACCAAAGAAAAGGGAAAAGAATAAAGGAGAAATAATAAATATCCAGAATAAAAAGGAGTCAATGCTACTGAGACAGCAGATATTAAAAGTACAAAAGTATATTATGAACAAGTGTATTCAAAAAATTTGAAAATTTAGATGAAATAAATTCTTAAAAATTTAAAACATAACAAAACTAAGAATATCTAGAAACAATTATAACAAAAATAATACAAAATTACTGCAAATAAAACTATAAAACATTGAGAGGAATTAAAAATACATATAATAGATGGAGTTACATGATTCATAGATTTAAAGATTTAAAGATTTGCCGCCAACATGTTTTATCACTTCAAATTTATCTATTCATTCAAAATACCTAATTAAATTCTAAGAAAAAATTTGGTGAAACTGAGCAAGTAGATTCTATAATTTACATGGAAATGGGAAGGGTTAGATGAGTACTTACTCTACTGATAATTGTATCTTATTACAAAGGTATTATAATTAAAAGACTGGTGTTTGTACAAAAAAAAAAAAAAAGACAAATAATGAAAATAAGGCTATGCATACATGAACACTTTGTTTAGAAGAAATTGCCATTATAGAGAAGTGGGAAGGAACATAGTGCTGCACCAAATATATGTCCATATAAAAAAAGAAACTTGATGCTTATGTCATTACACATAAAATTAATAATCACAGACTATTGTAGCTCTAAATATGAAAGGTGACCCAATAAGTCTATCACATTAAAATAATATCTTCATGACCTTCATGATTTAGTAACAATCTCTTAACCAAGACACAAACTAAGTAAAGATAAAGAGGAACAATGATACACTAGACTACAATAAAATTCAGATATTCTATGCTTCAAAAGACACAAAAGTAAAAAGGAAAATATATTTATACTTATAACCATAAAAGATTTTATATCTAGAACTTAAATCCATAAACAAAAAACAGACATAAAATGGGAAAAATACTTTCAATACTTCACAAAAAGAGATAATCAAATGACCAATAAATATATTAAAAAGTGTTTAATCTTACTAGTAATCAGGAGACTGCAAATTAAAAGCATACTAAAACACAACTCCCTGCCCACCAGAATGTTTACAATTTTTACAACAAAACAAAGCAATATGTAGTTTATTCAATGTGTGGAGCAATACGAATACTCTCACACAACTGGTCCAACCATTTTGGAAAATCATTTGACATTATTCAATGAAACAAACATGTGCATACTCGAAGCCTCAGTAATCTTCTCTAAACACAAATGTGGGCATGTGTTCATTAGAAGTACAAAAATATCTAAGTCAAAACTGAAGGAAATCAGAATTAAATTTATGATCCATGTATTATAGTAAGAAAACTGAGCCAAAAGTACTTGAACTTGAATTCAGTACTTTTATTTATTAGTAACATGACCCAGGTTCACTTATTCAAAATTCATTATAGTTTCACTATCTGCAAGAGAAACACTGTTTCATCCATTTCACAAACTTCATGTGAAGATTAAATGAGATCAGGAATATAAAGTACATGTCACAATATAGTAGGTACATTACAAGTTCTCAAAAACGTTAGTTACATTTATTATTAGTAAAGCTATAGGTTTTGTGTATCTTTAATTTCCTAAAGGCAACTGATTTCTTCTTATGCAAGATATCAGTCATTTAACAAAAATTATTCAAGCACTTACTTTTATGTGCCTGTCCACACAAGAAAGAAAATTGAAGTAAAGGTGCTTGTTTTCACCTCAATCTACTTTATAAGACAGTTATGACTTCTGTTAAAATTTAATGCTTTATATATACATATATATACATATATATATACATATATATATTTTAATACAATGTCTTCTGTCCCACAGGACAAAACTTTTTATATTTAAATGTAATGTAAAAATAAATTTCTAGGAATGATATACATCGCATAACAAAACTTATTAAAATCTGCTCATGAATTTTAGACATGCAAGTACTATTAGAGGATCCTATATGCATTTAAATCTATTAGAGCACTGTACATAAACAATTTACATATGGAAAATACATTTTCATTAAGCTGAGGGAGATAGCATTAAAGTTAATTTATATATCCCTATGCATCATGCATCTTCTGTACATTTCTGACTGGAAAAAAAAAATGTCTTTTTCAACTCAACTGTTTAACATTTCATGCTTGTTTGCTTGCTCCACAGTAACTTTCAAAGGCACAGACTAATTTTGAAGAAATCTGGTCAACAGTTATCAAGATATAAATTATTTTCCATTTTTGGTATAGTCTACTATCTTGAAAATAATTGGCAGCTGGAAAAACCTTTTATAAGCAAACAATTTCTTTCATTTTAATTGAACATCAATAAAATTTTCAACATCAGCATGGATTACAGAAATATAGGATTTCATTAAAGTAGTCTACAAGTCACAGAATGCAGGGTTTTGTACTATTTAAACAAATTTCAGCAGGCAGCAAGCAGTGTCTCTGATCTGAAGAAAGGACTCAATCTCAAATCCCTTCACCAACCTTTCTCTAAGTCCAGTCCCAGAAGAACTGCATCAAGTTCATCTGGGAGGCTTGTAAAATTGTAGATTTCTATTTCACATCTGAATTAGATGGTGAATGGGAAGCACAGTTTTTACAAGCTTCCCAGGGGATTTTTATGCACACTAAACTTTAAAAATTCAGCCTCTAACCTTTTGTTTGGGAGTGTTAAATTAACTAACCAGGGAGGCCATTTCACTGGTGTGTCCCTGATGCTGTGGAGGCCACCTTAAAGCATATTAGAATCCAAGCCTCGAGATCATGAAGTCAAAATGCTAAGGATGACCAACCAAAAACAGCCAACTTCTTTGCTTCTGTATTTTATATAAGTTCTTCCCCTGGTTTGTCGGGTAGAGTGTGCCAAACTCACTTCCAGTTTGATGCTATCTGACTGGAATCGATTTTTGCTCAAATAAACTATTAAAAATTTTAATATGCTTCAGTTTATCTTTTAAGAGGCAGTTTAGAATTTCTTCATAACTATTCAAGAATCCAAGAACCAAAACCTGTACTCTTGCTGCCTGAGCAGTGTTTCTGTTTAAGGTGCTGTTTGCTGAACAAGGAAACCTGCAATTGGGTGACCCGGTCTGAGTGTTAATTTTTCTCTTAGAATTCAATTCATAGTCTAAATTCCGACATATTTCAGTCCTTTCTTGTTACTTGATATTTCACCTCTGCTCTTTAGGTGCTACCTTATAAGTATTTATAGTCCACTCATCATCCATTTAGTCACTTGCTTGTCAACCCCCAATGATAAGGACCCTGAAAAGGCAAAGGCAAGAGAACCCGTCACATTGTTGCTTTAAAATTTCTCAATTAAGCCATCCATACCTTGAAGTTGGGAGAAACCTTACTGAGAGAACTATGCCTGAAAAGTGACATAAAATCAAGTGGCCAGAGCAATAGACAGTTCTACTCAGATAGGAGATTTAGCTAAGTAAATAGTATGAAAATTTCTACAAATACAGAAACAAATTGCTATTCTATGGTACAAATTGCACTGCAGCTGGAACAGACTTGTTTTGTGCTGTTTCAAGGCTTATCATCATCACAAGTAAGGTATTCAAAACCTGTTTATTTCAATAATGTTGCATACTAAGACAATCGCTGAGTTAAATCTTTATTTCATTTCAAATATCTGGAGTTCATTGTTTGACTAGTATATACATTAACAAAAGGTAAAGTTTAATCTTTAACTGAAACTCATAATAGGTGGGAGGGTATATTGTGTTGGAAGGGAACTCTTAAGATGTATTTCTAAAAGGATATATCTGGATATGATAAAAACATAACCCATTTAACCAGACAGAAGGAAAACAGGTAAGTTCAGCTACACTAATAACAGTAAGTGCTTAAAAGAACATTGTTGATTATGTGCCAGGCAACCCCTGAAAAGCTTCAAATTCCACTATCAATAATAATAATAGATTCTGCAGGGTAAGTATTTGAGGAAACAATAGGGTTTGAATTGCATCCTAGTGCTTGAGCAATGGGAAAGAAAAAAGCCGAGGGAAACCCATCTTGCCTATTGGTGTAATATCTTACCTTCCTCTCATAAAATAAAAGGTATTCACTGGATAGTAAATGCCTTAAAATAAAAAGGAAATCAGTTGAGAGTTTTGAATTCTGAAAAGTAAGGTTCTTCAGATTTTTGAAGCAACTAGAGTGAGAAGCAAAAAAACATTTGTGAAGTGTGAAATTCCTCCAGTTTTGCCACTTCCCTCTGGCTGATAAGCAGGTTCCTTGATACTTGTACTTGAAAACTTAGCTATCTTGCAAAAGAATATTTGATAGAGAAAGAGTAGGGGCATATGCATACAAGTTTCTATCTATGGAAGATAGGGTATAAACAGTAGAAAATAAAACTACTTCAGGCATACCTCATTTTATTGTGCTTTGCTTTATTATATTTCATAGATATTGCATTGTTTTAGAAACTGAAAGTTTGTGGCAACTCTGCATTGAGCAAGTCTATTGGCATCATTTTCCAGTGGCATGTGCGTACTTTATGTCTGTGTCACATTTTGGTAGCTCTCGCAGTATTTCAAACTTTTTCATTATCTTTGATGTTACTATTGCAACTGTATTGGGGTGCCAGAAACCATGCCCATATACAATGGCAAACTTAATCAAATATTGTATGTGTTCTGATTGTTCTACCAATCAGCCATCTCTTTCTCTCCTCCAGCATCTATATTCCATAAGAAACAACAATATTAAAATTAGGCCAATTAATAAGCCTACAGTGGCCTCTAAGTGTTCATGTGAAAGCAAGGGTCACATGTCTCTCACCTTAAATCAAAAGCTGGAAATTAATCATTTTGAGTACCTTACTTGTAGCGATTATAAGCCTCATAAAAGCTTAATGAGAAAGGCATGCCAAAATCCAAGATAAGCTGAAAGCTAGCCCTCTGGTGCCAACAGTTAGACTAGCTGTGAATGGATAGGAAAAGTTCCTAAAGGAAATTAAAAGTGCTACTCTAGTGAACATATAAATATTAAGAGAGTGAAACAGCCTTATTGCTGATATGAAGAAAATTCTAGTGGTCTGGATAGAAGATCAAACCAGCTACAACATTCCTGCAAGCTAAAGCTTAACCCAGAGCAAGGCCCTAACTCTCCTCAATGCTATAAAGGCTTAGAGAAGTGAGTAAGCTGCAGAGGAAATGTCTGAAGCTAGCAGAGGATGGTTCATGAGGTTTAAGAGAAGAGACCATCTCCATGACATGAAAGTACAAGTGAAGCAGCAAATGCTAATACAGAAGTAACAGCAAGTTATCCAGAGATATAGTTAAGATCATTAATGAATGTAGCTATACTAAACAACAGATTCTTAATGTAGAGAAAACAGTCTTATGTTGGAAGAGGATGCCATCTAAGACTTTCATAACTGGAGAGGAGAAGTCTGGCCTTAAATCATCAAACGACAGGCTGACTCCCCTGTTGGGGCTAATGTAGCTGGTAACTTTAAGTGAAAGATACTGCTCATATATCATTTCAGAAATTCCAGGGCCATTAAAATTATGCTAAATATACTCTTCTTGTGTTCTATAAGCAGAAAAACAAAGTCTGGATGACAGCACATCTGTTTACAATGTGGCGCACTGACTAGTTTAAGCCAACTGTTGAGACCTAATGGTCAGGAAAAAAATAAAAGATTTCTTTAAAACTAGTACACTGCTCATTGACAATGCACCTGGTCACCCAAGAGCTCTGATGTAGATGTACAATGAGATTAATGTTATGTTATGCCTACTAATACAACATCCATTCTTCAGCCCATGGATTAAGGAGTAATGTTGACATTCAAGCCTTACTTTTTAAGGAATACATTTTGTAAGGCTCTAGCTACCATAGATAGTGATTTCTCTGATGGATCTGAATTCACCATTCTAGATGCCATTGAGAGCATGGTATGACTGATGGAAAGGGGTAAAAATAATCAACATTAACAAAAGTTTGGAAGAAAATGATTCCAGCCCTCATGGATGATTTTGAGAGATTCAATATTTCAGAGGAGGAAGTAACTACAGATGTGATGGAAATAGCAAAATAACTAGAATTAGAAATGGAGCCTAAAGATGTGACTGACCTGATGCAGTCTCAATAAAAACTTTAACAAAAGAAGAGGTGATTCCTATAAATTAGCAAAGAAAGTGGTTTCTTGAAATGGAGTCTACTCCTGGCAAAGATGTAAAATAGATTATTGCAATGCCAACAAAAGATTTAGAATATTACACAAACTTAGTTGATAAAGCAGCAGGAATGTTTGAGAAAATTTACTCCAATTTAGAAACAGGTTCTACTATGGGCAAAATGACATCAAACAGTATTTCATGCTACAGAGAAATTGTTCATAAAAGGAAGAATCAATCAAAGGGGTAAACTTCACTGGTCTTATTTTTAAAAAGTGCCACAACCACCCCAACCTTCAGCAGACACCACCCTGATCAGTCAGCAGCCATAAACATCGAGGCATGACCCCTCCATCAGCAAAAAGATTATGACTCACCGAAGGCTCAGGTAATGGTTAGCATTTTTTAGCAATAAAATACATATATATTTTTTTAAATTAAGGCAAGTACTTTTAAGAATATATATATATAATGCTATTGAATACTCAATAGATTGCCATCTAGTGTAAACATAGCTTTTATATGCCTTGGGAAACAAAAAAATTCCTGACTTGCTTTAGTACAATATTCACTTTATTATGACTAGAACTAAACCTGCAATATCTCTGAGGTATGCCTGTACTATTTTAATTGTGACCTAAATTAGTCACAATTTCTTCATGTTATTAAAAACAGACCTCTCACAAACCTCATTGCACAACCAAAAATATGCAAAAATCCAGAAAAACAATCAACTTTGGGGTTTGAATTTTATTTTAGAGACAGTTTTTTTTTTTTTTTTCAGAGCACTATATTATAAAATAACATATGTGTGGATAATTGTTACTTTAAGAAAGTATTATATTTAATTACTGGTAATTTTTCTTTACTATCTCTTAGCTGATATTCTCTTATACGTTTTTGAAATAAGCAGTTATCACAGGCATATGAAGAATCACAAGTGATAAATATTTATGTGTCCTGCAAATCAGAGGGAAGATGTTTTATTCAATTATATAACACACATTGGTTTCATGAATTGAATGCAATTTGCTAAGGGGGTTTTGGTAGAAATATATATTAGATTATAGTATGTTTAAACTTTCCTTAACACAACATATTTATCTAACTATTGTCCCATCTATCTGTTTGGCTCATAC
This sequence comes from Eidolon dupreanum, assembly GCA_028627145.1. Taxonomy (NCBI): domain Eukaryota; kingdom Metazoa; phylum Chordata; class Mammalia; order Chiroptera; family Pteropodidae; genus Eidolon; species Eidolon dupreanum. Next base: position 113,211,717 of record CM053509.1, on the reverse strand, counting down.
AATTCACAAGATTCTTCCCTGTCCTCACAGTCATTTGGCTTCACTGAAACCACCCCATTACAGCACTTGATTTCTCAAAGTGATTTTTGAAAGAATATTTTCAGTTACACTTATGTACTTGAGGCACTTGACACATGACTATTTCCTTCAAATGTTCTTCTTCTACTTCTGAGACAAGATCTCTCCTAGTTTTCCTACATTTGTTCTCTGTTCTCTGTATTTACTTTCTTTGCTCATCCCTCAAATCTCTTACCTGATCTCTCAGTCCACGTGCTTTAGACGGGCTACTTCAGGAGTGGGCAGGTGATTCAAGATGGGACAACTAGACCATTGAATCTCCTTAGAATCACAACTATCATTCATTCATGGATGGACGAATGACCCAAGGCACTCAAGGTGAAACAGGATCAGGATATCAGGATATTTGTCTGAACTGTTGGTTCCTCTGAACCTAAGCCAGAAAAGATCCACTGTATGTCACTAAGGGGAAAGAGTTAGCTTGAGTATAAGGATAGCAAAGGGAAAAGACTGAATGAAAGATGGAGAGAGGCAGTTTTGAGGTTAATATAGGAGCCTTTGGAATCAGCTGTACCAGGGCTTTTACTTACCAATATTTTTCTTCCTTCTCTTTCTTCCTTCCTCTTTCCCTCTTCCTCTCCCCCTATTTTTTGTCTCAGTCTCAAAAAACAAAGTAGTCCAACAAATATGCTTGTGTTTGACCCATAGCCATCTGTTTCTAAAGCTCTATTTTGTTTATTTAAATATTCTCTGTAATTCTCAGAGATTAAACTATTGTCTAATACTGATAATTCAATTTTTATTTTAATTTATGTTCTTTCCTTTAAGCATATTACTGCCTATCAAAAAACTCTATCTGGATCTCCCACAGGTCTCTTCAGTGTAATATAGCCGAAACTAATGTGAATATCCCCTCTTCTTCATTATATACTCATTTTTTAATCTCTGTTTTCATTGATGGTCCCATCTATCCTGTTTCTGGAGTAGAAATATTATTTTAAGTACTGAAATCCCTAACGAGTGTATTTTTTCTATTACTGATTTAGATAGAAGAAATCAAAATAGCACTTAAAGATTTCTTCATTGCCATAGAAATAAGTTAGAAGATCAATTTCAAGAAACTTCAATAAAAACATTGTGCTAATAATATTAATTATATTAATATATTTTTCTGTTTTACAATTGGCAGTCAGTGTTTTAAGTACTTTTTCATGTGTTACTTCATTTAAATTACACCTAAATCCTATAGGTTTGGAATCATTTATTTAAAAATATCCAAACTCAACTAGCAAGCATATTTTCCTTTGCCAGAAATTGTGAGATTGTTAGATATTGTCTCTGGAGAGTCCTAGAAACTAAATACCAAATTGGTCTCAGATGTGTGAAGATAACTACTCTTCTATTCATATGGGCATTTGTTTTGACTCTTCTTCATTGCAATATCTTTGATATTTTGTTACAATTGTTACGGTTTTCTACTGTCTCTATTTTAAGTAGGCTGCCCACAGAAAAGGTTTCAATCTTCTTGATTATATACTACTTTTTGGGTTGACATTTGGTAGATAGGAATTTTATAGAAATTGAATGTCATACATGGACATTATATCATTGTACTTTATAATATCTGGATGTCTGGTCCTCTCTCAAACAGTTATCTTCAATTATCTTGTAGACCTGAATGTTTTTTCCTTTTTCTCTCTTTTGCCTATATTCCTGCCTTAATCACAAAAGCATATAAGTATCCCATCCCTGATTCTTACATATTTATTAAAGAATAATTAGTGCTTGTCATATATTATCAGCTACAGTATAATGTGATGTATGTAAAATTTATTACGAAAAGTGACATTTATTAAATTACAAATAAACAACAAAAATATAACATTCATAAGTTAGAGTGATGTTCCACAAATTAAGTGGAAGGTGGATCCTTAATAAAAATCATGTTTTTCTTTATTAATTTGAGAGAGATAAATTATTCATAGTAAGATATGAAAGCACCATATGGAGAAACTGACAGAGCCGCATTTGTTCAATAAATTTTGTTCAAATAAAAAAGATCAAATTGCAGGTTAATCTGCTTAGAAACATAAAGAAAAAATGCTAAATACTGGCATAGCAAATTATAAAAATGAGGTAGAGAAAGTCAATTATATAGAGACTTATCAAGATATTAAGGACCTGTTATATATCTAATATATCTAGGTCATCCACTTTGAAAAATTTTTGTTATTGTAAAAAACATACATAAAGACACGAATACTAAATAGAACTTTACTGTTTAAAAATAATTAAAAAGTATGTGACCGGTGGACATCAGAAGCATGGCGGAGTGAGAGATGTTCCCAGTTCTTTCTCCTTAAAATAACAATAAGCTGAACATCTAAAATTAAACAGATAACACCCAACTTGGACACTAGCATGCCTGAGAGAGTGATCTACACATAAGAGCTTCCAGAGGTGAGAAACATGGAGTTGGGTGACAGATTGAGAGGAACAAAGAAGCTGTCACAGTCAGAGCTCCTTGTATAAGAAGGGGGAAGTGAGAAGTAGCTGCTGGTTCCTGGAAAAGCCCTGCCAGAGAAATCTGTGAGCTCCACGCAGCAGAGCCTAGGGATCACGACAGAAAGCGGTGCAGGAACTAACTGCAGAGCAGTACCAGCTGGATCTTAGCAGTCGCAGTTGCAGAACACTAAGCTGAGACACAGAGATAGCAGCAAGCCCCGCTAACAAACACAGAGGGCACCCTTCTCCACCCATCTTTTAAGACTGAACACAGCAAAGCCCCAGGGGAATTTGAGCAAATGCTACCGAAACAGTCGCTAACACTGACAGAGGCTGAGACTGAGGGTAGTGATCATGATCGAATATTAATTTTTTTTAAAGGCCTTATTAAGTCTCAAAGCAGAGATCCAAGAGGCTTGGACACCACCTACTGGAAATCAAAATAAAAACACCTTCTTAGCAACAGGCTAAAGAGACTTTTACATAAATCTTTCTGGAAAAAAAAAAAAAAATTAGCAGAATACACTCCCATCAATGCCCAGGCAGAGAAACAATCCATCAAACACTATGAACAACCAAGGTGACAAGGCAGCTCAGAAACAGAAAAATATCCAGCTTAAAGACATAGAAATATGTGACTTAAATAACAGAATTCAGGATTGTACTTCTGAAAAAACTCATTGACATCCAAAATTAATTCAGATCAACAATTCCAGAAATTGAGAAAAATAATAGATCAACAAAAAAAAAGAGTTTTTTTTTTAAAAAAACAAGGAGACTAAAACCCTAGAAAAGAACCAACTAGAACTTGTAGAGATGAAAAACACACTAAAAGAGATGAAGAATTAAATAGCAAGCTTAGGAAATAGAACAGACCAAATGGAGGAAAAGATTAGTGATATCAAAGATAGAAATCTAGAAATAATTCAGAAGGAAGAAGAGAGAGATTGAAAAATGAAAAATAATGAAAGAGAAATACAAGAACTAGCTTACATCATTAAGAAAGGAAACATAATAATGGGTATTTCAGAAGAAGAAGAAAAGGAGAAGGGATTAGAGAATATTTCCAGACAGATAGTTGAGGAGAATTTTCCAAATCTAAGGAATGAGCTGGAGTTTTGAATCCAAGAAGCTAAGAGAACATCCAATTTTCTCAACCCCAAAAAGCCTTCTCCAAGACACTTTATATTAAAATTACCAAAAATTAATGACAAAGAAATAATTCTCAAGGCATCCAGGACAACAAAGATGGTAACTTATAAAGGAAAATCCATTAGACTATCTTCGGACCTTTCAGCACAAACCTTACAAACAAGAAAGGAATGGAAGCAAATATTCAAACTATGAAATGAAAGCAATTAACCAGCCAAGAATAATGTATCCAGTGAAGCTCTCCTTTAGATATGAAGGAGAAATAAAGACCTTTGTAAACATATAAAGGTTGAGGGGATTCTCCACTACACGGCCTGCATTGCAGGAAATACTAAAAGGGGTCAGCCTACCTGAAACAAACAAACAAAAAAATTACATAATATGAGTAAGGCGACTAGCAGGCAGACAGAGGCAGAGTACAGCAACCCTTATTAATAATGGGTATTATAAGCTTAAACAATAAGGAGAGACTTGTTATTGCAAGATAGGAATTAATATTCAGCATACATAGGAATAATCTGGGACACCAATAACAAAAAGGGGATGATTCAAAGATCCAAATTTGCAAAGGAAAATGGAGATAAGGCACACGTAGAGGAAAACTGACTACTGTGTGTATGTATGTGTATGTGTGTATAGATGTGTATAAAACCATTCTTTACATATTCTTAATGGTAACCACATGCCAAAGATCCAGAACTGAAAAGGAACCAGAGGGAAAATCCACAAAACTCAATCAAATTAAAGAAACAGAAACACACGGACAAGGGAAAAATGGAAACATTGAGCTACCAGAGAACAAAAAATAAAATGGTTATAAGAAGACCTCATATTTCAATAATCACCCGAAAAGTAAATGGCCTGAACTCATCCATAAAAAGGCACAGAGTTACAGATTAGATCAAAAAACAAAATCCAACAATATGCTGCCTCTGGGAGACACATCTCGGTTCCAAATCAAACATAGACTCAAAGTGAAAGGGTAGAAAATGATATTTCAAGCAAATGGCATTCAGAGAAAAGCAGGAATAGTGGTAATAATATCAGATGAAATAGACTTCAAAATAAAAATGGTAAAGAAAGATACTGAGGGACACTTCATAATATTAAAATGAATCATATACCAAGAAGATATAACACTTATTAATATCTATGCTCCCAATCAGGGAGCCCCAAAATATATAAAGTAATCACTAACAGAACTAGAAGGAGAAACTGACCAAATAGTAGAGGACCTAAATATCCCACTGTCAGATATAGACAGATCATCCAAACAGAAAATCAATAAGGAAATAACATCCTTAAATGACACTTTAGACCAAGTGGACAAAATTAACATTTACAGAGCCTTTCATCCCAAAACATCTGCTTATACATTCTTCTCTAGTGCATAGGGAACATTCTCAAGGACTGACCACATACTGGGACACAGAGAGAACCTCAACAAATATAAGAGGGTTGAAATCATACAACTATATTCTCTGATCATAATGCTTTGAAGCTGGAGATCAACTGTAAAAGGAAAGTGGAATCACAAATATGTGGATATTAAACAACATGCTACTGAAGAATGACTGGGTCACAGAAGAAATAAAAAGAGAGATCAAGAGATACATAGAAATGAATGATAATAATACATGACATATCAAAACTTTTGAGACACAGCAAAAGCGGTCATAAGCAGAAAGTTCATATCATTACAGGCCTATCTCCAAAAACAAGAATGAGCCCAAATGAACAACCTCATTGTTCATCTTAAAAAACTGGAAAATTAGAAGAAATAAAGCTTAAAATCAGCAGAAAAGAATCAAAATCAGAGCAGAATTAAATGAAATTGAGAACAAAAAACAATAGAAAAAATAAATGCAATAAAGAGCTGGTTCTTTGAGAAAGTTAATAAAATTGACGAGACCCTGGCTAGACTCTCTAAAGAAAAAAAGAGAAAGGACACAAATAAACAAAATCAGAGAAGAGGGGGAAATTACAACAGATACCACAAAAATACAAAGGATCACACAAGAATACTGTGAAGAAGTATATGACACCAAATTTAATAACCTAGAAGAAATGGACCAGTACTTAGAAAAATGCAAACTTCCTAGCCTGAATCAAGAACTGGAAAATCTAAATAGACTGATCAGCAATATGGAAATTGAAATAATCATCGAACACCTACCAAAAAGTAAAAGTTCAGGACCAGATGGTTTTACCAGTGAATTCTACCAAACATTCAAAGATTTAATACCAATTCTTCTCAAACTCTTCCAAAAAATTTAAGAGGAGGCAATACTTCCTAACTCATTTTATGAGGCCAATATTATCTTGCTACCAAAATCTGGTAAAGATAATACAAACAAAAAGAAAACTACAGACCAATATATTTCATGAACACAGATGCAAAAATCCTAAATAAGATACTAGTGACCCGAATACAACAACATATTGAAAAGATTATACACCATGATCACGTGGGCTTCATCCCAAGGGTGCAGGGATGGTTTAACATATGCAAATCGATAAATGTGATAAACCATATAAAATAAAGAATAAGAATTGTATGATCATTTCAATAACGCAGAAAAAGCCTTTGGCAAGATACAGCATCCATTTATGATCAAAACACTTAAAACATAAGTATAGAAGGAAAGTATGTTAACATAATAAAGGCCATATATGTCAAACACTCAGCAACATTATACTTAATGGTGAAAAACTAAAACCCTTTCCTTTAAGATCATGAACAAGACAAAGCTGTTCCCTATCACCACTATAATTTAATATAATATTGGGGGTTCTAGTGAGTGCAATCAGTCAAGAGAAAGAAATAAAAAGCATCCAAATGGGAAATGAAGAAATCGAACTTTCACTATTCGCAGATGACACAATTCTCTATATAGAAAGCCCTAATGACTCCTCAAGAACACCACTAGAAATAATAAGCAATTACAGTAAATTTTCAGAAAACAAAATTAATGTTCACAAATCCATAGATCCTATACACTAATAATAGATTGTCAAAAAAAGAAATGGGAAAAAAAATTTTCTTTTGCAATTGAAAAAAATAGGAATAAACCTGACAAAACATGTGAAGGACCTGTATAATGAAATCTATAAGACCCTATTAAAAGTAATTAAAGAAGATAGAAATAAATAGAAAAATATTCCATATTCTTGGATTGGAAGAATCAATATAGTTAAAACAACCTTACTACCTAAAGCATTATGCAGATTTAATGCAATCCCCATCAAAATCCCATCAGCACATTTTAAAGAAATAGAACAAAAAAATCATCAGATTTGTATAGAAACACAAAAAAACCCGAATTGCCAAAACCATCCTGAGAAAAAAGAAAGAGGCTGGAGGCATCACTCTGCCTGACTTGAAACTATACTACAAAGTGAAAATAATCAAAATGACGTGGTATTGGCAGAAAAGCATACTCACAGACCAGTGGAATAGAATTGAGAGTCCAGAAGTAAACCCCCATTTATATGGGCAAATAATTTTTGATAAAGGAGCTGAAAACAAACAATGGAGAAAGGAAAGCCTCTTTAATAAATGATGCTGTGAAAACTGGAAAACCACCTGCAAAGGAATGAAACTAGATTATTGTCCATCACCACACACTAAAATTAGCTCAAAATGGATTAAGTACTTGAATATAAGACCTGAAACAATAAATTGCATAGAAGAAAACATAGGAATGAAACCATTGGACCTTGGACTTAAAGAGAATTCTATGAATTTGACCTCAAAGGCAAAGGAAGTAAAAGCAAAAATAAATGAACTGAACTTATATCAAACTAAAAAGCTTCTGCACAGCAAAAGAAACCATCAACAAGGTGTAGAGACAACCATGCAACTGAAAAAATATATTGGCAAGCAATACCTCTGATAAAGGCCTAATATCTAAAATACAGAAAGAACTCATACAACTCAAAAGTAACAACAACAACAACAACAATAACAACAAAAACAATCCAGTTAAAAAATGGGCAGAGGACCCATACAGACACTTCTCCCAAGAAGACATACAAATGACCTACAGACATATGAAAAGATGCACAACATCATTAGCTCTTAGGGAAATGCAAATCAAAACCACAATGAGCTGTTAGAATAGCTATTATCAATAGGACCAAGTAATATGTGTTGGAGAATATGTGGGTAAAAAGAACCCTCATACACTGCTGGTGTGTTGGGAGCCCTTTGTAAGGAAATATCAGTTCCTGAAACCCTGAAGGGAGGATAAGCATCAGTTCCTGAAATTCCAAGGGAGGAGTTTTTCTCTTGGCCTTATGTTAATTCATGTTAATCGCAGCTATTGTTTCTGGATACTTGTGGTTTTGTTTTGAGCAGTTTGTTACTTTGTTAAGAGCAGTTTGTCACGTACTCAAGCTGTATAAGTATACAGTGCTAAATAAACTCGAGGCTGCAGCTTTGACTGTATGCCCTCCCGAGATCTTTCTCTCTTCTCTGTCTTTTTTTCCTAACCCTCGCTCCCCCACTCAGGACTGTTCGACTCTGCCCGGCTGGCTCCGGCACTGGTGAGACTGCAAATTGGTACAGTCACTAAGGTAAACAGTATGGAGGTTCTCAAAAAACTAAGAATTGATCTACCATATGATCCAGCAATCCCTCTACTGGGTATTTACCCCAAAGACTTGAAAACTCATTTGCATACTGACATTTACAGCAACATTATTCACAGTGGCCAGGACATGGAAGCAAACAAAGTGTCCTACGATAGATGATTGGCTAAAGAAGCTGTGGTACATATATACGATGGAATATTACTCAGCTATAGAAAAGATAAAATACTGTCATTTGAGAAAACTTGAATAGATTTTGAAATAATCATGGTAAGCGAAACAACCAGACTAAATAAGTTGAAAACCACATGATATCACTTATAGGTGTGATATAAATCTAAAAACAACAAACAAATATGACGAATAGAGACTCATGGGCATAGAAAGCAGACTAGTGTTTACCAGAGGGTGAGGGGGAAGGGGCAGGTAGATGAAGTAAAAGAGGTGTAAGTGGTGACAGAAAGAACTCTAACTATAGGCAGTAAACATGTAATGCAATATAAATATGACTTACCATTGAATTGTACATGAAACTTACTGTATTTTGTTAACCAATGTAACCATTAAAAAATGTATATGACTATGAAAACACCATCTAGGTCCAGAAAAAGAACATTGCATTACTCTAGAAACCCTCAATGTGTCCCTTTTCAGCAATCATCACTTCCCTTCACCCTGTGAGAATGCTGTCTTAACTTATATGGTAATAATTCCTTTGTTCTCTTCATTTTGTTTTTACCACCTAGGTATGCATTCCGAAGAATGAAATTTAGATTTGCTTGTTTTTGAATGTTAAAAAAACAAATCACATTATACAAATTTGTACATCTTGCCTTTTTAGCACAACTTATATTTGTAAAATACAGTTATGTTCTTGTATGTGATTGTAGTGAAATTATTTCCATAGTTCTATAATGTCATATTGTAATGACAACACTACAATCAATTTATGCATTATACTGGTGATGAGTGTTTGGACTCTTATCCCCCTAATTTCAAATTGTTGTTAATAATACTGCTTTGAATATTTTACTCATATATTTGGGTGCATATGGACATGAGTTTCTCTAGGGTATTAACACAGGCCAAGTCACAGGTTATGCCTATCCCAATATTACATAGATTAAGAACATGTTTTCCAAAGTGGCTGTACCATGGTGTGATATAATTTAAGAATAAATATTTTAAATAGTCACTGTAGGTTTAGAAAAACTATTTAAAAATATAAAATATAGTTCCTCTGCAGATATTTTACTATACGTCAATCTAGCTTTAAGGAATAATGGCTAGTTCTCAGGAATGTGTAATCAAAGTTGGCATATAATTGGACATGATTTTAATGCTATAATAAATTAGTAAAGAAGGCTATCATTCTTATATCTTTGAGATGTACTTTCCCCTGAATTCTCCTTCTAAAAATTCTGTAATTTTTTAGGCATTTAAAAATCTTTTACTGTGATGTTTCCAAATGGATTTAAGTGAATAATCATTCAACATTCTTAGAATAGTTAACATGATCAATTCTAATTTCTGATCACTTGAAGTTTGGCAATTTAAGTATAATTTATAATGCTCCAGAAATATGTATTTTTTTATTATAACTCAGATGTTCACTTTTACTTTTATCATAAAATTCCTTCATCTTCCAGTGAATTAACAATAAAAGTGAATCAAGGATGTATTTTAATATATGTATAGGACTAAAGGTTCCAAGTTTTATAACTATTTAACAACATTTTTACCTAGCTATGTAAATAAAGCATACAATAAATTTGTCTATTAAAATTCCTTTTGGCTTGATAGCTGATTTAAATTAGTATAATATTTCAATCATTTTGTGCATATAAGTATGTATATGCACATGTGTATGTTAAAAGAATTAAATTGCAGCTCAAAGTTTTCATTTAACCTTTAGGAAAGTATGAATTATTCTCTTGAACAACATCTAATCTACTTAAATAAATTGATTTCTTCAATTGTTTACAATTGGCTAAGGTATTTTCCCCTACATGCTCCTTTTGAATGAAGCCTATGCCTAATCACTGTGTATAAAACTTGCATTTCATGATACAGGACTTAATGACAGCGAAAAATAAGTTTAAGGTGCTCTCTCAGTCTAGACACAATTTGAATCATAGACAATTGCGGTGGCACCATGTCACTATCTTGTCAGTAGGCACAAATGTTTGATACCAAGTATCACTTCATTGGAATACAATATTCTTTTTAAAGATTGAAATAAAAAACTTGCAGGAGTTTTAGAAAATCAGGATAAACTTCTTCCTTTACCTACCAACAAATTACCAGAAAGACTACAAATTTCTTATAATTGTTTGTTTTTGTCCAACACATGATTATCTAATTTTTAAAAAACTTTATTCTTTTATGTATAACTACTCCAAAATTTTCAACTTTTTTCATTTTTATATATACTATTTCCCAATAAAGAGTTTATTTCTCATCTTTCAATTGTTATAGTTACAGAAAAAAATTGGGAAATTTTATATACAAAATAAGTTCTTCTCTAGGTATCATGTTTGTCTTTTTTGACTTCTTGCTGTATGTTCCATCAACCCCTTAAACTCAGCATGTTACATCAAACTAGAACTTTGACCTCTGGTTAGGATGAAATAACAAAGAATCTTCTGCCTTAAACAACTAAATTTCAGATAAAATATACAAAACAACATTTTTCAAACTTTAGGCATCAGACAGAACAGGACCATGATCCCTGAGATAAGAAAACTAAAAGAGATGAGCCCTTCAACTGTAGTAATTAACTGTCTACAGGAAGCTTCTATGTCAGTAAAAGGAGAGTTGCCCTAACCAGAATCCAGACACCTTGCTAAACTGAGGTGATAGCAACTAAATTTGGGGTATGTTAAGGAAACTCGATTTTGCAGTGCAGAAAAAGTAGAGTGAGGTGCAAAGAGAAATAGCTTTATCTCTTCCAGAGGGCCCCTCCAAGTCTTTCACTCACTATTGCTCTGTGTATTCATGAAAGGAAACTACCAGAGGCCATGGAAAGAGCCACAAGAAAGGAGATAATAGAAATATTCCTGAAGCTCTCACAGGGTTGGGAATATTTCATATTTCCACCCTCCAGAGTGCAAGACATCATGTAGGGCACGAAGTAGAATAAGCATAAGGATATTGCCTTAGTTTTGAAGCTAAATTAGCTTTAGTCTAAAAGTTTCTCAGAACCTTTTCTATCAAAGCACAAAAATAAATACTTAAAAATATTGAGAGCATAAATTTCATAATTAGACTCCTTAAAAAGGGAGAGTACAGGCAGTGAGAACAAACTATTTCAATAAATAGTTGCCAGAATTATTCTACATTGTTAAAAAGTATAGACCCATAGATTTATGGGGAAAAAAAGAAATGTAAAAATTAAAAAATATATATTCCAAGAAGTATTATAATGAAACTACTAAAGTCAGTGATAAAGAGATAATATTAAAGTAGAATGAGAAAAAAAGAAACACTGCATACAGGTGAACAAAAAGAAAGGAAGAAGACATCTCAAAAGAAAATATTCAGCCTAGAAGACAGTTGAAAGGCATCACTGTAGTTGTAGACAGGAAAAAAATAATCTGTCATTAGAAACTTTAATAATTTTTGTGACCTTGGTTTAGGTAATTTTTTAGATCGGGTGTAAAAAGAGTAAAACATTAAAAAATAATAAATTGGGCTCATCAAGATTAAAAACATTTAGTCTTCAAAAGACATTGGTAACAAAATAAAATGCAAGTCTAACATGAAGTAAAAATATTTTTAATACATATAAGTGATAAAGGACATGTAACTTGAATATGTGAACTCTTGTAACTCATTAATATGAAGACAAGCAACTCAATTAAAATGGGGTTTTGATTTTTTTAGACATTTCACCAAAGATGATATATGAATGGAAATTAAACACATGGAAAAATGGTTAACATCATTAGTTATTAGGCAATACAAACCAAAATAACAATAATATAGCACTACACATTGAGTCGAATGACTAAAATGAATAAGACTAATGTCATCTATTTTGTTGAAGATGAGGAGAAACTGGAAAGCTGTTGCTAGTGAAAATAAAAAATGCCATTGACATTTTGAAAAACAATTTGACAATTTCTCATAAAGTTAAACATACTGTCCTAATAATCAAGGATTCCTCTAGTAGGCATTTACGCAAACAAAATGAAAACATACGTTGACATGCAAAAATTGTATTTGAACATTTATTTGGCTTTAAATAGCCAAAACTTGGACATAAAAAAAATAAACTGTTAACTAAAAAAGAAATTGTGACGTTTCCATATGATCAAATACTACTTACAAATAAAAGTAAATAATGTACCACTGATTCATGTCACAACACAGATGAGCTATTACCATAGTAGGGATATATTTCATACTATAGAAATGACATAGACAAAGAAATGGAGGAGTGAGAGCATATGTGGCATATAATGATAATGACCTGTTAAATAATTGGATAAGTTATTGTTCCACCTGTATGTAAGTGATCTGGTTTGAATGTGAGTCAGAAGATACAAGCAGCTCATAATATGGTTCAGAATTTGATTTTCGTACAATGCTTATAAAGATTTGGCCAGGAATGGCAAAACTTTTATAGAGTTATTGTGATGCTTATTGAATGCTTAATTGTGAAGCACTTAGAATAGTACCTGGAACACAGTAACCATGACATGATTACACACTATCATCATTATTAGGTTGAGCAGATTTGTCTTTTAGAAAGATCTCTCAGCTCACAATATGCAGGATGTGTAACAGTGGGCATAATTACACAGTGAAAAAACATTTAGCAAGCTGTTTTCAATCATTCCCAAAGGGAATCTTGAAATCCTAAACAATTTTCCACCTTGTTCAGACACCTGGAATGCTCACCGTTCCATCCCACTATATTAAACTATCAGAAGTCTTAACAATTCTTCTATATCCATGTTGAGGTTCACATTTCTCAGTGAAGCTCATCTAGACCCATCATAATTTAAACACAATTTCTTATTTGTAAAATTATACCATTTACCTGGTACCTCTCTTTTGGTGTTTATGATTCCATCTTTTACGATGTTAATTTACAGACTGATCTCAATGACATGAGACTATAAAGTAATGGTTATGTCAATACATGAGCTATAATGCAGTGGCAGGCAAATCTTGCTTTTTAAATAATTTTCTTTAAAAAAAATTGACTATAACAAAGACATTATTTAGATTTAAGTATTTAATGAAAACCTGCCTTTTCTCAAAGAAAAAAGAGTATTACAACTTAAAAATTGGAAAGGTGAACTGTGCAGGATGATGAATCATTTTTAACGAACAGAATTAATGATTTTGTTATATTTTCACTGATACAGAGCAGAGGTTGCAATAGACTGAAGTTCCCTTAAAATTCATTTTAAACAAGTCAGTCATCTAAAATGTAACTTATAGATGTTGCTAGAAAAAGTAATGATTTCAAGATTTTAATTAAAACCTAACGCAAACATTTTTGTTTTGGTAAAATACACACAACATAAAATTTACCATCTTAACCATTTTAAAGTGTAAAATTCAGTGGTATTTAGTTGTCACAGTGTTGTGAAACCATCATTCTATCTAGCTTTATAATATTTTCATTACCCTCAAAATATACCGCCTATCCATTAATTTGCCACCACTCCTTCCCCCAAATCTGCTTTTTGTACCTATGCCTTTGCCTATACTGTGTTTCCGATAAAATCGTATAATATGTAGCCTTTTGTGTCTGGCTTCTTTCACTTGCTATAAAGTTTTCAAGGTTCATTTATGGTGTGCATGTGTTAGTACTTCATTCTTTTTATGGCTGATAACATTCTTTGTAGAAATTATTTAAGATTTTATTTATCCATTCATTAGTTGATGGACATTTGTGTTCTTTACCTTTGGGCTATTGTGAACTGCACTTCTATGAACATTCATGTACAAGTTTTTGTTTGAACACCTGCTTTCAGTTCTTTGGTTAGATATCTAGGAGTAAATTTGCTGAGTTTCATGATAATTTTATGTTTAATTTACTGACTGAAAATATTTTTAAATAAGATATATTCTTTGCTGTGATATTATGGCTAGTAAAGTTGATAGAGATTGTATGTATATAGATACATGCAGATAATACCTCACATACATATATACCACTTATATATATCACATTATCACATATATACATATGTGTATATATATACTGTATATATGGAAGATACATGCATATAAATATATGCAGATTATACCTTACATAAAAATATATCTATATATTGAAAAACAATTTGACAATTTCTCATAAAGTTAAACATACTGTCCTAATAATCAAGGATTCCTCTAGTAGGCATTTACGCAAACAAAATGAAAACATACGTTGACATGCAAAAATTGTATTTGAACATTTATTTGGCTTTAAATAGCCAAAACTTGGCTATTGCATACACACATATGTATATATTCACATACTATATATCATATGTGGAAGAAATCTTTGTTAATAGCAAGACATTTTCCCAATAATGTACTTTAATTAACCATTTGTGCTAATGATCAATCACTATATGTCAAATTCTGTATTAAGCACTAAAAATATGGACATAAATATGATAAAGTCTTGTTTATGATTTGTTTAAAAAATTAAAGTCTTAATGAGTATAGAAAAAAAAATACGAGAGCTAGGGAAAAATATAAGATGAGTGTGATTCATAGCAGAGATGGATAAAGAACTCTTACGTGTTTGGACTTAAAAGAAAAAGTCTGTGTGGTATATAAAATACAAAGCAACTTTCGTGAGGGAAGAAGTTATATACTTAGACCACTATTGCCCAGTTCCAAAAAATCAAAATCTGGTCAGTGAAAGTCGGATTGCTTCAGGGCCTAAAAGTAACTGTAACGATTTGTACTTACTGACAATTAGCATCCTGCCAGTCCCCTCTGAAACTCTGAACTGTCCTTTCTAAATGCCAATTTTCACATAGACTCAGGCTTTGTTTAGGTCCCCACCCAGATTGGAGCACAGATATAGTAGTGGCTTAAAGATTCTTCTGAGACTGACAAGCTAGATTTCCTTGAGAATTCAGAAAAGCTACATGAAAAGGTTTTCCAGTTCATTGCAACTTTTGGTCTGTGCCGTTATTCACCATGAAGCTGGGAGAGAATATTAAAGTAGATTATGTGGTTCAGATGATTTTTTTTTACAGGCTGCTAGAATTGAAACTCATAGCAGATGGATTTCAAATAAGCTTTCCATCTCAATCTTGCATCCCAGTGCTCCATCCCAGAAGTACATATTAGAGCTCTTGAAGCAATCATTGAAAATGGTACTTACAACTGTATAATCAACTGTAAAATAACTTGGTATAGTTTATATGATTGGCTGCTTATGAACGAGCAAAATCTCTATGGAAATGACCATTGTATGAGTATTTTAATATTTTGGTTTTACTATGTTTTCCCCTTGAGTTGTTTAATAACTGTAGAATGAAGAGCTGAGTGAAAATGGTGATAAAGAACTTTGAATAGATGGTCAGCATCCCTGGTCGAGTTTATGAATACAAACTCTGACACATACATATAATATATAGGTATTATCTATAAGCATCTTACATATACACAGATAGCAGTGCTATTATTTTTTTACATTTTTCTTTCTCTTGATAGAAAGAAGTCTATTAAGAAGGGCCTATGTCATTCATTTTTTTTTTTTTTTAATTCCAAACACTCCACAGAAGTGCAACCTACCAGCAATAGATAAATGACTAGTTGTGAATTAAGATACTATTTCTAGGTTTCTTAATAATTCTCAGAGATGACTTTCGGGTAGTCTCTATCTAAATTCTTCTTTCCATTTTCAGGTAACACATTGTCTATAATGAGTTCATTCACATAATGTTGATATTAGTCTTTTATCAGAGTGATGAAAAGAATGATTTGATTAACATATTGTGCCACAGTTCTCCCTGTTTTGATTTTTATGTTTTGGAAGCTTTATTTTGTTTTGTTCTGTTGCCTATTTTAATTTTGTTCCTGTAATTAATGTTGCCTGTTTTAAAAATATATTATTCAGGGTTGCTTTTCATTGTACAAAATGAATAACATGTGGAATGACCTTCAGATTTTACAAAAAAGCTATGCTTCAAACAACTTAATTCTGCTCAATTTGCCATAACTAATTCAATTTTCTTTTGTTTCACCGCCTTTATAAAGCCACCTTCATACTAATGATGATGTTATCTTTTAGCCACTAACCATATCAATTTATAAATATCATACCTGAACTCCGAGCAAATTATATTTATTTTGCCTTAATAATTTTGTATGTGTGCATGCTTTTTTTTTTTTTTTTTTTTTTTTGGCAGGGAAGAAGAGAATAATGCAAACTGATTTAGAAAAACTTTTCTTAATAAATGTAATTTACAAAATGTAAAGTGAGCTTGTCTATGCTTATCTCTTTTTAAAATTTTTATTTAAGATGAAATGATTCATGATAAATAATTCTTCTGTAAAATATCTAAAACTGCTAGTTTTTGTCAAAATGGTGATAAAATTGCTGAATAAACCGATAGTGTAACTAGAAGGAAAACATAGACACATGCACACAAGCACACATTAAATAGCTATAAAACCATAGTTTAAGCCAGCATACGATTCAAAACTAGAAGCAAAAGGCGATTTCTTTATAAATAGCTGATCTCCTCATACATATTGCTGCTCTGTTATTTTGCCTAGTAAGGAGGATCATCATTCTGGCAGCTACAACTTGTTAATGTTTCTCTATAAAATGTGAGTGGAAATATTTTAGGCTATTCTTATGATGTGTTTGACATTGTAACAGCATTGTTTATATAATATTGAAAGAATGAGGACACAGTAAAACAGTCGAATGTTTCTTATTTTCCCATATTGGGCATCCTCATTTACCTCTGCAGTAAGATCAAAGCCATTTCTTAGTTGGCTTTTTTAGGGAGGTAAAATTAGCTCATTTCCTTACCATCAACTGCCTAAAAACACAACTGAGAATAAAAAGGTAAGAGAGATCAAACGATGATATTCACTGACAAAGGCGAAAGCAGTTTAATAAGATGGTTCTAAGTTAACGTAAAAAATAAATCTGCATTATATATCTATTACTTACATATATATAAATATTACATACATGTATAATATATGTATTGCTTAATATATAAATATATCTGAACTGATATATATTAGTTAGGAAAAATATTTTATTTTAAATGTTGGTTCTAAATAACACTGTAAGACATTTCACCTTTTTTATTCTCTGAGTTTTGTCCTGGATCAATACTTTGGAAAGTCTGCTGCTTAAAAGAAAAATTGCGATTTGCATTCCCACTTTAATGCCAGCTCATCAGTAGGTTGAAGAAAGTGTTTGTAAAGCTCCCTGGTACCTTTCTGCTATGCTCTTCTAGGAACCTCCTTATCGATGCCCTCCTTATCATTTTTATTTTTTGCCTTCAGAGCTAGAATTCAGTATTTATGATATTGTTTTAAAAGTCTGGCTACAATTCCAGTTCCTTTCTTTCTTCACAGTTTTTAAAGACAGCTATTTATTTAATCAACACGTTTTGAGTGTGTACAGTTGGTCCAGGTACAAAGATGCAACAAACACCTATACTCATGAACTTAACGGACTAAAGGTAGAGAAGGAAATGGTGAAATCAGATGTAAAATATAAATAGCGGCATCTGTAAATATGGAAAACTAGGCATTTTCTTAACTTTGAATGGCCAATTTGCCTATTTGCAGTCCTCTAGACTGAAACATATACTGCTCTGTGGACTTCAGCCCAACTCAGGAATGACTTACTGTGGGGATTTTCTCACAGAGATAGGACTCAAACATGTGGCTGATTCATTTTTGGAAACTTTTATTGAAGATGTAAGAGATCCTCCACCTTTATTTGCTTTAAGGTAGGAGTCAAATATTTTGGATGATGTGGATTAGAGAAAAGCAAGATTTAAACTATTCAAAGGCATTAAACTTGATCAAATGCTCTGCAAAGATAGTATGACATTTGAGTCAATTGAAAGGCTGTGAACCTATTATCATCTTTAATTTGTATGTCAGTTTGTGGTTTAAAATTAGTGTGAAAAACAAATGCCCAGTGATTAAAGCTCAGAGCAGCACTCCTGTGTTGGTAAAATACTACCCTACAGAGGGGCAGGCTTTCAAACTCTTACATAAATACATGTAAAAATAAATTTATTTTTTAAAAAGCAGCAAGTGTAGAAAAATATACATATTTCCTTTTATAATATATACCCTCTTAAACATTCATAGATATGTGTTTATTATATCTATCAGAGCTTAATGTGGAGAAACATGCAGAGTAGGAAAGTGAGCCCACATTAATGAGCATGGAAGACCTAGAGAAAAGCATTTTCAAAAGAGATTTCTGTTCCATAAGTCATCAACCAAAAAAGGCATGGAACACTTCATTGTACAGAGAGTTTAATCGTGGATGTGTGTTTGGAGGAGTGCGGCAGAGGTGTGAAAGAATATAATTCTAAGTCCTCAAAAACCTTTCCACTTTCCCTATAACATTCTCTATTCAAATATGTCTGTTCTGCTGTTCCTAAGAGAAATCTTGCGCTTAGCCAAGAAAGATATCATCGTATCAATATAAATATTCAGCCATAGATAGAATTTGCTGCTCTGATAATTAGGAACAAAGATACTGGTTAGACATGTACTATTTCTGTTACTTACTTCCTAAGAGATATCAAGATAATTGCTTTTTGTGCTTCAGTGATATTCTATGCATAATATTTCACCTGCTGCATTCTTTCATAATTACTTATTTTTGTATATGTCTCCTTGCTAGAAAACAGGGACTCTGTTTCCAGTACTTTTCAGAAGGTTGGCACACAATGCTTGTTCAACATACGACTGTTTATTGGCAGGTCACCCTCCTTTACATAGTATGCTTTCTTTAAAGACTTCCTAAATAGCATTTGCTAGATAAAGGGCAAGAATTAATCATTAATAATTTGCCTCAGAAATAAAGTCTTCAGATGGCATAAATCTCATGGAATTAGTAATGTTTGCGCATCTGTTGAATACCTATCAACCCTTTTAAATTTTCAAATTACGATCCGAAATGTGAAAATCATCAGTTGAAGATTATCAAACCCACTGGACTGGACAGAGCAATATGTCAGCACCTTTGCCTACATTCACAGCCTGGAGGTTTCTGAAGGTAAGCAGCGCCTTCATCATTCTGGCATTCTATTTTAGTCTAAGTCTACATCAGAAGCCTGCCAGAGCTCAGTGCTGATAACAAAGCACTACCGCTTTTCAAAGTGACAGAGCACAGTGACATATCAACACTAGGACTTAAATGAAAAGTCCCTTCTAATTTAACTGGGAATCTGCTGAAGCTGTATTCAGCCCAGCACTCTTGTTTTCAATTAAAACTTTCTTGTAGCAAGAGAAAAGTATGGCATATCTTTTCCTTTTTGAGGCTGTTATGGAATTAAGTGGAAAGAACAGTATAATGTGGAGAATGGCCCAGTAACAGCTAAGTACATATTAGCTCTTTTCATCTATTAATTGTGATTCCTATGGTTCAACAAAAGTTTTACCTACAACTCATGTTGCTGAAAGAATCCTTTATCTCAATATCGTTGTTCTTAGAGGAATAGTTTTCTGATGCATATAGTGCATGTGGCAGCCAAGGGGACATGAGGTATTAATTACTGAGTACCTGCTATATGTCAGGTATTATTGGGATAGGGGTGGGAATTCTTACCTGCGCTATTTAATATAATTCTTACTAAGGTATATGATGCATATATAACTATTTCATTTTTTGTTTATACAAGAAAACAACCTCATGATCAAAGAGATTAAGTAACTTCTGTATATTTACACACCTAGTAAATAGTTAAATTAGAATATGAATATACATCCATGTCCCATTAGTCTTGTATATGAGCTACAATGTTGCTAAAATTGAAAATGAGGAATTGTGAGTAACATTAGTGTATTGACATAATTGAACATTTTTTTTTAATTTGATGGCACTTCCAACTTGCACGTTCCTTAAATAAAGTTCTTGAAATATACTTAGTTGACAGTCTTTGTTTTATCCCTTAACCAGTCCAGAACACCTTAGCAAAGTGAAAAATTTGAATAAAAATCTATGGCACATCTTAGAATCTGTTTTGTGTCCGTTCTTACTTTAAGGCATAGTTCAACATAACTCCCACTATTGACTATAAAGATGTGGTTAGGGTATGTTTAGATATGACTGATATCTCTTTATGACACCCTATTACAGCTCTTTTTTTCAAACCTCAGTGTTAAAAAACAACAAATTTTGCTTTTCTTAAATAACTGATATTTGAAAACTATCTCATGGATACTGCAAAAAACATTTCCCATTTCTGCTTCAGCCACTAATAATCTCAAGGTAAAAGTTATTAACTATTTTTAAAAACCTTTGGTATCTTTTTTTTTTATTCTTAACTTTACCCTTAGGATGATTTTAATAATTAAAAAAAAATCTGCAGCTCATAATGTATTCTTATTTATTCTATGCTATTATATATATTTTTATAATTATTTCTACTACTTTTGAGAATGAGATATCAATTAAAAAAAAAAACTAAACAGAATTTGAACTGGATTTAGAGGAAAGCTGAAGGCCAGACTTCTAGATGTATTTTTTTACACTATTAGTTCATAATCAGAGCATCTCTCAAAGTATTTTTTCATATTTGTTGGTGGTGTTTCAAATCACTAAACTGCAACATTGAGTTTTCAGATTGTTATGAGTGAAAGAATAGACTACCCTCCTTCAGGGGATAAAAATCCTCATTACTGTTGATATAGAATAATTTTAGTCAAACGCATGAGCACAGCAACATTTAAAATTTTGGAAGAAGTATTTCCCTTTAGTGATAAAACAAGTTTCCATTACTTTGTCTCTGAGACGGCCATTAAATACAAAATACACATATATATATACACACTCATACAGACAATAAAACTTATGCTACCCCTTAATGTTTAGAACACATTTTTCTTCAAAAAATATTTTAATGGGTTGGCTCCACATCAAATCCCTATCCTCCTTAAAATGGCAAGAGTCAGCTTGCATCACTTGACTGATCAAAACTTGGACCAAAGAAGGGCAGCCATATGGCACCAAACTCAATGATGCTATGCTGAAAACTGGAGGATTTAGAATTAGCAGATGCCAAGAAGCAAAATGCATAGTGATGTATGAATTAATGCAGGCAGACAAGAATAAAAATGTTGATGTACTTTTAAATCGATATTGATATATATGTCAATAAATATTTACAGAACCATTTCCATGTCCCAAAAATGCTCTAAAGAAAAATTATAAAAAAGTTTTGGTTAAAAAAGAGTCAACTAAAATTGAATATACGTTTAAATGCATATATTTTTTTCTTTTTGAAATGTAGTAACATGACTGGCATCACAGATATCATATGAGTAAATAATTCAATCATGCAGCAAATACTTACTGAATGCTTCCTAGTGCCAGATACTATTCTAGGCTCTAGTGATAGTACAGCAAGTAAGTCAGCTATATTACTGTTATGGAACTTAGGTTCAAGAGTGAGGAGACAGAATACAAAATAAATTAATGAACAATATAATTTCAGGTAAATACTATGAAGAAAACAATACAGGGTGATGTAATAAAATAATGGCAGAAAGGGAAAGAAGTTACCTGAGTAAGAGTACTCAAAAGGACATATTCCTTGAGATATGGATGGAAAGGAGTCAATTATGAGAGGATATAGGGCCAGAACACCTCCAGCGAATCACCAGCAGGTACAATTGCTCTTAAATGAGAATATGCTTAGAATGTTTGAATGCAGAAGGAAATTTTCTGTGGCTTGGACATGGTGAGTGGAAAGTAAGGGGTGGTAGAGGAAAAGAGGAAACACATCTTGATAAGGTAGAAGGCTTCTCCTCTAAAATACTTTTGTCCCTAGTATTCTCTTGTATAAGCAAAACTTATCTGGGCCTTATGTTTCTCATAAGTTATGAGATAATTTTTGGAGTCCCTCCAGATCTAAAATATTCTCTTAAAATATTTTTTTTTTTCAAATTCTAGTAATTTTTTGGTAATTTATTCACATTAACCATTTCTGACATTTGAAATACATAGTAACTGAAAGGGTTAAAACATCTATCTGTGTTAACAGTGCACTGAATTTTTAAAGTACTAGATAAAAAAATATTCGTAAAATCAGTTCTCTCACAGTGCTCACTGCCATTAACTAGGAGTGCTGTCTGGAAACTGCATTAAATTCCTTCGGGATACTGGGATTCTACTTAGTAAACTGCTGTTTTGCTTCAGTAAATATGAAAAGCATTTCCAGTTAGCTAAACTCTAAGCACGAATAGAACATAGAAACCAAACCACATTTAGTAATCCATTTTTTTAAGAAATCAGTGGTTTCCAGTATTTTCCCAAATGTCACGTCATTCTCATATACATCCTCATTAATAATATTCCTAAAGTAGAATGGGCATTTATAAAGGCATGTGCGTAATTTGTCCTTTTTTGGTTGAGATACCTCCTAGAAGAATGTACCCCCTTTTTATTTTCCTTCCTCAAAATCTGTCTTGTAAAGTTATAAAATATACTAAATAAAATTCACTGAGTTAAAATAATTGTATATTTTCTACTATGGCACATATAGCTCTTGTTTTATAACATTGACCACTTACTATTTTATCACTAAGCTAGTATCTCCTGGCCAAGGTTTCGCAAAATGCTCATGTAACATGATCAGATATGTGTTAATACACATCCACATGCTTAACATATTTTTGTCATGTACACACTGAGTATTGGGCACTAAGCTTGGTGCTGGGAATACAACTGTAATGTGGAGAGAAATAATTTCTACCTCATGAAGCTTATGGTCTAAGATGTGTGCATATGTGAAGCTATGGAGGGGGTTATAGGCAGGTTAATAGTCAATTGTAATATGCAGTGATAATTATAATAGAGAAAGCACTGAGTGAAATAGCATCAAAGAATGTTACCTAATATAAACTTAAATAACCAGAGGCCATCCAAAAATAGGGGGACTTAGGTAGGAAAAAGTATCAATAAGACAGATAACATGGGACTTGAGAGGAGAGGGTGTAAAAAAAAAGGCTTGTGATAAGAAATAAGATATTAGCTTATTTGTATTATATATTATTATATTATATTATATTTTTTATTATATCATGTTATATTAGCCACATTTATAGGTCTGGTGAAAGAAAGTTAACCCCTATTGGCTTCTGTTTTCTCTGTGCCATCAGTAAATAAGATTATTCACTTAGCTTAAGAGGGAAAGTTATGGGATCCTGAACATTAAGGGCAGTGAGAAAGTAAGAAATACATCTTAATAATGAAAACAAATGGATAATCTATAAAATTATAAGTTTTAATTTTGTTTTTTAACCCTTCAGATAGCTGAGCATGCAAAGTAACCTAAAAAGACTAAAAAAAAAAGAAAGAAAGAAAAAGAAATAAACCTTTGTAGGAGGTAAGATATCCATAGTTGTTTTCATCTTTGCTGAGTGGCAGGAAGATCTACTGCTACAGATCTTCAGGCATAAATTAAAAATTGCTGTGGTGGTCCACAATGAACCTACCTTCCTACGTTATCCTACATGACTTTGGTCAAGGCAAATTTAGAAGTATTACACAAGCAGAGACTTAAAAAGTGTCTGTACATTGGGGGCTTATCCTTTGGGAATACTCTCTTTTGAAGCCTAGCTGCCATGAAATAAGAAAGTCCAGGTAATGCTAGACTGAGAGAACATACTGGAAGGCCAAGAAATATGGAAAAGCCTGGGAAGATGAAATACTATGGAGAACTGATACACTAATGGACGGTTTGTATTTCTACCAAGGTCTCAGAAATAAGATAGAGGGTGTCTTAGAAATTCCCATAGATCCCAGCTACCAGCTAAATTCAGTCACATGCATGATTTCAACAATCATGTGGAGAAGAACTGCCTTGTCAATGAGAATCATAATGAACACTGATGTTTAAGCCATTGTTTTAAGGTAGCAAAAGATAACATATATACTAGTTGAACTTTTAACAGACTTTATTGCCATATGTGTCAGGCATGATAAATTTGAATTACAGGGAGGCTTAACTACAGAACAAGTCTGAATCCCAAGGCTTTTTCACAAGGACATTCACCAAGTTCATAAAAGTGGTAGACTGATGGTTAAAGGTAGGATAGAAGAGCTGAGGGGGTTCTCCTTGAGGTACATAGAATATTTCCCAAATAAGTCAGGGTCTGTTAAGGAGTAGCAGCAGGGCAGGAAGGCAGCAATAATAGCTATGACATATTTGAATTCTAAGTGTGACTCAGTGGCTAGATGGGTGGGGTAGAGGAGGTATTTTAAAAAGAAACATCTAAAATCAATGACTTAAGTTTTTAAAACCAAAAAGTAAACAAGAATAAAGTAAAGAAATAATATAGATAAGAGCAGAAGTCGACAAAATAGAAAAGAGACAAAAGAGAAAATTAACCAAGCCAAAGTTGCTTTTTTGGAAGATCAGTAAAATTGATAAAGTCCAAGTTACAATACCCAAGAAAAAGGAGATAGTGAAAGAAAAAGAATGACTAAAAGAGATAAATACAATTTATGCCAATAATTAGATAATTCAGATGAAATGAACACATTCCTTAAAAAATCTGTTGACTCCTGTCTCACTTCACACCAAAAATTAATTTGAGAGAAAGCATAGACCTAAATATAAAAGCTAGTAATATAAAGAAGAATATCTTCAAACTTTGGGTTAGTTGAATATTTCTCACACAGGACACAAAATATTTTTACCCTGGGCATAAAAGTATTAACCATAAGAATGTTAAGTTGAACGGTTAAAGTGAAGTTCATCAACATTGAACATGCCTGTTCTTCAAAATAGATCATTAAGAAAGTGACTAAGTTGAACGACAGAGTGGAAGAAAATTGTTAGTAGTGCTTATGTCTGACAAAAGACTTAAACAGAGAATATATAATGAACTCTGAAAGATCAACAATATAAACATCTCAATTAAATATGGGCAAAAGACTTAAATATACCCTTCACAGAAGAAGATATATGATGGCCGTCAGCACTACAAAAAGGTACTCAACATCATTCAGTCATTAAAGAGAACCAACTTAAATCATAGTGAGATACAATTTCAATTTACTAGAATGCCTAAAATCAACTATATAGATAATTCTAAATATTTGCCAAAAATTAAAGCAACTGGAACTCTTCCAAATGCTAATGGTCACACTAGTAAGAACATAAAATTGTATGATTGTTTTGAAGAACTGCTAGGTATTTTCTTACAAAGCTAAACCTAACCCTACCTTAAAGTGCAATGATTCCATTAAAAGATATTTATCCAAAATATATAAAAACATATGTCCTAAAGAAAATTTGTATGAGAATATTCATGGCAACTAAAAACAATCCCACTATCTATAAGAAAATCAATAAACAAATTTGTAATATACTCATACTGTGAAAAATCATCCAACAATAAAAAGAAATAGGACTCCTGATAAATACAACATGAATATAATTCAAAAACATTGAGCAAAAGAAACAATGTATAAAAGAATGAGTATTTTAAGGTTGCATTTACATTAATTTTAGGAACAGGTGAAACTAATTATGGAAATAGAAATTAGAAAATTTTGTCACTGGTAGGTACAGGAGTTGTGGAATTGACTGGAAATCTGTACCAAACAACTTTCTAGAGGGATGTAAATGTTCTATATCTTGCTTCAGGTGATAATTCTAAGAGCATATGCAATTACCAAATTTACTGGACTTAATATTATTATATCAATAACATTTAATATAATTTTATACAAATTATGTCATAAAAAGATGATCTAAGTCCCTCAAAATTTAATTGACAAAAGATTCAGTGTTTTTTTTTTTTTTCCCCCCAAACTAGAGCATACTTAAGGATATACTTCTTTGGTGATGGATAAAGGAGATACAAATAACTTGCTGAATTTTTTGCAAGTCTCAGAGCTCATCTTATGTCACATATAGGACCAAGATAAAAGCCATTTATCTTGAGCATTACAGAAAACAAAGAAAAAATTAGTTGGAGAATAAATGAACATTGGTCCTGGGCTTCTTTGTAATCCAGTCCCTACTACGGTATTACACACTTGATTTTTCTAAAGAGTTAATTACTTAAAAACATGAAAGTTACTATAGTGAAATCATAATATGTGTTTATTTTCACATAATTTGTGTTTATTAAATGCATATTATTAGAAGCTACCATTTTCCAGAGCTCTTACAATTTACTTTGAGTCCAAATTTTATCTAGCAGCTGTCAGATTAGAACCGCTACCTTCAATTTTGTAAACTACTCCAAATTTCATGAAACTGGACTTAATCTGTTCTCTTGTAGAAAATGCATCTAAGCTACTGTCCGTATCTCTGTGATATACTTCAAAATAACCTTGGTTTGAATTAATCTTACGAATAAACGGTGAGCATTTAGAAAGCCTATTTAATACCAAACTAATATTGAACTGTTCCTTACGAAACCACACTTCATTTTATTTCAGCCTGTATGTTTTACTATTTCCCCTAACATTTTTTATCATAAGAATCAAATATATGAGAAAATGTTATTAGCTATTTATAATATTAATTTATGTGACAAATTTGATTGATTGAATTAAATGTTTAAGTTTTCTTATGTGAAAATGTACTTTATTCAATAGAGTTTCCAAAAGGTTTACTCTGTTTAAATGTGTTCAATTAGATCCCATTGTCATTTGTTAAGTATATATGACAAAAATTTCTTAACTTTATTAAGGTTTATATCTTCAGTTAAGAAATATATTTTTCAAAATACTCTATCTTGGTAGGTTATATATTTAAACCAATGATACTGGGAGTATTATGAGAACTTCTCTTGAAATTGCCTTCTGATAAATTCTGAAGCACAAAGAAACTGACTTTAAAATAACAGTTAATAAAAACCATGATTATACTATCTACATACATTCTTTGCATCCATGCAGATTAGATCCACTTGGCTTTTCTTGTGCATACAAATAAAATGTACCTTGGGTAAATGACTTAAAAAAAATCAGATGTTTCATGCATTTTATATATTTTTGAGTTATTTCATTTTATCAGTTTATTTGAGGTTTATAAAATATATATTAAAATAAATATAATGGAGATATTTGAAAACATTGTTGTTCAATAAAGGAGGATTGAAAGCATCAGATAAATATGGAAACCTTATTATAAGATTAGTGAGGCAGTAGATATTAAGAGTCACAATCTGTTTTCAGTAAATTTTTTGTTTGAACACCAATGTCAGGGCTGAAATAGCCCTGAGACAAAATTACTCGACTTCTTGAAAACTTAGAATCCTCATTTTTAAAACATGAATAATAAGATTCTACTTTAGACTGTTTTGACACTCAAACACATGCAAAATACTTGGTTCAGTATTAGCAGTCACATAGCAAGAGCTCTATAGATAACAGTTGTTATAGTCTTGGAATGAAATGCTCTTGTATATCTATATGAGAAGGACATTTACCTTATACTTCAGCATATTTGCCCCTTCTAATGATCTAGAGGAACTTATACTGATTTTTTAAAATTTAATAAATTGAATTAAATTGTTACATTATTTTTAATTTGAGGTGGAGAATTCCGGAAGAATCTAACAAATAAGACCATCTTTTTTCACCCAACTGTTTTTAATTTACTTTTTTTTCTTTATGTGTTTGAAATTTTCAAGACATTACAACAAGAGCTAAATCTAGTAAAACTATTTACTTTCCTCTTCAGACAAAGTAGACATTCATGGACCAGTTAAAAATTCCAATTTAGTAATTAAAATCACTACAGTCGATAAATAGGTCTTATTCCCAGTAAATTATAGAATTCTATTCATCTATTTGAGATTTGAAAAATAAATATTTTCTGAAGTGAAAAAAAATGGGTATAAAAATATATTATGCATAGAAGAAGAAAAGCTATGAACTTGTGAGCTGAATGGAGACTCTTTAGGACACAATACTGAAAGGAAGTAGAATTCTAGTTATCTAGAGTAGAGTCACTTATATTAACATTCCAGCCTTTAACAAGAGATTCCAGAAAGACAAGGACTTAGGAGTAAAACTGCTCTAGAGTAAGGGCTACTTTATATCCACCCTAATAAATCTTATACACCAGGCTCACAAAATCATGCTAAGCCACAAAGAAATTAACTGACAGTCAGAATTAAAGTCTTTAAGATAGAGTTTAAGACAGAAGTAACAATCCATTTCCTCCAAATCATAGCCTCTGCAATAACAAGCACACGAGCAAAATTACTAGACATATGTAGAAGCAGAAAAATCTGTCCTAAATCCGGAAATAAAAAAGGAGTCAATAGAGATACACATGTTGGAATTGTTGGACAAGGACTTTAAATCATACACTGTAAATGTGATCAATAACTTAAAGAAAAAGATATATTCAACATGTGAATAGATAGAGATTCTCTTCAAGAAAATGACTCTATAAAAAAAATCAAATGAAAAGTTGAAAACAGTAAAAAAAATTGATACAAAAATTTAATTAGATGTGCTTAATAACAGACTATATGCTACAGAAGGAACATGTAAGCAAGGCAGTAGAAAATGTCCAAACTGAAGGACACAGAAACAATGGCTGACATATATCTCAAATATATTAAGGTTCTTATAATATGGTATAACATACATTTATTTGAAGTGTCAGGAAAAAAAGAAAAGGCTAGGAGAGAAAAGAATATTTTCCAAAACTTTCCATAAGTTCTATCAATTTGATGAAAACTAAAACTACAAATCTAAAAAATCTCAGTGTATCTCAATCATGATAGGTGTGCGTGCGTGCACACGGGCACACACACACACACACACACACACACACACACATATCAGGAGAAAACTCAACACATATCATAGGCAAATGCTAAAAGAAAGACAAAAAATTTCAAAACAGCTCAAGAAAAGGTCTTATTACAGTAACCAGAACAATGTTAAAATTTTCTTGACAATGTAATACAGAAAACAAAAGTATAACATTTTTAAAATACCAAAGGAGGACAGAAAAAAATACTTCCATCCAAGATTTTGTTATCAAGTCAAAATGCAGCTGAAATAAGAACATGCTGAAAAATAAAATATAAGAAAATTTGTAATCAACAAATATGTACTTCAGGGAATGACTTCTTGCTGATAGAAATGTTACTGGATAGAATTAGAAGGAAGATGAAGACTGCAAATAGTAAATAAGGTTTAGGACAAACAGAAAATAAATAGCAATAATATAAACTTAAACCAAAGTTTATCAATAATTAAATTGAATTAAAATAGTCTAAACTGTAAGCTACTCCCTCAATTAAGAAGTAAAGATTGTCAGAGTGTATGGTAGAGCAAGATGGAATATTTGCTGTTTATATAAGGCGCACTGGTATATAAAGACTCAAGCAAAACAATGGTAAAAATTACACATTATAAACACTACTCAAAAGAAATTTGGAGTGCTGTATAAGACAAAATTGACTTCAAGACAAGGAATGTTACTAGAGGTAAAGAAAGATATTTTATAATAATTAAATGTTTAATTCATCATGTAGACATAACCATCATAAATGCATATTCACTTAAGAGACCTTCAAAAATTAAGCACAAATTTTCAAAACTAAAAGGAGAAAGAAAATTTCAGAATTAAATTTGTTTAATTTCTATGTTTGTTTCCTGTAACTAACAGAAATATTTTTTTTAAAAAAAAATTGAGTATACACAGTTTACAATGCTATCAGATAAGTTTACATAATGTATATTTATATTTATGCACTTTTATTTTTGCTCATTTATTTTTCAATGAAAAGGTGTTTGTTAAAATCTAACTAACTTCATTTTCAGGTGTATATCTTAGTTATTCCATTTTATATACCTAACAAAGTGATCATATAATCTATATATTTAAAACACTAAACCAAAACACTATTCTAACTTCAGAATAAATTTTCTTTTCAAGAAAAACACAGGCAAATGTCTTTGCAATCTTAGAGTATGCCAAAAATTATTACATAAGACACAGAAAGCACAAACTAATAAAAGACAAAATATTGAAAATTTGGGCTTCACCCACATTTTTAAAAATTCTGCTTATTAAAAGACAATGGTAAGAAAAGAGTGGACAAACCACAAGTTGAGAGAAAATTACAAATAACACAAACACACAACAAAGCACTACCATGCAGAATATATGAACACTCCTTAAGCCCAATCAAAAGACAAAACCAAATTTTTTAAATGGGCAAAAATAGTGAACAGATATTTCAAAAGAAAGCTATGAGAATAGCCAGAAGACTCATAATAAAGTGTTCAACATAATTAGTCATTGGGGACATGCAAGTTGAAGTCATGACGAGATGATATTACACATTCAATATGAATAAATCAAATCAGCAAGACTAATAGCATGAATAACTGGTGGGAATGTGTTGAACGTCAATATATCCTATGATCCAGCAATCTCATGTGCTTGTATTTACCCAAGATAAATAAAAATATGTCACAAAAATACTTTTATAAAACACAGCCAAACAAATATGCTCCACTGATTTTTGACAAAGGTGCCAAATCAATTCAATGGAGGAATGTTTCATCAAGTGGTGCTGAAGCAATTATACATCTATAGGCAAAAAAATAAACCTTAACTTAAGCTTCATATCCTATACAAAAATTATCTCAAATCGCTTCATAGACTTAAATATAAAACATAAAAGTATAAAACTTTTAGGAAAAAAAATAGACAATATTGGAGATCTAGGGCTAGACGAATATTCTTAGGCCACTAAAAGCATGATTGAGATAAGGGAAAATTGATAAATTGAACTTGTGATGGTTAGTTTTTTGTGTCACCTTGGCTAGACTATGGTGAACAGTTATTTCCAATCTAAGAATTTTTTAGATGTGATTAACATTTAAATCAGTAGACTTTAATAAGGAAGATTGCCCTTCATAATGTTGATGGACCTCATCCAATCAGTTAATAACATTAAGAGCAAAGTCTTGAGAACAAATGTGTGTGTGTATGTGTGTGTATATACACCTAACAAACACATATACATACATACACACACACATACACACATATATACATATTTATACATATATATATATAATATTTAATTTCTTGGGAGAATCTTGACTGATACAGATCTTATAAATATTGAGGGATTTTACCCTGTGAATGCCCACATAAATAAAAAGGTAAGCTATATTCTGGGAGGAATTATTTGCAAATCACATGGCAAAAGGCTAGTATCTAGTATATATCGAGAATTCTCAAACTCATCGGTAAAAAACAATTTGATTAGAAACTGAGTAAAAGACATGAACAAACAATTCATTAAATAGGATATAGAGATGTTAAATAAGTATATGAAAAGATGTTCAATATCATTAGCTCTCAGGGAAATATAAATTATAACTACAGTGCATGTCACTACACACTGACCAAAATAGATAAAAGAAAAATTAGCAACAATATCAAACGCTTTCAAGAAAGGAAAAACCACTCATACATGCTGGTGTGAATGTAAACTAGGACAGACATCTGGAAAATGGTCTGGCTTTTTCTTACAAACCTAATTGTGCAAATATCATATGACCCAGTGATTATACTCAATGCATCAAATCTATCTATACCTCAGAAAAATAAGAACTTATGTTCACTTAAAAACCTGCACGTGAATGTTCATAGCAGCTTTACCTGCAGTAGTCCCAAACTGCAATTTGTCCAGATGTACTTCAACAGGTGAATGGTTAAATAATGGCCAATTCATGCCACTATTCAGCAATAAAATGAAATAAAACTTTGATATGCACAACAACTTGGATTAATCCCCAGAGAATTATACTGGATGAAAAAAGTTAATCCTAAAATGTTATACATTACATGATTCAATTTATGTATCATTTGAAATGACAAAATTTTAGATTTGTAGTTTAGATTGGTGATTTCCAGGAATTAATAATAGAGGGGTGGATTAAAGAGGGTTGTAGGTACGGTTATGTAAGGGCAAGATAAGGCATGCTTGTGGAGCTGGAGCTATTGAGCATCTTGACAGTGGTCATTAGTGACTACTAATGTATACAGGTGATAAAATTGCATATAACTTTATACACACATACGCACTAGTACAGGTAAAAGTGGGAAAATGATTGGTAGATTGTATAATGTCAATATCCTGGTTGTGACATTATAGTATAGTTTTGCAAAAGGTTATATTGGAGGAAACTGGGAAAAATGTGAAAGGAATCTCTGTATTATTTCTTACATCTGCATGCGGAATCTACAATTATCTCAACAAAGTTTCAATTAAAAGATGTATAAAAATGACCATAGAAGCTTTCTTCATAATAGACAAAAAAAAAAAAAAAAAAAAAAAAAAAAAACTGAAAACAATTGATACATAAATTGTTATATATTCATACAATGGAATATTACTCAGAAATAAAAAATAACTAATACATATAAAATATTTAAATCGCAAAACCATTATGCTGAGCAACTAAAGCTAGTCACAAAAGACTGCCCATTGTATGATTTCACGTATATGAAGTTCTTCTTCAGACGAAACTAATCTATAGTGACAGAAAGCATAAAAGTAATTTCTTCCTGGTGGAGCAGATATTGAGAAGGGAAATGTGGAAATTTTCTAGGTTGATGAGAATATTTTATGTTTTCACAGGGATGTGGGAAAAACAGGTATACACGTTTGACAAAAGTCATCAAACTATGTAGTTAAGATATAAAAATTTCACTGTATAAAAATTATTTCTATATTTAAAAATGTGAAAATAATATTCACATAATTAATATGTAAAAAACAAACTACAATAAGATAATATCCTGAATCTTGGATTTTTCTCTGCATCTCTAGCTATCATCTCCTGATTTCGACTGCAACTATATTTAAAGTTATCTTTGTGTTTTTTCTGAGGAAGTTGATATAGCTTCAGAAAAAAAAATAGCATGGTTTGGAATAAAATCTATTTTTCTAATTCATGATAAGTCAAGGATTCTAAATTTAGTAAATTTCTAGATTTAAAAAAAATGATTCATTTAGGATTTCAAATTATAATGGATTTTATAGTATTTTGGGGGAGTAACTCTTTTTTAGCTCGCCCATACATAATAGCTCCATTTTCTTTCTCTAGTACATCAAGCACTACAGAGCAAAAATGAACAATAGATGGAGGAGTAAGAGGCAATGTCCTCAAAGAGTATTAGTTTTGGTAAAATATACATAGTGTTAGCATTCTAAATGGTTATAACATGATGTAATATATATATATACCTTGCTGTTAAATTGTACACATGAAACTTATTGGATTTTGTTAACCAATGTCACCATAATAAAAACTAATAAAAAAAAGAAAAAAATAAATAAATGGTTATAGTCACTTGCTCAGAACTATAAATTATCATTGAAGAGAGTCTCTATTTAGCATTATTTATATATCTAATCTGATGATATTTCAAGAAGCTGCTGTGATGTGGAGGGGATCGTTTCTAATGATAATCTGACCTTTAATAAACTTCATGAAATTACAATGAAAGAAATATTAAATGCTTAATTGCAAAATTTTATAAAGCTGACAAATTGAGGTCAAAATTTTATAACCTTTAGAAACAGATATTTAAAATAAAGGTTATTCACTAAAGCTAGCATAGTCCCAGTTTTTCAATGGTGGTATTAGGTGACACTGTTTATATTTGATCTTCCATAAATTCAGGTGCTTTGTTTCATACATGATAAAACAGAAGTGAAATAGTACTTGAATATAGTTATGTATATACGGTTTTAAAGGAAACATATCTAAAATGTCTGTTAAATGGTGATGAATTCAATATTTTACAAATACATATCAGGTCAGCAAATTCACTCTGTATCCACCTATTAGAGTTCTGAAACAGGTTTCCATGAAACTAGATATGAATTTAAAGAACAGAGGCTACAAATAGTATATTCATGTTTGATCCCTAAGCAGTTCTCACTATATCCTCTGCTCTCTTTTCATTAAGTCTTCTTTAATTCAGTTGGATTCCCATTTTAATGGTAAATGAGTACCTACAGTCCTACACAAAGCTGGTAATAAAAAGCTGACCATACAACTCAACCAACCAAGTCCCACCAGCCTGGACCAGAGTTAGGTACCAGCTAATTTATATATCTGCCAGTGGTTTATAATAAGTCAGGATGTTGCTAGGTAATAATCCAAAGGGAAAGAAGGACTAAGTAGAAATGAAATAATCTTTTAGGGAGTTTGAATTCAAGACAAGCAGAAAGAGGCCAGTCATAGTTGGCAGAAGAAGAAAGTGAAGAAAAAAATACATTGATAGATGGAAAGAAAGAAGCAAACTGAAGCCATGTGGCAAAAGAAGCTACAAACACAAAGAAATCTTAAAGATGCATAAACCTAACTGCTCATTGCCATCACCTGGAGGGCTTTCTAAGTGTATGGATCTGATGCCCCACCTCTGAATCTCTTCTAAGTTTAAGAATCATCAGTATCCAGAATCTCATCTATTCTTGATATAAGACAAGTATAAGTATCTCATTTTTCACAAATAAAGAAACTAAAGCAGAGGAAGATTATTTTAACTTGAAGTCAGAGTCATCATTTTTGTACTTGGGGGGAATTTCATTCTCAGCTGCTATTTTCCAAGTTTAGTTATATTTCAAAACATTAACTAAAACCTCCAAATATCTAAAATTTTACCATCTCAAACAATGAGAGTTTTTCAATCAAATCTTCAGAAATACTGAATACTCAATAAGTATACTTAGTTCTACTTTATAATTTACTTCTGCTATCTAAGTGAATTGTGCTAATCTGTAGTACGGCTTCCTTAATTAATGTGAAAGTATTTGCTTCTCTGTAGTGAACTTACCATAAGCTTATTCTATCTAATGACCTAAGAACATTCTGAGATTTATCTACTAATTTTTAGTGTTGCTCTCTGAGCTCAAGGTTAGTACTTGAGAAGGCTCTAGAGATCCCTGAATTTTTATGAAGCAAAATCACATTGTGGTATGAATTCTTTTCAAAGGTGAACGCTTCATTCGGCAGTTTGCTTCACTTCCTAATACAATTGAAAAGTCATTTGCTGACAGTAAACCAGTGGCAGGTGTGCTTTCATGTTGACAGCTGCAGTTCTGACATGGATCATAGACAGGCTCTGCTGGCAGTTGTAGAACATCTGGAGCATTTGGTCCAATTTCAAAAGCCAATTTGAGTGAACTGTCTTCTTCTATTTCAGAAAATAAAAGAAGTTCTGGACACTGAGGCCATATTTGCATTGCCATGTATAACAATTCATTAGATTTTTTTTTAAATTAAATATGGATACAAAGGCCACAAAGCTGACCAATAATTCTAATGTCTAGGATGATGGTTTGCAAAATGGATTATTGCAACTCTGTTTTTTCTATAATTTCCTTTGATAATTTAAAAGCAATTGATTGATAGGAAAAAAAACTAATATTTAACTCCTAGAAGTTTGTTTCTGAGAAATTATTATACTAATTTGCACAGAGAAAATATTTAATACTATTGAATGCATGAATGAATCAGGTTTATTATTCTTTTCTAATTTCTTAAGAATGATGTGCACTGCTAACACTTACTAAACACCATTCTGCCAATATTGTACAAAACAATTAACAAAACAATTTCCAGAAACATTCTTTCACACGACAGGAAATGACACCATTCCATTGAAAAGGTGAAGTTACTCAGACTTAAAAGAATTAAAACAATGGTCCAAGTCCCATAAATGAGAAGTGGAAAACAGATTTTTTTCACAGATTGGGATTCCAAACACCATGCTACTTTCACTGCGTTTGAGTGCTTCTAAATTATATTATGAATTTTCTAAGCTTGCCAATTTTATGAGGTGAGCAAGAGAGGATACGATTTTTCTTTACCATCAAGTAAATTCAAATATATCAGACCGTATCATGGCTACCTACCAATATTTGGGACTTTCTACCAAAATATTTATGGTGTGAGCTATAAGTACCTGGAGATTTTTAGAAAAAGGAGGCTATAGCTGCTTACTATGTTTCAAATTTTAATAATTATATCTAGACTAAAAAATTAAATGTTTATAACTTCTCAACATCTATCAATTACTTAATTGATGATTATTGAATCCTATGAGAGTAAGGAAGAAAAGCAGGCAGTCACAGGCACACACTTCCAACACAGCTTATGTATGGGAATTTTGCCTGCTGCTGATTCTGTGGCTTTTTAAGGGAGTGATCAGCATTCTGATGGAAATATGGCAACCGAGGATTAATGCCACTTTTGAACATTCTGTTACAGACTACGGAGAAAAGTTAAATTTAAACTTTACCTTCCACTTCATATTATAGCATTTCAAGGGATAAGTGGGCAAGAATCCAAAAATATTAATTGCAAACTCCATCAATGTGCTCATGTGGGTATATGAAATACAGGAAGCGCTACCAAGTAATTTATCTTCAATGCTGTGCCAATAAAGATGTGGTTCCTTTTAGTCTAGATGCCAGAGAATGTTCATTCAAATGATATTTGAACATTTTGTAGATGAGTGTGTGACTAATGAGCACAGACCAATGTAATCTCCTGTCCCAACATTATTAAGACCAAGAGTATTGATTTACTAGTGCACACTGTGACAAATGGTTGTGTTTTATTTTTTTCCTTCTCTCCGAGTCACTTGTCTTTTAGATTACACTGATAAGTATTTAGAAAAAAATCTTGAAATGATTTTTAAGGGGGAGGCGTGTCAAGCAAAAGTAGTGTAGGGTTAAATATCTTGAAGGAAATGTGTTCTGGCACCACCCAACAGCAAATGAACACTTATACCCACTCTGACACCTGGAAATGTTGGTTGATGTTTGGCACCTGAAGAAATTACCCATGAAATGAACACTTGGGGCTTGACTCATTAGGATTCAGCACCAGTGTCTTCAAATGAATAAGAATCTTTATACAGATACTGAGAAATAGAGATAAAAAGAATTTCTGAGGAAATTAACTATTCAGGGAACTTAGACTTAATGGAATTTGCTCCATAACACACAGAGTATGAAGAGATGATTATAGGTCAACGAGGTCAAAAATTCTAAGTCAAGGAAAATTAAGTATATTCAATTATTCAATGAAATAAAGTCAATCAGAAAAATAGAAATTTTAATTTAATTTTCTTGCTTAGAGCTCAAAATATGTATTATACAAACTTTATTTTATATCTATAGCCTAGTAAAATACGGGTTGGAATTTTTAGTATTTACATAAATTGGAAAATAATTCTACATACTTAGAAAATTTAGACTCAATTCTAAAATTAGGGTTTGTTTTAAGATACAGTGTATAATGTGACATTTTATAGTTTTTAGTGTGAGTTTTTAGAACGTATATGCTAGACTGCAAATATGTATGTTTCATAAAACTTTGTGCTCATTTGCTGTAGAATATTCAATAATATGGCATTATTAATTTTGTAAGCTTCTAGAACAATTTCTAATATAATAAAATATTTTATTAGGGCATATTTATGGGCATGCTTTATCATTCTCCCATATAAATCTATGTTTTCTCCATAATCATTGACTCAATTCACGTTCTAAGCAGCATCACAAATTATTGAATGGGTTCACTAAGATGAGGAAGAAAGTTGGTCATTATAACTTGGATAAATCTAAACAACCACATAGAGTGATTCCTTGAATTTGGCTTCACTGTACTGTGGTCCCATCAACTCTACTAACATACACACATACACACATAGTTACACAATATTTTATTCACATAGTTTCTACAACTATAGCTAGGGATCTTCTACCAACTGACTTCTTCTCTTTTATTTTAGAAACAAGCTAAATTCAATATCTTATGGACCTAGTAATGTAAAAAATTGTGCTTTGTACTTTTTTTGGTTACATAATATATCCCAAATCCATGTGTTTTCATTTGTACAGATGAAAACAAGGAAAGCATTAGCTATTAAATTACATTCTATTATATGAGAAAAGAATAAACTTAAATCGAATTGTCTTGCAATATATAATATTAACATTAATCAAAATAGTAACAATAAAAATAAATGCAAAGAAATAAAAGTGACTGCAAAAGCTTAAAAAATTGTCTGCCTCTGGAAATTTATATATAGAAAAATAAATTAATAGAACTTCTGTCTCCTATTACATTCAATTCTGTATCCTAAAACATGTCTTTATATGGCCTTATACCTGTTACTGTCCATAACAATTGAGAATAGATTGTAAACTCTTGAAGGCTAGATTGTGTTTCACCTTTTGAATCTAATCTGCCCTCAGTTTTCTGGCCTAGTACCTTGCAACATTGTAAATAAGCACTTTCAATTAAGATAAAATTGGTGTATAACATCACATAAATTTCTGGTGTGCAAAATTATAATTTGACAACTGCAAATTATACTGTACACTACAAAGTAATCTCTACCAAGTCTAGTCATCATTCTTTACTGTATAATTGACTCTGTTTACCCATTTCACTGACCCCCAACACTCTTCCCCTCTGGTAACCATCAACCTGTTCTCTGTATCTATGAATTTGTTTTTGTTCTGTTTGTTTGTTTTTTGATTTTTTAGATTCCACAAATGAGTTAAATCATACAGTATTTGTGCTTTTCCATCTGATTTATTTCACTTAGCATTATACCTTCAAGTCCATCCATGCTGTCACAAATGCAAGATTTCATTATTTTTTTATGGCCAAAAAGAGTAATATTTGATTGTGTGTTTGTGTGTGTGTGTGTGTGTGTGTGTGTGTGTGTGTGTGTGTGTGTGTTATATCTTCTTTATCCATTCATCCATCCTTTGATGGACACTTAGGTTGTTTCCATGTCTTGGCTACTGTAAATAATGCTTCTATGAACACAGGGACACAAATGTTTCCAAATTAATGTTTTCATATCTTTGGATAAATATGGATCATATGACAGTGCTATTCTTAACTTCTTATGGTATCTCCATAGTGTTTTCCATGGTGGCGGCACCAATTTACAATTCCACCAACAGTGTATATGGGTTCCCTTTTCTTCACATTCTCTCCAACACTTGTTCTTTCTTATCTTTTGTTGATAGCCACTCTAACAGGAGAGTTAATATTTCATTGTGATTTGGATTTGCATTTCCTTAATGATTACTAATATTAAGATCTTTTTCATGTACCTCTTGGCCATTTGTATTTCTTCTTTAGAATAATGTCTTTTCAGGTCCTTTGTCCATTTTTAAATTGAATTGTTTGGTTTTTATGCTATTGATTTTAATGTTTCTTATATATTTTGGATATTAATACTTTATCAGATTTTGTTGCCTTTTTTATTTTTATTTTATTTTATGATTTCCTTCACTTTTTAATTTGATGGCCCCACTTGATTATTTTTGCTTTTGTTGCTTAGATTTTTGGTGTCATATCCAATAAATTATTCTTGAGACCAATGTCAAGGATCTTGGGAAGCAACAATGTGCAGAAAAGGGCACCCTTGTGCAATGTTGGTGGGAAGGAAAATTTGTATAGCCAATATAGAAAACAGTATAAAGAGTCCTCATGAAAGTACAAATATAACTATCACATGACCCACTACATATGAAATCACTACCTCAAAGAGATTTCTGAACTTCTATGTTTATGGAAGCATTATTTACAACAGCCAAGATATAGAAACAACCTGTGTGAATGGATAAAGAAAATGTGAGACTCATGTTCATGCACACACACATGAATATTATTATCCATCCATAACAAAGGAGGAAATATGCTGTTTGCAACAACATGGATGAAACTATAAGGACTTATACTAATTAAAATTAGAGAAAAACAAATATAATTTTACTTATTTTGTGGAATCTAAAACAAACATAAAACAAACCAAGGTCATAGATACAGAGAGCAGATTAGTGCTTGTCAGGCACAGGGGTTTGGGGTGAGCAAAATGGATACCGGTAGTCAAAAGGTACAAATTTCCAGTTATAAAATAATTAAATCATGGGAATGTAATTGTACAGTATGGCAACTATAGTTAATAATACTGTACTGCATGTTTTAACATTGCTAAGAGAGTAGATTTTTAAAATTATCATCACATAATCAAAACATTTTTTGTAACTGTGTATGGTGACGAACATTAACTATCCTTATTGTGGTGATCACTTTGCAATATATGCAGATATCAAATCATTATATTCTACAACTGAAACTAATATGTCAATTATAACTTAATTAAAAAGAACATGCAGTACTTGTTTGATAAAACTCGAATGACCAACATCCAGTTTTCAAACTACCTATATCTCAATTTTCTCCTGTTTCCTATTAACTATTTCAATCTTATGTAGTCACATAAAAAATCAAGAAAAAGAAAGATAATATTCAAATATTTATTAAACCTTATTAATAACACTAGAAAATGGTTTTATAAATGTGAAGGATTATCTAATTTGATAACTGTAAAATAAGGTATTTAGGTAACTTTTCTCTCCCTTCGACTCTGTAAGCATATATCTTCAAGTCCACTAAACTCTGACTCGATCTGTTTTAATTAGGAATTCTTCTGAACTGAAATAATATCCAGCCTTTTAAATTTACAATTTTGAAGACTACGTAGAAATGAAGATACATTTATGATGAGTGAAATGTTTACATTTAAATCAGGAAGAACTGTACATTGTGAATGATGGTATTTGCATGTGGATCTGCATAAGCACTTCAAAGAAAAACATGAAATTCCTATTCATCTTGATACTTCGAAATCTTCATTTGAGGATGATGGATTTAATTAGGATGCTTTACTTCTCTTTTTTATATTGTTTTATTTTATATTTTAAACTTGTTCTTAATACTATTAAATTATTTTGTAAGATTATAAAAATACTTTTAGAAATATGAAGTAAAGAGAAATTGCTTCAAATAGCCACAGATGTCAAGAACAAATTACAGGTCTCTTTTCCTTTTATGATCACTTCTTACATTTTTCTACCTTAATGTATTCCCAGAATTGTACATATTATTCATCTTTTTGTACAATTATGAAAACAACCAAATGTCCTTGGTGAAATCAAAAGAGGAGATTAAACTTTGGCCCTGCTCCCTGGGATTTATGTGTTATGTGTTATGGGTTACAGCTGTCAAGGATGGAAAGGAGAGAAATGAGATAAATGAAAATGACCAAATAACCCTCCCTAAACTCCTTCGTTGATGGTGTCATCTATAGTAGGAAATCTATAATTTCATTTTTTAGCCTTCCGATAGGCCAGAGATGTCAGATGGATTTATAAATATGCTATGATGGAGACAGGATGAAACATGTATTGGCTGCCTCCTCATTTGTGACAACTCAAATGTTATGTTGTTAAGAATTGCTTTCTTTTACTACAGATCTTTTTTCTTCCCTAGTGATTTCAATTTGAGATTTCTTTTTTCTTTCCCAATACTTGTCCAAAGCAATCATAATCTACTAATATTTACATTTATAAATAAATAACACAAATCAAACTATTCTTGAAGACTGTTACATACCTATGTGAACCTTTGAATATGAATCTTTGAATTCAAGGAGATGGAAATAATTTGTGCATGTTAACCTTTTCAGAAACAGTGATACACACACACACACACACACACACACACACACACACATACACACACATAAAGGTGAATTATACCAACACAATCATAAGGATTTTATTTATTTGTTTAATATACAGTGAGGATAAATTAGTTACTCAAGAACATAGTGATTTGCAATGATGTGTGGACAAAATATTATATCTCATTGATTATTTTCTATTTTTCATTAGAGAATTCAACCCTTTAGAGACTACTTAATGGTTTGTCTAAGATGTTAGGATGTACAATGTGATTCCTGGAAATTGATTTTACATGATGATACATAAACATTATTTTATCCTAAAAAACCTGGGTATTTTATGACATATAATATAGATTTATCAGACGTTTAAGAGACTAAATAATATAAAATATAAAGTTAACAGGATTTTAAAAGATTAAACACCCTATTTAAAGTTTGCACTTGTAGTGGGTTGTTACTAATTATTTTCTGTAGATTGTGTCTTTTATGAGGTAGGTCAAGGTTATGGATAAAAAAAATATTTTGACGTTTGTGAAAAATTTTGAGAAGCACTTCTTTAGGCTATCTTATTTCTAGTCTTACCTTATTCTTATGCAAAAAGAAAAGAAATATACAGTTATTTTCTTGGTTTATGTACACTGACCAAGCACCATCAGTTGCCTAGGCACACACTCTATCAAACATACAATAAACCATGCATTATGCCAGTTTTATAGGGTCAAATACAAAAGCATCAAGAACAGCTTTACCCTCAAAAAGTGTAAAGTCCAGTGCAGAGAGAGAGAGAGATAATCTAGTGAATGCAAAACTATAAAATAATCAGTCTAACAGGAATATGGCTGATACTCAATGGGAAAATAAATGAGCAATAGTTCACCTAAGGATTCATGAAATAGTTCACAGGGGAAATGAAATATATCATTGAAATGTAAAGGAATAATAGAAGAATAGCTCCTTTTTGGTCAAATACACATGAGCCTGTCAGGTACAAGGGACAGTTACAGGAAGGATTAATTAGGGGTAGAAGGCAGGCATTGCTGGGGGTTTGACTGTTGTGTTGAGAATAACATAGGCAAAGGCAGCAGCCTGAAGGCAAATGGAATATGTATGCTGGTGGTTATAGATGGAAACAGAGCAATGCAATTCAGGGAGAAACAAAATCTTTATTCTGTACATTTTTAAATTATTGTATTGAAAATGAGGCATCATTAAAGAATTTTGGGAAGGATGTGACTGTAAACAATAAGAATTATGGACTTAGTTGGTATTCACTTATTTAATTAGATAAGTGTATCCCTGGGGACTTATTTTATTCTCATGTAGACCCACAATTTAGCTATTTTATCTTCAGGGAAAATAAAAATATCCTTCCAGGAAGACTGTAGTATACCAACAAAGCATAATAAGTATAACAGATACCACTAGATGCTTAGCCAAAAACCATTCCTCCTCTTTAAAAGAACTGAATTTTTTTTTAAAAGCTCTTTCCTTTTCTGTGCAGCCTTGAACTTCTGTGGAAGTAAGACACATTTTCAGATACAGAGTTTAAACAAGATTTATCTAAGCCAAGAGTAAATAGTTGTTTTAGGCTGGGGCATATGAAACATTTGATAAATGAGGTGTGAAGGGATAGGCCAAGGACAGCCTATGACAGGAAATAGAGTATAAAGATGGAAAGGACCTGGGCCCTTGATGATGTCAATGAGAGACTGAATTGATCATTCATGGAAATATACAGCTATTCTTATAATGTATGATAATAAATAATTTTTAATGGTTTAAGAAAGTTAGTTTCCTATTACTTGTGGCCAAAAACACCCCAACTAATACATTAAGAATGATTAAATTTAAAGCCTGAAAGGATTCAAATTTCACAACAGTACACATACATCCTCATTGTTTTATGTTTGAACAAATGGAGGACCTGAGAAAATAAATGACTTGTGAGGTCACACAATTAATTATAAGCAGAATCAGAATTCTTAATTTCCACAAATATTCTCCTAACTCATCTTTTATATACTTCAGTTTTATTTTAAAAAGAGTATTTTCTTATTTATATAAAATCATCCAGCAGTGTGGTATGTAATGAGTAAGTGCTTGGTAAATACTGATGCATACTTAAGAATATAAGCCCTATTTTCAGTTTTGCACAAGGAGTAAACAGGTTTGACATCAATCATCCAAGTTGACAATGAGTATAACAAAGGTTGCTTATGTACAACTCAGTGACTCATCTCTCCATGAATCTTAGGTTTTTCTATTTGTTTTCCCTTCTCTATGAACTTATACACACTTTACCATTATCAGATTCTATATTCCTTAACACATTAATTACAAATTGTT
The DNA here is from genome assembly GCA_028627145.1 of Eidolon dupreanum. Taxonomy (NCBI): domain Eukaryota; kingdom Metazoa; phylum Chordata; class Mammalia; order Chiroptera; family Pteropodidae; genus Eidolon; species Eidolon dupreanum. The sequence continues at coordinate 113,167,330 of CM053509.1, read as the reverse complement.
ACAAAGAACCTTTTAACTTTCCTTTGATAGGTAGCTCATTTTGATTGAGTGACAAGGACTTGTATATCATAGAGAACTTCCTAGATGCTAATTCCTTTGTACCTAGAGGATAACCTTAGACCTTGTAAAGCCCTCATGAATTTTAATCCTCTGCAGGCTCTGTTAACTTAGTTTTAAGTTTGTTTTCTAACACTAACACAATACCTATTGCATACAGATACTCAGTGTATTTTCTTGAATTAATAATGGTAGAACAGTAGAAAATGGATATCTACAATAGAGTTAGGTGAACAAAAGACAGAAAAAGGCAAATACACTGGAGAAGGTTAGTTGAGAAAGTGGATTTTACCAACTTTCTCACTTTCTTCGGTACCAGATTTAAAGTAAATCCTCTTTCTTAATTTTTATTCTGCCGTAACTTCATCTTTATTAAATAATAAAAAAAATATATCTATCTATCATCTATCATCTACCTAAACTCACATAACGTTCTAGTGATTTTTGGAATATATTAGTATAATAAAATTGAAACCATTAATTAAATGGCACAAGAATTTCTACAGAGAAGGAAAAAAATGTATTTGAAAGAGGAAACTGGTTCACAAAGTAAAGATTACTTGGAAAAAGTATTTGAGTTTCAAGTTCAAAAATAGGCAGTCACTGAAGATTGGTATCAAGTGATAACAGTGGCAGTTTATTAATAATCTGTCATGTAAAGCTGACATATTAGAAGCTGAATTCTGCTCAGCTTTACAAAATCCCATCCATTTTATTACTACCAGAATTAAATATGTTCTGTTGAAAGGTTTTCATAAGCTTAAATATGCTTTAAAGCTTTTTTTTCAATGCATTTACTGCCGATTTCCTACCACCTCATTATCAAAAATTCAAATTGACAAAGGTCTAATCTTGATTTTCCCAGATATCCATGGTATATCAAACAGAGAGCGAGATAACATGCACATTTTTATAGCGGTTAAGTTTGTCTTTAGACAAATGAAAAGTCTTAGCGACTAAATTACTTGTTTCTGACATGTTGGGAGCAGAAAGAAGGCTAGATACAGTGTGGAGATAATATAAAGTGAGTATTAAAAGTTAAGCCTAAGGGATTCACAGATGGATAATTTATTTAATCAGAATTATGTGTGAGCTAGCCAGATAGGAACAATCTATTCAATGCTGTGATAGTCCATATGTATTCAGACTAAAGGATTTAGGTGAAGCAATTAATAAGTAAATATTATTGAACTGGTTTTTCATGAATACCAGAAAATGCCCATCAGAAGTTGAACTCTATTTTCTTTATGTATTGTCCAACTTGGTTGACCAGGAATATGTCATCATCAGTCATTCAACATATTTTACATGACAGGTGTTTGCCTCAGGTTTCCAAAAATCTGCTGAATTTAAAGATTTGAGGGAAGATGAGCTAAAAGCCACCTGAGCAACTCTAGCAATTGGTAGAAAGATTAAGAGCTGAGTACATAATTAAAGAACTGAGTAGAGTTCAGAGATTTTGATTTAAAATTTGGCATGGCAATTAGTAAGAAACAAGTAACACTTGCACTATAATGCGTTGAGTAGAGTGCTAGTTTTCATCCATCAGACAGTTAAAAATATTTTTATTTCAGGGCCATCATTTCAGATTGTTTTATTATATGATTAAAACATTTTTCAAATGAAACTTGATTATTTTTTTTAATTTCACAAATAAAATATAATGCTCTTGAAAGATGTTGCACTTAAATCCCTTTCATTCAAAATATTAATCATTAATGCTATTTCAGCACTTGCTAACAGATTAGAGTACACAAAAAGAGAGAGGGTAAAAAGGTATTCCAGGAGGTAAGTAAAAATACTACCAAAGGTAAAAGTTTGCCATGGATACTAAAACTGAGTGTGAGTGCGCGTGCATGTGTATGTCTATGTTTCTTATTCTGGAGAAAGCAACTTTAGAAGATCAAAAAAATAAAAAAATAAAAAAAATAGAAGTCAGTCATATAGCAATTTTATTCTTTAGTTTTTGAGGAACCTCTATACTTTTTTCTAAAGAGGTTATATCGATTTACATTCCCACCAGCAAAGTATGATGGTTCCTTTTCCCCCACAACCTCTCCAGCACTTATTATTTTTTGTCTTGTTGATAGTAGCCACTCTTACAGGTAGAGGTGGTATTTCACTGTAGTTTTGATTTGTAGCATTCCCCTAATAGTTAGTGAAGTTGATCAAGCCTCTTTTCATATGTCTGTTGGCTATCTATATGGCTTTCATATCACCCATCAATCCTTCTCCTGGGTATCTGCTCAAAAAATTTGAAAATGCGTATCCATGAAGATATATGCACCCTAATGTTCATTGCAGCATTATTCACAGTGGCCAAGAAATGGAAACAACCAAAGTGCCCTTTGATAGATGATTGAATAAAAAAGATGTGGGACACATATACAATGGATTATTGCTCAGCCCTAGGAAAGATGAAACACTGCCATTTGCAGCAACACGGACGGATCTTGAGATAATCATGCTAAGCAAAATACATCAGACAGAAGAAGCTGAGAACTATATGATTTCACTCATATGTGGGATATTAAAGCTGAAAGCAACAAACAAACAAGACAGACAAAAACTCATAGACACAGACAACAGTTTAATAGTTACTGGAGGCAAAGGGGAAAGGGGGGAGGTAGAGATAAAGATAAAGAGGGTCAAATATATGGTGATGGAAGAAGATCTGTCTTTGGTGGTAAACATACAATGCAATACACAGATGATGCATTATTGAATTGCACATCTGAAACCTATATAATTTTATTAACCAATGTCACCTCAATAAATTTAACTTAAAAAAAATAAATAAAAATAGCAGTCACTCTAAGCCTCAGTTTCTCCACTTCTAAATTCAGGTAATGGGAAATGACAATCTTTGAAAATTCATAGTTCAAGGATAAATTATTTTAACTAAATTTTCGTAAACCTGAATTGACTCATGATAATTGGCTGAGTGGTTTAAAGTTTACTCACTATATGAAAGTAATTGAAAATTTTAGCCAAAATAAAAGTGTCTTTTCTCTCAATGTTCTAAAGATCAAGATGAGCGCAATCCTAAGAAATTTGAATCATTAGCAATATGTGTAAACAAAGTGTTAAAGAGAAAGTGCATAACGTTGGATTTGAAAAACCTTCTGGGAACATTAATGACATAATGAAAATTGTAAACAAATCTGTAGCCATTAGTTTTCAGGCGGTGAATAAGATTTGTGAGTGTACATATGTGCGTATGCATGCACACATTGGGTTACTAGGGAGGTTGGGATTGTATTTTTCTTTCTTTTTCTTTTTCTTTTTCTTTTTCTTTTTTTTTTAATTCTAGGTCCTTAACCTATAACTGTTACTACGTTTTTAGGAAGATAACACAAAAACCTTTTAGCCTCTCTCTGAGATGTTGCATAAATGATTTATTTCTTCCCTGTCTCACACATCCCCTCAGCTTTGCTTGGTATAGTGGAAATGGCATGAACTTAAGAGTCTAACATGGTGGTAATATACGGAAAAGGCATTGCTATGTTTAGGTTTCAGATTTTTATTACGTGAGACAGAGGTAATAATACCTCTCACAGAGATTTTGTGAGGATGAAGTAAAATAGTAACTGATTAATTTTAAATAAGCATTTCAATTCGAGAGTCCCTTTCCCCCCTTATTACTTACCCTTCTTCACTTTTTTTTTATATTACCAATTTTCTCCCCACTTCGTTTTTCACATAAAAAAAAATATTCTGTTCTTTATTCCTCTCGAAAATAGTTTCCCAAATGGTAATCTAAAACAACCTGCATCAGAATCACCTTAGAATGCTTAACTAAAATGTCACTTCCCAGACTTTACTCCACATCTATTGCATCAGACACCCTGGACAGCAGGATACCTGGAAATCCATGCTTTAACAAATTTTCCCTAAGAAATGTTGTACACACTAAATTTGCATACAACTGCTCTAAACCACTGTGCTGACACAATAGTTTTAACAGTCCTGTATTTTTATGTTCTAGCACTTCCTTTCTAAGAAAATCTTAATGATAGCTGGCAGGCTGCCTTCTAAACTTGACAGAAGAAAATCTAAAAGTAGAAAATGGAATTAATTTTACTTAGCAACCCAGCCTGGATAGAGATGATGGTGGGAGCACTTTATCCACTAAAGCACTCACTAGAAGCTTATGGTTGGCACTGCCTTTCGTAATTTTTATTTTTTTTTCGATTTACATTCTGAAATCTTTGTATTCCTTGTCACTAACTACTAATAAATATACTGCTTTTTCATCTTCTTTTTCTTTTAAATCCTAATTCTAGGAGAAGAAATATCAATATGCCACAGAAATTATAAAAAAAAGTCCATGATTAAGGCTATTCTATTGTTCTTTGTAAACTTTAGTATTTAAACGACAAAGCAAAAAAACAGTATTTTTTTAAACTTCTGTTTAAATTTGTAAAATATTTACCTGAATATTTTTCACTTATATTTTACAGGTGAAAGATAAAACTACTCACGATAGTAGATAAGATAGCATACATTCGATGTAAAAAAGACTCATTTCATACCCCAAGTTCAATTAAGTAGATTAAAACACAAACACACATTGTGTCAAGTTCCATAAAGAAAACTATTGAAGATTATATTACCTACTGTCTGGATCTTCAGTTATGTAATTAATTTTTTAGGAAGTACACAGAATTTTTATTGAATGAATGGAAAGCACTTTGCTAAGTAGTATTTTAAAATCATTTTGTTCCAAATAAATTCACTGAAAATTAACTAGATTAATTTTCTAGTTTCCCATTTTCAGAAAACATATGTTAATCTTGATTTCTTTTAATAAGTTGAGAGTGACATAGACTTTAAGAACAGAAAAATTGAATTATTTTTTCTTTACAATGTACTTTAGCAAGCAATAATGATTATATTACATGGACCATTTCTGAATTAAAGAGAAAGGTCATAGGCTGACCATGAAAGAACTCTGAACTCTTACTATTAGTGCAGCGTGTCCACCAAAATGCACTGGTCATTATTACAGATGTGCTTTTTGATTGGAAATGTTATCTGTCAGCATCAAATAGCTAAATCTACACCATTATAAAACTAAACAGGAAATTATTTCCTTCCCCTTACACTACGTTCCTCTTTTATTCTCAGATAATTTTGTCCCATATGTAATTTCTCCATTGAAATCTTTAGTATCTACTTCCTTTTAAAATAAGGGATCTGTTATATACAGCTAAAAGTGTTTTCAGGTTTATTTGCTAGTGTAATTATACTGTTCCAAGAGCAAAGTTAAAGACTGTTATTTGCCAGATAACATAAAAATAGGAATGCCCAAAGGTCTTAAAATAAATTCAAGTGTTTTTTATTGTTTTTATTACTTCCTTTACTTGATTTAAATACATCTAGATGATATTTTCTTTAGCAATTCTTTTGGTTTTATAAACAGTATCCAAATGAGCATTTACATGTGTATTACTGTTGTTTTTATTATTACTATTACTATTATTATTATATACTAAGAAATAGAATAGTCAAGTACACCATCTTTACTACATAATTACAAAGCTAAGCACAGAGTCATATATACTAACATAGTCAATATATCAGTTTGTCAAAAGTCATTTAAGAAAAAAAAAACTCAACATAGTAAATAAATTGATAAGACTTTAATGACTTTCTTCTCCAATGACCAAATCCAATGACCTTTTCTTTATGGTGTTTTTGTTATTTTCATTATTATTTATAATGCACTAAATAATTATTTAGGAACTACTAAATGAGTTAACATAAGACAGAGTACCGCTACCTTGTCCAAGGGATTTGAACACAGGCCCCTTGACTTGAGAAACTACTTTTTTCCCTATTGCTTCTCTGATATTGTGATCTTCTGTTTCTCCTGAAATTTCTAAGCTTTATTGATTTTCTTCTTTTTATTATGAAAATTGAAACCATGAATTCCAAATGCACATCTGCAGTTTTTTATATCAAGGCAACAGTTTCACTCGTCTGAGAGTGTCCCATTGACTCTTGCAATAATTCTCAACACAGAAACATTCTCATCCTCTCCTGTGCACATACACAATCACCCTGATTTTGTGATTCTAGTTATTACAAAGACTTAATGTATGCAGAAAAGCAGGTATGTTGGCATAAGTAGGATTACGCTATATTTACTACTTTCTTTGTTGCTTAGGTCCTGAAAACTCTGATTCACTTAGCTAACTTTTATAAGTTTGCTCCATTGACTTGAAACTCTCCCTAAAATGAGAATGATGTTTTTTTCAAATTTCTCTTGGCAAATAAATCATGCTAATGTCTCACAATCACAGATGATATTTCAAAACTTTTGGAAACCCTTTGTGACAAATTCACCCTAACTCTGTTCACTCAGTATTCCATAAAAAAGCCCAAATCAAAGGGAATGCATAATCATAGCTATTTTTCTGTTTCTTTCCTTTGTAGTCTTCCCAACAACATTGGTTTTCTCTGGGAGTCTAAGTTGCTATCACCATCAGCACTGTATGATATGATATGTGTCTGGGTGCTATACATACCTTGGCTCCTGCCTTGTGAGTGTGGGAAATCCTTGTAACTCTAAAAAAAAGTTTTCCTAAAGTAACTAGAAAACATTTAGAGGCAAAAGCAAAGAAAGAAATCCCCACACAGAAGGAAAATGATTGAGATTATAGAATATAGAATTCTGAACTATCACCTACCATGGATTAGCTAGCTGGGCTGCTGCCCATATGTCATATCACAGTTTCCTCCCATTATCTGTTAAAGGGGGAGAAATTTGACTTAGCCAGATCTCTTTGGAGAGAAGAGATGATGTTTTATCCATGCACTGGATAAAAAAAATCTTTCTTCTTTCTGGAGAATAAGTGGTATACTGGCAGAAGTCTCAGAATCTTTATCATTTACTCAGAAAGTTATTTTTACTTTATGTAAATAGATATAACATCATAAAATTCCGAACTCAAAAAAATTAGTAATCATAATGTTCCACTATCGCATATTACAAATGATAAAATGAAGGCCAGAAGGCTATGCTCCCAGAAAATCTTATTAGATAGAAACATTCCCCTTAACTGCTTTCACTACTAAGCAAAACTCATATTCTATAAGACCTACCTCACATTTTACACCCATGAAGGAGGATGTCTTCACAGACTCCCAGGCACTTATTATTATCCTAGCCTCTCCTATAACATTTGCTTTATATTCTTCTAATAGGATCTACCATCTCTATTACAATTCTCCCTGGTTGTGAAGCCTTAGGAAAGTTTCATTCCTTAATATCAGTTTTACTAGAAGCAACAGTTCCTCTGTCACGGGGATTTTGTGAGTATTAAAAGAGATAATTGCTAGTTATCGTAAAGGATTTATTTAGCACATTACCTGGCACATTTTGCATGCTCAATAAAACTTACTGATTCTGGGCTGACTTACAATATACATATCCACATGTCCTTCCTTTTCACTAATTAGGGAGGTTAAAAATGAGCTTTTATTTGGTATGTAGCCCAGGGACTGGCACTGTTTTATAGACACTGCTTACTTTTAGTAACTCATTGTTGAACACATTAGAAAATGGATATACTCATATGCTTGGTCCCTGCTGAAATCCTTTCTCCAGTTGTCCTGCAGAATAGAAACCATGTTTAAAGGATTTATGTATATAAAATATTCTTATATGAAAATATTTTTAACCAAAATTATTTCTAATTTTTTTTTAAAAAAATGAATAAGCCAGTGCTTTTGTTATGTGTGTCCTTAGCAAAGTCAATTTTTGGGGGGTTTTACTTGAGAAATCTCATACCAAGTTTAATATGTGTGTCCTTTGATTTCTCAAGAAGAAAATGAAGTCCCTTCCAAATACTTTGGATTTCATCCCTAGTTTATATTCAACCTTTTCCTGATGCTGTAGTTTAATCTGAACATTTTGTAGTTATATCTCTATTTCATGCGTGGGCAAATGCTCTGGCAATAGTATTCAAAACAATTTTGCATGGTAAGCCTTTATAAAACATTTTAACTGGCGTGCTTGAAATTTATATTAGAAGAACAAGAGACTTCCTCATTTAACCATACTTTCAAGAAACTATAAAAAATCATGAATAAATATAATTTTGTGAATATTTAAAGCAAATATCACTTTAATAATTGGGTTAATAGATAAAAGAGTATTTCAATATAGTAAAAATGTATGTTAAATGAATTCCCAATTTTCAAAACTACATCTCTGAAGTGAAAAAAAGTGATAAAATGTTTACTGAGCAATTGCAAATCAAATCACTGTAAAATAATGATGCCACAGTAATGTCATCTCTCTAACAGATTTATATCCTATTAGAAATATAGATCGTATGAATATAGAAAATCAATCTTATTAATAAGAGACATGTTAGAACCTTCTGGTTTGAGATAAACCTCTCAAAGATTTTTGTTTTAATTTAGGTATCAGTTGATCATAAACATCATTGCTTGTAATAAGAGAAAAGTACATTTTAATATCTTAACTCTTGGTTTCAAAGAGATTAAAATAAAAAGCTTCACTTAACTAAATTTTTCATTTAACACTTTCAGAGAGAGTCTATCTTAGCTAAATTATATAGATTTTATATTTGGAAAAAAAACCTCATTTTATAAATCTATACATAGAAAGAAACTAGCATTGTCCCAAATTATACATATTCAGAGCTTATGATTTGTCCATTGTTTTACAGATATTATTAAATGATATTTTTAAGGTAGAGGCAAAGGTAGTGGAAAGGTAGATCCCAATTATCCTGCTTCAAAATATTTAGAGAATCTTTAATCTCTTTCTGTTTCTGTCACACATGTACATACACACTCCATTACTTCCTATAAATATAAATACCTAGAACAATAGAAATATCAACAGAACAATAATTATTGAATCTATTAAAGGTTGTTATATATTTGGAGTAATAATAAATTTTCCTCCTCAGCCTTTTCCACCCTCCATATTGTTTCATTTCCTTTTGCTGTGGTACATATTATTGTCCATCCCAGAGCACATGGCAACAGTGGTAGGGTACTAGCAGAATTTCTGTGAAGTTCTTATTGATACCATATAAGTCCGTGTGAAAACTTACTCATTAGCTAAATTTGAAGCAGACTATAGAAACTTATCCTTTTACCTTAAAAATATATTTACCTCATCCGAATCTATCAAAATAAATGAAATGTCTTTTACTCTTAAATTTAGTTCAAAATAAAAACGTTTTCGTAATGACATTGTCTCTCCTTGTAACCCACCAGATTCAAATAAGATGCAATAATTGAAATGAATGTATATTCTGGAATGTTTTACAGCGAAGAGAATATATTTGCATTTTTGCAATAATTATACATAGAATAAACACACTAGATATGTCATTATAATATGCAACAAGAGATTTCAAATAAGTATACTAGCCTATTTATCTGAATCTGAGTTTGAAAATTCAATATATATAATTGATAGATAAAAATTCTGAGATAATTCAGGTTTTAATTTTGTTGCTTTACCATATCATAATTCTTCTGCTGATAAACATAAAATATAGTTAACAAGGGTAAAAAAGAAACTCTTCGAATGAGAAGCCATATGATTAAATGCCAAGTTTTTCAATATCTATTAATCATGGCTAAATATCATATCCTGATCTCAAGATTATAGTTAGGGATATGCAGGACTTAAATTCAGAGCTGCCAGAGGTGAGGGTCCCATGATTGCCTCCAATTTTTTAAAAGGTAATATTCAGATCTCTCTACTGTACATCATAAAATATTTTATTTTACTTAGGAGTAGGTTGGTCTGAATTAAATGCGAAAAAAAAATTCCTAAAATCAAATTTCCAGGTAAAACATGTCAGAATAAAGGTCAGATTGTGGTACGGCAGATGGATGTAAATTATGACATATATATGCTATTAAATAAGTGAAACAAGTCAATGCAACAGAAATTGCATGCTGCAAATACAATTGCATGAGTTATCCCACCTTCACAGACATGAGTAATGACAGGAAAGCTTTGGTTTCCAATGTTTTCTACTTTGTCAAAGAAGGCAGATGTAAATGTATAGAAACCTCTTTGCAAGTTAATAAAATGAAGAAAATGTTCTGTTTTCATTTTTTCTCTATCAGATTCCCTCGAATTGAGAGATGACATTTTCTGTAGAAAATTATGATGATGACACGAGTTTATAGAGATCTTTCAATTTCCCCTTTGTCCAGTAAATTTGTCCTTCCATATTGTTTTTACTTTTGTTTCTGTTCATCTGTAAGAGGTCATGCTAAAGTTAGAAACTCTTCGCTCATGGAAATAATCATTTTCCATTTTTCCTGTTTCTTTAAAAAATACACAGCTTTTGTTACCACTTTCTATTTATATACTGTCCAGATCTCACCATAGGCTTATTTTAAAATTCTAAACATTGTCAAAATCTATTGTATTAAGTTTATACTCTCAGCCTCATTTCATAGAATGTTTACAGACCAATAGTTACCATATGCATTACAGTATTAATTCATACTGACTTCTACAAACATTAACCCAGAACATTAGCTATAGTATACTAGATCATTAGCTTTAAGGAATACTTAGAATGCCCGCTATTGAATCCTCATTTTCCACTCCTAAATTGGTTTTCATCTGAGGTAACAAATGCAAATCACTCCAAGTGCAAAGAGCTAAGAAAATACATCTTTGATCCCATAGGGAGTTTATTGATTCTTTTACTAGAGCCTGCCTCCCAACTCCATCTTGACCATTTCATTTGGGAATGATCTTGCTACACAATCAATTGCTCAAATCTAGGCCTCATGCTTATTGCCTCTTTTCTTTTACCATCTACATCCAATCAATGATAAGTTATTCTGGTTTTGTCTCCAAATAGATTGTAAAACCATCTAAGTGATCCCATCCTTGTTCAGGACATCACATCTCTAAGAACTCTCTAAATGTCCTCTTAAAGGATGTTCCAAGTTTCAGTCTTATTTCCCACTAATTCATTCTTCAGAAATCATTTATCTTAAAACATTAAACTTTTGCTAAAAGGCATTCAATGGTTTCAATAGCATTTACAAAAAATCCACTACACATAATATCCTACAAGACGTATCTCATCTCAAGCCCCTCTCCTTTTCCTTTACTATGTTCTGACTTCTCTAACATTCTTTTAATTCCTTGAACATTCCAAGCTCCCTTTTTCCTTAAGTCTTAGAAATCTCTTTAAACTCCTTCTCCTCTCCACTCCCTCATGTGTGAATTACATCTCTCCTTTTAACGATTAACTCAAATATTCACACCTGTTAAGATATTCTATATTTACTCCTGTTAAGATATTCTATATTTGAGAATGTTTTCCTTCATAACATTTACCAAAATTGCAATTATTTTGTACATTTATTTAATCTATTTTTTCTCATTAGATTGCAATATCAATAAAGATATGTCTTGTCTGCTATAACATTACAACATATGTTAGTCATTTTTCTAGCACACAGTAAGTACTTTATAAAGGCTTGTTAGAGGAGAGAAAGAGAGAAAGAAGAGGAAAGAGTGGGGGGTGGGGAGGGAGAGAGAGAGGGGATGAGAAGGTTTGGAAAGGTTGAAAAGGGGATGTGTTTGAGAAAACAAATATTTGATTTAGCAAAAGAAGCCCAAACTCTCTAATTTCCATATGGTTGACTTTCTAGATAGAAAAAATTTACAGAATATCTGCTATTGATAGACAACATGCCAGGGACTAGAAAATATTTATATTTTTCAGGGAGAAAAAGCCAAAATACTCTAACAGTTCAATGAAATAAATATATCATTGAATAGGTACTAAAAATAAGGAGGAACTAAAAAAATACAGAGTATCTTTTATGTCCAATAATTTTATTCTCAATTTCACTCTTCATTTATATTACAAAAACTTTCTAGATATATTTTTATCTGATTGTATTTTACTTTTTTTGCCCTTTTAAAGTGCATTCATGTTCTCGGGTTAAAATTTTATTACATAATTCAATATATTAATTTTGAGTTCAAATCATTCATAATAAAATAATTTACATGTTTGAAATTCTTTATTTTCTACAGTGTTATTTCATGCAGTATGCTAATTACATGTATGAAGTTTATTTGTCCCCAAGCTCTGCCATCTCTGAAAATGAAGTGAAGTATATTTAACTGGCATCAATTACTTGTATCTGAAGTCTGTGTCTTTTAAGTGGATTTTTTCCCCATTACTATCATTTATCTTCAGAAACACCTTCATGAATTAAATCCAAATATTTTTACCTATGTAACCTGTGCTGTATGTATTTCACAGATAGACTCATCATTTAACTATTTGAAATGGCTAGTGGAGGATCAGAGATATCTATTAATGCCACATAATGTGTTTGGACTAATATTCAAGGCATCTTTCTGGGTTTCACTTTTGTTCTTCCTGTTTTAATTATGCCACAGAAACTAGTATTTTAGCAAAAACATAAAAAAAAAAACACTAGTTAGCTTTTAATTAGTATACACTGTATATATTTCATCACTTTTGGCTATCAAAAATAGGCAAGAGAGTCTAAAAGAAAAAGTTTACTGATGCAAATCCTCTGCTCTCCAAATACATGAAAATAAATAAAATGCCATCATTTTTTAGTTTCAAGGATTTTAAATTATAAATTTAGAATTTTTCTCATGAAATTTTTCATTATAATTTTTGAAAAATAGTAACTATTAAACACATATTGTTCAGTTTGTTTTTGTAGTTCCACTGTTTATGACTTACTCTGAAGTTAAAAATGGTTTCTAGTAAGGAAACAGAGATTTAAAAAATAAACAGGCTAAATTTGACATGTGCATATTGAAACTCTTAAACCTTACATTTGATAATAATTATTTAATTCCAGTATGTTTTGTTACATCTTTCAAATATTTCAATCATTATGGAGAAAACTGAGTGTATTTAAATCAAGATGATTATTTCAAGAGGAAACACACATGTAATTCAAAAAGGGTGCATAATAGGATACTATGATCTGTGGCCAACATATACAGATTTACATAATTGATTCAGAATTTTAAGAAAGAAATAATATTGATTTTTTATACTATCATTCCTACCAGGCACAAAACAGGTATGCTAATTTTCATTAAAATTATCTATCTATACACATGCATACACACACACATACATATACACACACATTCATCTGTTACAAGGTAAATAAAAATCTTAATGAAGTGCATACAATATAATTCTGTAGTTAACCTTAGGTTGCATTTATCATGGTTGTCACATTTATGCAAGTTATTAAACATAATATTTTTGAAGCAACTACATAGATTTGATAATACTTTTATTTGAATGCCTAAAGATCAGCCTAATATCCTGAGTTTTTTAATGAATCTGTAAAATGCTTATTCTGCAGACTTTGAGTTTATTTAATACCATATAGTGAAAATAAATTAGCATAATACATTTATGACTAAAATCAAATATTAATTTTTTTTATGCTGCTGAATACTCATTTCAAAATAATGGCCACATAACTGATTGTGGTGTATGAAATTTATAGTGGACAATGCATGAATACATATATCAACTTTATAAAATACTACAAATTGCTTACAAATAGCTACATTAAAATATTAAATAAACATATCAGTGTCTTCATATTTATATATTAATTTCACAATAAGATAAAATATATACAGAGTAATTACTAGTCTAATGAAAATCTATGCACCTAAATATCTTAAATGCACAGTAATACCATAGACATATTTAAAACCTGGAGATTATCACACATAAAAGTTTAAACAATAAAGCTTTTAGGGAAACCATAAGAAAATATCTTAGCAACTATGGCAAAGGCAAACATTTTCTAAATAGGACACGAAAAATCCTAATCATACAATAAATGCACCTAATAAGCTAGAATAAATTAAAATTAAGAACTTGTAGTCATCAAAAGACACCCTCAGGAGAGTAAGAAGAAAATCCACTGAATGATTTAAGACTATACAAAATTAATATCGGAGTGTGCTAGTTAATGTTTAACAACTAGTTCTCTAGAAGAAAGGGTAAAGCTCTATTTCTTAGGGTTTGCCAGAGTACGTAGTATAAATACTTCTACCATGGCATATTTTCAAACTATCGATCAGCTCTCAAAATTCTTGACACTTTAAAAGTTGGCTTTAGTGAATCAGTTTGAGCCAGATTCAACATACCACTGTGCATATCTGACAGAGGATTTAATGCCCATTATATAGTAAAAAGGGATAGATAATATAATAAAAATAATAGATAATGTAGTAGAAAAAGTACAAAAGACTTAGATACTTAAAAAAAGAGAACATCCATATATTTGTTATCATAAATAAGACAAATAATCATAAAAACAAGTGTTTAATACCATTAGTTTTCAAGATATTCAAATTAAAATATCCACACATACACACCAAAATGGCTAAAATATAAAGAAGAAAAAATTCCAGCTGTTAGTATATGGAGCAACTAAACTCTATAGCCCGTTGTCAAAAACTCACATAACCAGTAAGGTAAACTATCAATATCTATTAAAGCAGAACATGTTTCTACCTTAAAAACCCAGCAAAATGCATACAGATGTTCCATAAAAGACATGTTCCAGATGTCCATTTGACCACTACTCATAAGAGCTAAAGTTTAGGAGCTACCCAAATGCTTATAAACTGGAGAAAGATTTATAATTTGGTATATTCACACAGCTGAATACTATACAGCAATAAAAATGAGTGATTTACCACTGTACATAATCTCCCAAATGTAATGTTGAACAAAAGAAGCAAATCATACCTACTGTATGATTTCAATCATAGACTGTAGAAAAGGAGGCAAAGTAATCTTTCCTTCTAGAAGTATCATTGTGCTTATGCTCTGTGAGTATAGGTACCAGAAAAGAGCGAGGGGCGAGGTTTCAAAATACTCTCATGTTTTTTTGTTTGCTTAATTTATGCAAGTGCTGGTCATATTGGTATGTTCATTTCACAACAATTCACTGAGATTGTGCACTTAAGATACAAGCAATTTTCTCTCTATATATATTATGTTTATATAAGAAAGTTAAAAAGACCAGAGATGATAGTAAATTAAAAAAAATTGTAACATTTTTGTGAGTTGAAATAATTTACGAGATAAATTCACTTAGGTATATTTGTAAAATATAAGCTACAACTTAAAAAAATACTTCTTGGGGATAAAATGATTATTCTCTGCATATTCAAATAATATATTTTATAAAAATTTCTTCCATTATCAGCAGAGTCCTCTTGGTAGAGCACAGAAATTTCCCCTTGTTTTTAATAATCATCCATTCAATGTTTTTTTTTTTTTAAGTACAACCAAAAAGTACACCTTAAAGTTGCCTACAATCTCTTTAGGTACTTCAAGATACATTTCAAGATACATTTCAAAAATGCTGTATAACCATATCAATGAGTTTTAGTCAATCACTTTTGTGACAAAGGATATAAATATACAATGTATAAAAAATGCCCATATTATCTGTATTTTATATATCAATTAGAAACTAAATCTTTATCATGTTTACTATTAAAGAAGAGATGAACTGTGAAAATTGTCTTACTAAAAATTACCTCATTAGTGTCCCAACACAAATAAATTTATATTTACTTACAATCTGGAGTAATCAATTATAAGCATAATCCAGATTTACATTTTTACAAATGTTACTGAATGCATTTACCCAGAGTAATTAACAAATATATGATGCCCAAAAAGTCACCTTAGAAGTCACTGGTTATTTCTTATCATTTATTTCCATAGTTACATACCTTACTTTTGACTCTCTAAAGCTCTAACATTAAGCTTTCATAGAGGAACTCAATTTTGATAAATCTTGACAGGTGATAAAATAAGTTTTACTTTCAATAACTCACTGCCTTTATTCATTGGCATCAAATAGAACTCACTATAAAAATTTTAATATATAAAATTGTCATTCATGCCTAAAGAACTATTTTCTAGTAGTATAAATCTTTACCTTTCTGAACGATGCCTTCAAATTCACTTAGTAACATATCAAAGACTATATCAAATGACTATATTACTATAATCTATCCAAGAACATCAATATTTGGATAGAGAATATCACTTTCTTCAACATTTATGGAAACGTATGGTAAAGTAACAAGTAAATCATGCAAATTTCTTTTACTATTACATTTACTGAATGCTATCAAGCAGGAGTAATAAAGAAAAAAACCTCTAAAATTTAGTACATTAGTAATAATCTTACCAAAAGCTCACAGGTTAGGAATTCAAAAAGAAGTTCGTCACCCTGAGACCTAGAAAAGTACAACCAAAAACATTCTCTATTAGTACTGGTATTGCATTTTAATTCAAGCATCACAAAATGTTAAATAGTGATTCAATATCATGAGAAATTATAACATATGAGTAATTAGTGTACATAGAGTTTAAGAAAAATTTTGATTATAATATTTGTCATAAATAGCATTATGGTTACTCAGCTCATATCAAACTATTGTGATTTAAGATTAATTACTCTAATTTGGGATCTTAAATGCAGGGATGACAAGCAGAAAATTTTTATTGTCTCCTTTGCTTCTTGTGGGACTACAGTGAATGACACATTTGCAAACAAAATGTATTTTGAATATATAATTTTAGAGAAGCTTCCTGGTTACATTAATCGGACAGTATCCAATATACACACATCCATATATACACACAGTTGTGTGCACACACACAGACAGACACGCCAAATGTGGTTATCAGACTATAATCCTATTTTTATCTTTGCCTAATCTGTTTCAATCATTGGATAATACATAACTCTCCATGAATATAAATATTCTCTATCAGAATTTTACAGAATGCACTGTACTCTATAGCATATCTTTAATTAATATACTTAATTTAAACATAACATTGCATGATACTGATTAACACTATGGTGTTTAAATCAGGCCATTTGTTTACCATCACATGTGTTCATATTTAATAATTAATGTACTTTGCAAGAGGTTTATCATTTTTCTGCAGTGGTAACTTACTAATCAAAGCACATTTATTAAGCTGTTAAATTCGTTTACTTCTAGGTAGATACTCTTCTATATGAATAAAAGAAGCAAACTGAAGATTTAATCTATCCTAAATGAAGAAATTAGTACTATTCATGAACCCTTCAAAAAAACTCATGGATAACTGGTATATAGATGTTCTACTGTGTGATGGATATATTGCAATATAAGTTAATAGAAGAGAGAAACTAATTGATTGAGTCTATTATGTCAATGCCTTAATGAATGATATTGTTTGAAAGATATGTATTTTTTCAGATGTCTATGTAAATGAAGAAACCATTATATAACAGTGTATCTGACAAGGGAATCATATTTAACTCTTGGGAGGAATTATTATACGTGAAAGTGATTCTGACACTAAAAAAAAAACTGCTTGTGAAGTGAAATAAAATTTTTTTTTAATATTCTTCTGATGAAATGTTAGAGAAAAATAAGTATTATTATTACCAAGATATAAATGTTCACATTAATATTTTTTGTTCCTATTTTGCAAATTGAAGTACATGTGTGGAGTGAAATCTTCATCAATGAATCCAGTTTTTTTGGTCAAAGTCACTGAGTTAATTTTTTGCAGAAACTTGACTGTATTCCGAGTCTCTGGTTCTCAAGCCACTGTGTTTTACTCCACTTATATTGTTCATTGCTCCAGTTCTCCTTGTTCCCAAGTTGGTAGACACTATTTATTAGCCTCTCATAGAGGTCTCTACTACCCATTGCTTTTACAATTTCCAATGTACATGGATTAACCTAGTAGACTTCCCTAGTTCATTCCTCCATTGTTTTCTGTTTTCATGTTTCTTAAATAATCGAGGACTGAGAAGATGACTTCAGAAGATCTACTTCTTACTAATATTTGTTAAGGACGAAACCTTTCCCAAGAATCTAGTATGACTTGCATGCTTATACTTCAAAAAGTCAATCAAGGTATTATAGTGACCTGTCCCTCTGCTCTCATTTTTTTAATCAAGTGGTACATGAAGTTAAATTTGGTGCAAATGTTAAAAGACTGAATGTTAGAATCAACATTTGGTTGAAGTTAAGTATTACCATCATGGAATGAACTTCATGGGCACACAAATTTAATAACTTGTTATTACTATTTTTTAGTAAAGATTTAAAGTCAAGCTTTAAGATTTGACATTATAATGCAAAACAATAATTTATTTTAGCACTATCAGATGCTAGATTGTTCCTGCAGGCACAGCGCTGCACATTTACAATATTAAATTGACACTTAATTGAATAGGATTTCAGTATATAATACACATAAGGAGATTTATGTCCTCCAGCTACATCTAGAATGTTTGTCCATATCTGAACATGATATTCAGATATGAACAGTAATACAAAACATCCTTGTTTGTATTACTGAAATTGTTATACTCATTAGATGTGTTGGGCACCAGACTATAAGTAACTGCTCATGTTTAAATTCAGAAATTTCAGAAATGATATTGAAAGTGTTTAGCTGGTTGGTCTTCAGAGTCAAAGCCAAGCAAGAGACGTAATTGTAGGCTTATAAAAAGGCCAAAGCAGAAATGATTTATGTGGTCTGACTCCGGTAAGGACACTGAGTACTGGGATATAATTAAAGAGAAAAAGAGTTAATTTTCATGCAATATTTATAAGAAAATTATTTTTAGGGGATAGATTTGTGATGTTATTAAACTGTCAATGACATTGTTACTGGGTTAGAGTTTTATCCGTGAGGCATTTCAAGAAATTTTATTTCATACAATAAAATTCTAACTAAATAAATGTTATCAGATATACTTCTCTAATTTGTTCTACTTATCTTTGGTTGAATAACCATTCAGAAAGAACTTACACTAAGCCAAGTAAACAAATCTCAGAAGAAGTGATTGGTGATTTGGAATTCTAATATCCTAAACCTATCATGTCAAAGGGCAGGCTTCACATTAATGTTTATGTTAACTAAATTACTTCAGAAATCTTTAAAAGTTGTATTTAAATTAATCTTTCTATAGATTAATTAATGCTACTAGTGAATAGATTTATTGGATATGTGACTCAGCATATGGAGAATTTTGTTGAACTGGCATTTCAGATAGTGATTTCTCTGGCTATACCCTCAATTTCTTTTATAAATCTTCAAGAAGAGTAAATAAATTAAAACCCTTCTGGCCTTACAACTCTAATATATTATAATTAATTTTAGATAGTCACAGCTCTACAATGCCTAGTTTATGAAATACTAAATTGAAACTATGCATTATTTATCAGACATGGCAATGACCAGAATTTTCTGCCAATAAATTTTAGAATCCGTGATTTTGCAAGATATACAAATTATATTATATGCACAATTTTGGTATAGGTTATCAGAAAATATTATTATTTTTTTTTTGGAAAACCAGATAGCTTTCTATCTATTTTAAAAAATAATATGTTAAAAAAACAAAAACTTTGAACTCTTCTTTCAAGGCTGTCAAGCTTACCCTCTCAGAAACAGAACTCATATAAATTGTAGGCAATGTGTCTGGAAATAAAAAATGTAGACTCTTTCAGTAAAACCTGGAATACTGTAAATTCTCAATAAAAAACTGATGAATACCTGAATGTTTCAATAAGAGTGCTGGATAGATAG
This sequence comes from Eidolon dupreanum, assembly GCA_028627145.1. NCBI lineage: Eukaryota > Metazoa > Chordata > Mammalia > Chiroptera > Pteropodidae > Eidolon > Eidolon dupreanum. The sequence goes on along the minus strand of CM053509.1, from coordinate 113,147,576 downwards.
GCCCTTAAGAAGAAAAGCATCCTAGTAGGTGTTACATTTTACATAAACTCAGTAATATACAAACTTTCTCAATGTCTTATTCAATTCCTAGATTACTCCTTTCAAAGTAAATTTTAAACCTTGGGAAAGTTGGAGTAAAATACAGTGATGGGTTTTGTAACTATCAACTCATGCCATGATTAGGTAATCCATGTAAATCTGTTATATAACCATAATATGCTATATAACATTAGTTCAATAATTAATCAACAGATATTTATTGAGCCACTACTATATTAGAATGTAAGGATAAAGTGATGAACAAGCCAAATAAAGACTGCTCTCATAGATTTTATATTATGGTTACTGATATGATATTTAATAATTTATATTTCATTACTCCTGTTGAAAACCGCTAGACATTCTGCCCTAACAGTCCATAATATTCTAAGGATTGTTCTTATAGGTGTTCCAAACTCTAGCTTAACAAGCTTTAAATAAGTTCAAGTGGGTTTAACACTATGGCAGAAACTTCTAGTTATCCCCCAATATCCATCTTAACCTTATTTTTAGAAAGAGAACCTCTGATTGTTTTCTAGGCTCATGATCACTTGGCATACAATTATAGTCCTTCATCTCAGTGCTTTGAAACTAAATTCTGGCAAAAGTGTGTTTGTGGAAGTGGAGTGAGCAACTTCTAGAAAGTGTAACTGAATGCAGAGAGTATATTCATCTTTGTCCCATTTTCTCATAAATTTCTGGCTAGAATACAGAATTAATGCCTGGAGCTCCAGTAGTAATTTTGTGTCATGAGGGGCTACCCGCCTCTCCCTATTCTCTTAAACTCCCAAATAGAGTAATAAGATAGGAAGAGACTAGATACTAGACAACAGGTACTGTCATCTGAGGTTTGAATAAATTATCTCTTGAATAGAAGTGAGAAATAAACTATAGAGATAGAAAGCAGATTAGCGCTCTTTAGGGACTGAGGGGTGGGAGGAATTAGAATGATGCTGATGAGTATAGGATTTCTTTTGGGATCATAACAATATTCTAATATTAGATCATGTTGCCGGTTATACAATGCTAAATATACTGAATCAACTGATTTATACACTTTAAACGTTTATACAAAAAAAGAGATGGATTCTATGCCATGTAAATCGTATCTCATTAAAGCTGTTATTTTAAAAAGTATACCTTACGACAACCTATTAGTTCAATTTGATCTCTTAAATAATTTGAATGCATTTTACTGTGGTAGAAAATTATGCCACAGGACTTCAGTCAAGTTGGTGTAATAGGTAAACACTGTGCTCACTTACTCCTGTGACCGGATCAAAATTACGATTAAATTGTAGAACCACCACCCTTGAGAACCACTTGAAGACTGGCTGAACAGAATTTCTATAACTAAGGATATAAAGAAGAAGCCACATTGAAATTTGTAGGAGGGGCATAAACCTCGAATGGGCTGGTCCCACACCCATGTATGGTGGTGAAGAATCAAAAAGGAGTATCTCAGCTGCAGAGTTACCCTGTGAGGAAGAAGGGGTCCTAGCATGAAGAACCAGTGTTAGGAAGAGGAGTCTCTACAACAGCTGTTTGTGAAAATCATCGTGGATCCAAGTCCTGGTGAGACAGAGGACAGCTACAGACCCAGGCACCTTCTTAAAGGACTCAAGTACATACTCACTTGCTTAGAAACACTCACCCTAAGCTCCAGCAAAGGGACCACAGCTTAAAAATTGCCAGGAACATATGGGGAGAAACTGAATAATCTGGCTTCAGGGAGAGGGCTAGAGAGGCAACACTCTCTTGGACTTAATTGCCATTGTTCTTTTGTTGAGACTCCTCCAACCAAACCTGTAAATGTAGGCAGGTGCCAAGTCTGAGTCTCCATTAAACTGGCTAACACTTCTTGCCCCATCCTGGTGATTCCCTGAGATCTAGCCTCACCCAACTCATGCACCAGCCAGAACCTCTTACAGAGGCTAATCCACATAAGTGGCTGGCCTGGGCCCATGTTGTAGAATTTCCTAAAATCTCTCAAAGGTCCACAAACCCCAAACAATCAGTGGCTGGCCTCAGTCTTCCTCTTGCTAAGTGGCCCTAAGCCTGGCACTAGTGTCAGCCAGCCTCTGTTCACAGAATAACCTCTCCTAGGCACCTCCAAGCCCAGCACAGGCAGCTATCAACCAGAGATCATTTTGTAGCTCCCACCAGGTGACCCCAGACTGGACACAGACAGTGTCTGACCTTGGTTTGCACCAGGAGGCCCCAGAACAAACACACCTGGTGGCTGGCTCTAGCCTACACCAGAACACCACCCAATTAGTGTCAAAAATGATACACTCAAAGGATAGACACCAGAACCCCACTAAAGTTAATCTTGCTGCATTGGGTCAGCCTCTGCACAACTCATCCACTGCAGCCATAGCCGGTCCTTACAGCAGTCAGCCTGAGGGTCAGTTCCACCCACTGATGTGTGAACAGCAGTGAAGGCTCAATTATAACAGGAGGGCACACACAACTCACACAAGTGACACACCTTAAGCACCTCACTCAGATGACCAGGGAAGACTTTGCCACTGGGCCCCATAGGACACCTATTAAGTAAAGCCATTCTACTAAGACTGGGAAACTTAGGAACCCTACCTAATACATAGAAACAAATACAGGGAAGCAGCCAAAATGAGGAGACAGAGAAACATGTCCTAAGTGAAAAAGTAGGACAAAACTCTAGAAAAAGAACTAAACAAAATGAAGGCAAACAATCTACCAAATGCAGAGTTCCAAACACTGGTCATGGAATGTTCAATAAATAAGGGAAACATAGATGGTATCAAGGAGAAAGTCGACAAAGAGATAGGAAACATTAAAAAAGGAGATAGAAACCATGAAAAGAACCAATCAGAGATGAAGATACAATAACTGAAATGAAGAATACATTTAATATATCTAATGAACAGACAATTAGATGAAGCAGAGTATTGAAACAGCAATTTGGAAGACAAGGTAGTGGAAAACACCCAATCAGAACAGCAAAAATAATTTAAAAAAATGAAGATAGTTTAAGAAACTTCTGGGACAATATTATGAGTAACAACATTTTCAGCATAGGGATACCAAAAGAAGAAAGAGAGCAAGGGATTGAAGACCTATTTGAAAATTTAATGACTGAAAACTTCTCTAACCTGGCAAAGGAAATAGACATTCAAATCCAGGAAGTGCAGGGAGTCCTAAACAAGATGAACCCAAAGAGGTCCATATCAAAACACATCATAATGAAAATGCTAAAAGTTAGAGACAAAGAGAAAATCTTAAAAGCTGCAACAGAAACACAATTATATGCAACAGAGCTCCAATAAGACTGCCAGTTGATTTCTCAACAAAAACTTTGCAGGCTGGAAGGAAACTGCATAAAATATTCAAAGAAATGTAAAGCAAAGACCTACTACCAAGATTATTTAAAAGCTGGAGGAATTCATCACCACCAAGCCAGTATTATAAGAAATGTTAAAGGAACTTCTTTAAGAATAAGAATAAAAATAAATATACATATATACATACATATATATATATATATATATATATATATGAATAAGAAAATATCTCAAAGAATAAATACTATCACTGACAAAGGCAAACAGTAAAAGCAGTGGATTGACCAATACTAAATCTAGTACTAAGGTTAAAAGGTAAAGGTAGGAAGATTGTATGTTACCACAATAGTAAATTAAGGGATATACACAAATACACACTAATAGAAAATTAGTAAAAAATGACAAAAACATAAACATGGAGAGGGTGAGTAAAAATGGTAGTGATTTTAGAATACATTTGAAGAAAAGCGACTATCAGCTTAAAATAGACTGTTATAAACATAGGCCAGTATATATGGAACACATGGTAACCATGAAAAAAAAATCTACAAAAGATTTTATATATAGATATCTATCTATCTATAGATAGATAGATAGATAGATAGATAGATAGATATAGATATCTATCTATATATAATGGAATACTACATGGCCATAAAAAAGAATAAAACTTTGTCATTTGCGACAACATGGATGGACCTAGAGGGTATCATGGTAAATGAAATGAGTCAGATAGAGAAAGATGAATATCATATGATTTCACTTATATATGGAATCTAAAAAAAACAAAAAACAAAAGAAACAAAGCAAAAACAAACTTAAAGATATAGAGAACAAAATTCATGGTTGCAAGATTTTGGGGGAGGGTTTTAAGGAGAGGTTGGGTAAAAAAGTTTAAGAAATTAAGAATTACAAATTGACAGTTACAATTTAGTCATGGGGATGCACAGCTCAAGAAATATAATCAATAATATTGTAATAACTATGTATGCTGTCAGGTGGATGTAAGACTTATCAGGGGGATCACTTTGTAAGTTGTATATATGTTTAACTGCTTTTCTGTATACCTAAAATTAATATAATAAGGAACGCCAACTATAATTGAAAAAAATATTTAATTATGTAGCATATTCTCTGGGGATTCAAATTTGCCTGAATTTATTATTATTATTATTTTTTTTGCTAAGTATTTACATGCTTTATATGTCAGAGGAACTAAAAATAACAAAAAATGTCAACTTCTCTCTTCTATAAAATCTACCAAGAAAAGAGGTTATTTATAAATTAACACCAAGAAAAACCATTAGCGTTACTCCCAGAACTTTTGTAAGGTTTTCATTATAAAACTGAAAATTATTTGAAAACTATTATACAAGAAAATTCATGGTTAGAAAAAAAAGGTGGCCATAAACATTGTAGACTGGAATTTGTATTTTATTCTATCGGCAGTGATACCTTTAACATCTTTGTAACTGAAGGAATACCTGTTTTGAAATTGTGCTTATAAAATGCCAAATGTTAAAACCCCTAAATAAAGCTTTTTCCTCATTAAAAAGGTATCAAATGAAAATAATGATTAGAAATATTTCTGGTGTCCAATAGATATGGAAACAACATTAAATAATCCATTTTAGGGTGGGGATTTACACATTAATTTAAAATGTATGAATTCTTATGTTTGACATTTTGACTCTTACATATCACTCTCCTGAAAAATGCCTCTCCAAATTACTCAAAACATTAAAATTTTATACAAATTTTTCCTATTATATTGATGATTGGCAATAATAATCTCAATTGTAAATGGTTTTATAACAAAGAAATCTTGCAAATTTTTTTTCATTCATGACATTTTCATAATTTTTCCTAAACTGACATTAAGTCACACTACTTGGTAAAGCTTAAAAAAATGCTCATTGTAAAAGTTGCCATGTTAATAGATGCCTACACATTTGTAAAGAAATTACAGTTGTAAATTGTAATTCCCAGCATAATAAAATGATCCTTTAGTTATTGGAGATGGTTATACTGGAAAATCTACAAATATGTGTGAAAGTTCACAGTTTTGGTTTGAGCTTTATGTAAATTAATTAGTTACTATGGCAACATTCATTTTCATCTCACTTCAACTGATGCAAGAACTCAGATAAGGTTTGGAGCTTCAGTTCTGTGACTGCCATCATGCCTATCAGATTCTTATCTCTCTCTATTCTGAAAATATATAGCAGTATTTAGGTTTCACATCTCATTCCTTTTATAGCTTATTCTGCATGGTTAGCTATCTTAATAAACCCCTGGAAAGTACCTTCTATACCTATTCTTTTCCTTTTACCACTTTCTTGGCAATTACCAATCCAGAGGCAAAAATAAGATATATAGCAGTACCTCTCAGACTAAATGCAGATAAAAATCACCTGGGATTCTTGTTAAACAACAGATGATTACTGGTAGTTCTGGATTTGTTACAAATGCAAAATCCCATTCTTTGTCGCAGAAACATGGATCAGAATCATCATTTTAGCAACATAGAATGTTTTTGTTTGTTTGTTTGTTTGTTTTTAGTTTTCTAAGGCACAGTTTCTTTATTTCTAGGATGGGGTTCTCATAGATTACATATGTGAAGTGCCACATGACTTCTCTGTCTCTCATTTATCTATCTCCATTCTACTCTAACCCCCATCTCAATTAGATGATGTTACATAGAATCCTCTCAAGTTCTAAGCTTTGGAAAAGAAAGCTGGTACACTAAAATTTTTGTTTCTATTTTCCTTTTCTATTCTACCACAAAACTAGCCCTATGTGCTTCTCATATTTCATCACTATTATTATTTCTCCAGTTATCTACCTTTTATATTTCTAATTGTCATCAAAGTAAAATATTTCCAGTGCTCTCCCATTCTGTACCTGCCTCTCTCCTGCTACAACATAACTTGCTCATATATTTTAGTGGATTAAAGTTATTCATGTTAACTTTAATTTTTATATTTAAAAATACATATGTATCTACATTCAAACCTAGGAACAAATTCAGGGTACGTCAAATCTATGATTAAATTTAAGCTGTATCACATCTGGCCAATTTTTTAACTTATTGAGTTCTCAATAATAATGATTATTGACAATAATAATGATGATGATCACAAAGACATATAAGGCTTACAAGTGCTAAAAGATTTTTCAAACACTAGTCAATTTAATTAAATCCTCCTAACAACCTTAAGTGGAAGGCACTTCAATCATATCTATTTTATAGATAAATTAACTGAGGAACAGAGCAGTTAAATTGCCCAAGGGAATAGATCTAGTCAGGAAAGGAATCCACTAATGATACAGTCTTATACACTATTAGAATTTAAATGCAGTAATGTAGTTGAAGTGCCCACTATGGTGACTGATTCCTGGTAGTTTCCCAACAAAAATTAATTTGCTTTCTTCCAACTGAGTATGAGTTATTACTGTGATACTCAAACTTCAGAGTATATCAGAATGGCTGAAGGACTTGGTTATGCACAGATATCTGTGCTCTTTCACCAATGTTTCTCATTTAATAGGTGAAGAGTAAAGTTCCCAGATTTGCATTTCTGACATGATCCTAGGGGATGCTGTTGCTGATGATTTGGACATCCCACTTGGAGAACCACTGAGTCAGTGCTCACTCAACAAAATCACATTTATCCAGTCTTGGTCTCTCAAAGCTTAGAATCTAGTAAAGACCCTGTTTTAAGAGCAAGTAAAGATTTACACAAACAGAATAAAAACAGGATATGTAGATTGGTTAGTAAATTGGAAACATGCCCATGTAAGTTATTTAAATTTTTAATAATCAAATATGGTAAAAATGTATACAATAAAACCCAAATGGAAATAAAACTCAGTTGGCTAAATGTGGGTTGTAGAAATTGACAATGCTTGCACAACATTTACAAATTAGAATCATACCTCAAATACAATATATCACTATCATTTTCTATATTCTATTAGTATGTGGGTTTCACAAGGGCAGGGATTTTTGTTGCCTTTGTTAATATATCCCAAGTGCTTAGAACAGAGCCTAAAACAGAAGGTGCTCCTAAATGTTTGCATGTCTCTCACTATTTTTTTTGGGGGGGGGGGTTAAGAGGAATTACAGAATCAAAATATATGAATGGTTTTACAGTTTTGGAGTTGTATTATCAAAATGACCTCCAGAAAGAATGTACCAGCTTATACTCCCACCAGCTCTGTGTTCTTGTGGATATTTTATTTCCCTCGTTCACAAAAACTACTTTATATTTCTGCCAATAGTAACAATTACTGCTACATGCATTTACCATATGTTGTTTTTCAACTTTTAACATCTCTAAAGTCAAAATGCATACCCAATGGAATAATTAAGTTCTTCTTTCTTTTTGTAGAGCTCCATAAAATAATATTTTTTTCTTATAATTATGGTAGTTTAGATTCAAAAAGAAAAATCCAGTGAAACATAAATCTTAGTACTGTATTTGTGAATACTAGTCATAATTACTTCAAAAGCTATCTAATACTATTAACGTTTTGACATATCACTGGAACACTATGTGTTGAATGTTATTATATATTACTGATTAACTTCCTAAAAAATATACTATTTCCATGGGCTTACTGAGGAATCAGAATATAGATGACTTGTCTTACTTTCTACAAATCAGTAATACGTGTCCTACATTTGAAAAAGATGAGAGAAAAGGAGACATGTCACCAGATTTAAATTAACAAAAGCTTTTGAAAAGAAATCTTATATGAGGAAATCATGAAAAAAGGATAACATAAATGCAACCAAAAACATCTACTTTTTCTATAGAAGAAATGTATATCATTAAGAGGATTTTACTAAACATAACTATCATTTGCTATCATGTGCTGTTTTTACTCTCAAATAATAAAAATTAGTCACATACCAAATAAAACTTTGTTGTTTTTTTTTCACTATTACATAATTTTCAACATTTAAAATTTTCAGGAGCAAATATTTCTCCAGCCAATTACCTAGAAATAAGAAAGATTAAATGGTGTGGATTGCTTTAACTGATCAGTAAGCATTATAAAATGCTTAACTTTATTAGTAGTATATACATAAAAATTAAAATTGGATAAAAATTTTGGCACAAAACTGAACATATCTTATTTAAATTTATATTAAAATTCTTCCAACACTCAGGTTTTTCAAAGGGAGATACAAAGAGTTCCTACCTGACTTACGAGGATTAATTGATATAATGTATGAAAGTGTGTAGAAGTCCTGGCTCATAGTAACTATTAATATCAACTATGATGATGATGATGATAATTAAACTACTTAGAAAATAAATCTATATAGCTACTCTAGGTTTTATTTCTGTTTTCCCTTTTACTTCTATGATTAACAGTTGGAGAATGTATAGTAGTAGTGGTATTCCATCTTCATAAACATAGATGTAAAAAACATATTAGCTTCCTTTTCTCTGCTGGAAAAGGGACAAAGTATGCAAATATGTATATATACACAAATATGTATATATAATATTATATCTATATTCACTTCTGCAAAGATTTACATATTGAACAATCTTTCTCCTAACACATGGTTTTGTTATTGTCGCTTGGATTTTAATAGTCCATTAAGGAATCATATGAAACAATATAATGAGAATGGTTTTGAGGAAAGAGGGAGTGCCACTGAGGAAAATGCTGAGAATGTGGGCAGAAGTCATTATGCTTTATAAGAAGGTTGGAAGACAAATGCCAAGTGAATGAGTATGACGGCATTCCCAGAGAGTACCTCAAGACCTAAAAGAATTTTTCTAAGAAGGGAGGGAACCTAGAATAGAACCAAGGTGAAGTTCATGAAGTAGGATTAGTCATTTTTCATCTGATCATTAGCCTTTGAAATGAGAATCTGTAGTCATCCAATTGTCACCTAGAGAAATTGTCCCTTTGTCAACACGGCACAATGCCCACCCATTGACTGTCCAGGAGGAATGACACCCTTCATGACCTAATTCAGTATCTTTTCATTGCCCAAGGAAAAAATCTGCTTTCCAAGGACCAAAGATACCTACAGTGTGAGTAAAGGTGGTTGAAGCCCTGGCTATCTATTGGCATAGTATAGGATGGTACCATTGCATCTGTACAGAAACAATGAACAGTAGTTAATAATGTGGCTATTACAATTCCATAGTATCCCTGTTGTATTAAAATTGTCAGTTCAGTCTAAATCATTTTAGAACACAAAGAACACTTGATAATATAGAACAAGAAAATAAAAGACAAGCATTCAAATATAAATAAGTTAGAAAATTTTCCTTATAAACAAATGTTAGAGTGCTTTGTCAGTTCTCAAGATAGGCTAAATAATGGAGTTAATACAAAGTATCATTCCTGTTATCATTCATTGCAATAATTTTTCTCTTTGGAGTGTGTGTGATCCCATGAGCACACATGTCCTTTGGAAGAATTTGTGTTTAGCTAGGGAAAAATACATTTACTTAAGAATAACCATAGAACATATATTTATGTATCTGCAAAGGAATATACATGTGTACTTTATCATTAGAAAGTTAAATTGCTATTGATATATAGTGTTTATTATAACATTTGAGTCATAATGCCAAGTTAAAAAAAATAGGTCATATTAAAAGTATCTTTAGTGAATTTTTTTTTTTTTTTTGAGCAGAGAGGTCAGATAAAATAAGCAGAATGCCAATATAATAATTCCTGAAGAATACTTCTTGTCTGAGTGTTCTACATGTTACACATCTTCTTACATTCAATAAAATATTCAGAGGTACCCTTTGTACTTCCTTAATAGTTGTTAGAGGGAATATCATACTATACTTTTTCCACTGTTTTCTTTATAGAAAACCTTATCTGTTTTTGTTTAGGAAATTCAATTATTGTTAAAACATAGAAATATTTCAAACGATCACCATTAACTAATACATCATTTGTGATGTTAGCCTCAAACATTCTAAGATTAGCAAAATGTATGAGAAATGATTAAGTGCTGGTTTTCTTTCAAATGATAGGTGACAAATAAAATGCTGAAATAATGTAGCATAGGATGTTGTTAAGGATTAAAGACTTTATGGGGTACACCAGTCCATATTCCTCAAACTGGTATCTAAATTGCCTAAGATAATTATTTATATGAATTAGACAGTGAAATGAAATATTATTAGTTTAAATTCATTCTAAATATTTAGGTATAAAAATATATAACACATTCCACCCTCAATTTAAAATGCATTTCAGAATTTTAAATCACTATAAATGATATTACTTACAACTCACATAAGTCAGTATACAAACTTAATCATGAATGAAATTGGGATCCATTGTTTTGAAGCTATAGATGAGAAACTCCTCATGGTCTCTGAAAAACTAAAGCTTGATGTTAGAACTATAGAAATTTCTAGAGATATCTCATTTCTTACAAATCAGATTTTATAGAAGCTTATCTTGCTGATCTATAACAGTATTCATTTTTGCCTTCATAAATTAAATACACCTCAAATTTTCTATGTTTGCTTACCAGAATAAAAACAATTTAAATATCAAATATGGTTTTCTAAACCAGTAATTATACCTGAAACCGTTCTGGAATGTACTTGTTCATGTAAATAGGTAGGAACACAACTTTTAGTAATCTGGTACGCTGCAGGGTTCTTAGTACAGAAACAGTATGAATTAAATATTCAATGTATCATGGCAATATTTAAACCACATTATATAGTGGAAGAATTTGATTAAGATATTCTAAGTTTGAAAAGTTGTTTTAAAATTTCTTTATGTGTATTTTTCTGTATTAATCAATGAAAATTAATGACCTTGCTCTTCTGCATTCAAACACTAAGGGGTGTGATTATTCTTTCAACTATCTCTTTATACATAATGCTTTCATTTCTCTCTGCATTTAAGTGCAAACAATATAAAGACAATGGTGGTTTTAAAATATGTCCTCGAATCCAATAATTCCCTCTTCAAAGGTGGAGCTTATCTCCCTCCTTGAGTGTGGGCTAGACTTAATGATGTTCTTCTAATCAGTAGAACATGATTAAAGTGATGGTGTGTTACTTTCAAACAGGTCATAGATGACATTGTGCATCTGCTTTGTTCTTTCTTAGATCCCTTTTTCTGAGAGAAACTAGCTGCCGTATCATAAGGACACTAACATAGGTCTACATGACAAGAACTGAGGCCTCTCACCGAAAACCAACACCAAATCACCCAGCATGAGGATCACTTCAGAAGTGGATACTCCAGTTTCAGTCAAGCCTTCAGATAACTGCAACATGGCCAATATCTTGTCTAAAACTTAATGAGACACCCTGAGCCATAGCCACTTAGCTAAGCTGCTACTGGACCATCAGAAAATGTGTGAAGTTATAGAAGTTTATTGTTTTATGCCACAAAATTTGTGCAATTTCTTGCAAAGAAACAATAGAGATAAGCAAACAAAAAATTATAATATGTTGTTAAAAGTACTTTAATGATGCAATAGGAAGAGAAAAATGAGAAATCAATTCTGTCAAGAAGGATCGGGGAGGTGGCATTTGGATTAGATAGGATTTGAAGAGAAATAGAAATTACTCCAGGTATAGAAATGGGAGAAGCTTTTGAAGGTAAAAGAATCATATGTAAAAAAAAATTGTGGCAATCTGAAGAAGTAGCATGTTTAGAAAATAACAGGAAGTTTGGTGTATAGGTTGTGTAAATGCATGTGGTGCCTAGCAGGAAAGTCAGAGAAAGTGTCACACAGTTCATGCATTTCTATAAATGAGCAAGCATGTACAAGATTTAAATATTCCAATTGATTACTTGATTACAGAAAATATGTCTCCTCTCAACCATACATATTTTCTACATCACACATCAAAGAACACATTTCTAAAGACTGCTTTCTATAAAATTCCATCATAGATAAATCTTCTGAATTTAAAGATAGCTATATTACTTTTTCACAGTTTGAAAATTCTCATTCCCTAATATTCCCAGAATATATATTATTTAATCTAACAGTTATGCAGCACATACTATGTACTAGTGTATTTCTAAGTGCTTGGAACATATTAATCCAATATTCATATAAGCATGTGGGCTAAGTACTATTAGTAGTATCTTCCTCAGTTTACAAATGGGAAACTGAGGTATAGATAGGTTAACTGATTTTTTGCCAAGATTACCTAGATAGTGAATAGCAGGGCTTAGATTCCTACCCAGGCAGTTTGTCTTCATGATTTTGCTTTTTACCACTATATTTTGCTGTTTCTAAGCTACACTGAAATTTCAGAAAAGAACTCACGATTATCGAAGTCAATTTCACAGGTGAATTTCTCCATGAGCTCTCAACTTTTTCATCTTAAAATTAACATTTTTTATAGTTTCCCAAAATGTGTTTCACAAAATATTAATCCTATGACATAATTGGTGAGAAATGCTCAAATAACTTTGGAAAACCAAGACACCATAGCATTTTCTTGGAGATGCACAGCAGATGTTGACACTTTTAAAGCTCTGAAAATTTCTACAAAACAAAGTCTATTAATTTTTTTTTAAACTCAACATTAACACATATTTTAATCTACTGAGTTATTTCCAATTGTTTTAAAATTTATTTGGGGGTGATTATGCTTCTAATCGCTTTTAACAACTCACTGACCATTCTTTGAGAATTGTTAATCGAGGATCAAATAACTGAATCTTTTATTCACTAAAAATAGCCTTAACCACTACAAACACCACTGTACAAGGAAAAGCATCCCTACTGAGGAAATATCCTGGCTCTAAAAAATCCCATTATTTATTATGAAAGTAGTACAAATGACAAAACTCTTTCACCAACAAATAGAACTTCCTTTCTCTCCCTTTCTCCCCACCCCCCGCCTCCCTCTCTCTCTCTCTCTCTCTCTCTCTCTCTCTCTCTCTCTCACATATATATATATACATATATATATATGTATATATATATATATATATACATATATATATATATATATATATGTATATATATATATAAAAACATACACACAAAAACACACAAATATGCATGTATATTAACCAATGGAGATTACCTTATTTCTCCACTTTCCTCGTATTTCTAGGCCACATAATCAGTCTTATCCCACGATTATCCCTGAACTTCTTTCCTGCTTTGGGTCTTTCCCAAGCACTGCTTCTTACTCAATTATACCTAGAACCCCTTCTGATACTGAGGATTAGAAGCAAAAGTGGAAAGTCAAGCTAGAATCCTGAGATTAAATTAAAATTAAAATGAACCTAGGCATTTTTTTAATCTCATCTTTACCTAAGTAAAAATGAAATCACTGAGACCTCAATGTACCTAGGGTCATAGATCTCATAAGGATTTGAGCATGTTTTGAAGCAGTCGTTTCTGATTGCTGACTCAGAACTTGATTAGTCTTATAGTATGATAAGGAATAGGGAAGAGGCAGGGAGATAAAATGGAATTCTGCCACGTGGGCAGGACTTGAGCTGCCACTTGGCTTAGGTGAAAAGCACACTGTTGGTACTTGTACTCCCTTTGTTCCCAACGCTCCTTCAATACCAAGAGCCCCTGCTTCCGCCATGGCACAAACATGCAAGAATACTACTGGAGGTGTTACCAATTTAAAAAAATGGTTCTTTTCTCCTGATGGACATAGCCCCACCTTTGCTGGATGAAAGCTCTCCTTCATCCTCTTGGATGAAATTCCTTGTAAAGTACATAGCCTATACTGCTATATGTGGTAAGAAAAAATAAAATAAAATGAAAATGGGATGAGAGGAAAGAAGAGAGGGGAAATTCTATTTTTTTACTATTTTTTCTATCCTAAATTCACTTTAATTAGAGACTATTGTCTCCCTTCAAAATTCTAACTCCAAATGTGGTTTCCTGCCCTCCTGAATCTTGAGTACCTTTTGTTTATTTAAGTCATTTTTAATGAAATTATTAAATACTAATAAAACTGTGGTATAAAAATATGGAAGTAATAAGAATTTTTAAAGGCAACTAATATAGACTTTTTAAAATCCTTTACAGTCATTTTAAAAACTTCTATTTTAAAAAAAGCAATATTTTGTTATAAGATATATACAAATTTATATCCTATTTAAAATTTTTTCTAAGTGCTTTTTTTCTAAACATTATTGGTAAACATACACTTTAATGGCTCTCCAACACTAATTCTATATTCCAATGACTCAATCCCTTTCACAGTGACTTATAAGAAAGAGATTTGTACAGAATTGAATTGGGGTTTTAATCTTGGCTTTGTTACTACTAAGCTATATTATCTTGGCAAATGACCTTTCTGAGCTTTGGTATTTTTTGATCCAAAGTGCCCTCCTGACTGACATTTAGCTCCTCACTATCCTGGTCCCTAAATCCCCCACACTGGAACCTTTTAAACTGATAAATACAAGCAATATTCTTCTACTACCAGAATTATAGCACTGCAGAAATGCTTGATAAATGCCCCGTCTACCACCACCAGAGAACATTGTATCTAACCACATGGTGATAAAGTTTTAGAGTATTATTTAGTGCCTACATTTCTATACTACACACACACACACACACACACACACACACACACACACACACACACGTATATAATTATTATTTATATATACTATAAATAAATATATAATTACACTAAATTTCTAGAACCCTATAATAGGTGACATTCCCTGAGTGTTTATGTGCCAAGCACAATGCTGAACGGGATCCCTACATTATCTCACTGTGTCTCATGATAATGTTTATAAATTAGGAACTCATATGATGCTCATTTAGAGGACAGGGAGAATGAATCTTAGTCAAAACACTCACACTTTTAGTAAATGTCTGACCCAGTACTTTAAATGATGCCATTTCAAATCTAAAGTCTATACCCTTAACCATGACACCTCAATGATCTCTTGGGCTTCCCTGAGGCTCACCATGACAGCTCTGGCTATCTTGGGCTGGCTTTAGAACAGCCTTTTCTCCAGTATCTATAGTCTTCTCTTCTGGAAATTTTTACAATAGACTGGTTCTTCCCATTCTATCCTAAAGGTATCTCAATTTCTTCTCATATTATCTTGTTCTTCCTGCATTTCATTCTGAGTGATTTCCCTAAATCTGTCTTCATATTGCTATTTTTTTCTTTTTGGATTTCATTGGCTATGCTTTAACTCATATTTCTATAATTTCAATTATTATAATCAGCATTTCTAGACTTTCTGTAAACTTGAAAACATGAGCACCTTTCTCTACACTAGATACAATAAGCTGGAAAATATGACAGAATATATGCTATCATTTACAAAAGAAAAAAAATTACTGTAAAATACCTAGTTGTTAATTGGACATAGAATATTTTAGACCTTATGAAGAAAATTGTAAAACTCTGTTAAAAGATATTAAGGAAGATTGGAAGAAATGGAGACATATGTTCTGTTAATGAATAGAATTATTTAACATTGCTAATATTTCAATTGCCTCCAAATTATTTCCTTTGCTCTCTAGGCTTGCTTCTTTGATAATGTGTAAAATGCATTCCGAGTCCAAGTAGATGAGCTCAAGATGAGTTTTTGGAAAATTGAAGTTTGTCAGTTGGGGACTGTTCTTATGTTGTGTTCACATGTGTGCAAGATGCACAGACTAATCGAGTAAAAAAATGGTATTACAGAAGTATGAGCAAGCATGGAAACAAGAAGATTCTCTAGCTAAGTCTTTAGAATACAAATTAGAGAAGGTAATAATATCTTCTGTAGCAATTTAACTTGTAACTGAATAACACTAGGAGAGTATGTCTGACAAGTTAGGGTAGAAAACTTATACCCCGGTATGTTCCTTTTCTGAACAGTGAAAAGATACAGTCATAATAAACTTCTTCTGCAGTTATCACTCATAGATTACCATTCATTGATTGATTCATTCATTTTTTCCTTCCATTCTCTGCCAGTCAGCTCCTATTTTAAGAATTAGGCATACCATGATGAATAAATGTTCTATTCTGGCACATTGGAATGTAGAGGGTTATTTGTTTCAATGTGAGAAGTATCTAACAGGATCTGTGTCATTGTAGAGGAAGGAGAGATGAACATAGTTTTGACATTGGCTTGCTCCCTCCTATCTGACAACTAAGAGGCTCACATCTACAAGAAATATCAACTGTTTGATGGATTCCTTTTAACTATTCTTTCTTCCCTGCTTATCCTCAGGGTGACTCTCACAGACATGCCTAGTATTCTATATCAATTATAGCAGAACTGTTCATTCTTTTGTTTTTGTTCATTGATTGATAATTTTATCTGTCATCCAGCAAGCCAGCTAGCTGGCTATCTATCTATCTATCTATCTATCTATCTATCTATCTATCTACCTACCTATCTACCTGTCATCTATCTATCTATATCCCTTTTGTACTAAAATTTAATGAATAGTCCCTAAGTGTAAGAACATTTTTTCTTTTCCTTATAAAATCTGAACAATCTCCCCACATTTTATCAGTTGTCTTTCAAATAGTAGCTGTGATGAAGATATACCAGTTAATAATGTTACAGACTATTTTTTTCCCACTTGTATATTTCATGGTATAGCAAAAACTATCTGTTTGTAATAAAACCTGGATATTTTAATTGAGGAATGTCCCCAAAATATGAGAGAAGGGACACAGTGCTGGAAAACAAAAAAAAACGAAAAAAGAATAAAAACCTATCAACAGAGCTAACAAAGATAAAACATGGTTATCACCCAAAGTAAATACATTGAGAAAAAAGATGCAATTTTGCATGTATATGTGATTCAGAATTTAATAATTTACTTGCTATAATACTTGAATTACAATTGTTTTGATTAAAATTTTCCTTTTATTATGAGGAGTCATATAAATAATAGTATATGGTTATTGTAAAATCACAAATTCACTATTTTGTTCTAAATAATTAAGCATGCACAATCTATTACTTTTGAAAGGATGGAGTTAGGGGTACTTAGATCACAATTCAACGCCAAAATCCTAGTTCAAAAGTCAGATCCTATTCTTAATACAAGCTATCCTGTCATCATAAATCTATTTATTGGTTCAGGAAATAATGAGGGACTGCTTTGTGTCAGGAACTGTTTTGGACACACTGTTGAATCGAACAAAGATCATTGCGTTGGTGGAAGCTGCACTACAGCAGGTGGAACAGACAATAAACATTAATTGTAACATGAGTAAATTATGAATTATATTAGACAGTAAAAAGTGTTAGGAAAAACAAATAGTGGAGTCCTTGGAGTGAGTATGAACTTTGTACGGAATAAATAATTATAGAATCTCGTTTTCATAAATCTGTAGATTCTATATTGCATACCACCACATACATAAAAGTAGTTTTAATTCATTAAGGATTGGGGGATTAATATATATATATATATATATATATATATATATATATATATATATATATGTCTGTAACTTTTCTTCTGGGGAGATAATCTATTGTTTTCATCAGACTCTTAACAGATCGTGTTCTAAAATAAAACAGATGGATGTTTTCAATACTTTGTTTTTCAATAAAACTACTAGATAACAATGTTCACTTCCTTCTTTTATTCTTTGTTTTTATCAATAATTGTGGGAGTTAGACTTTTTAGAAAAGACTGCACTACTACATGTGTTAATATTTACTTTCAATCTAAAAATATAAGTGGAAAAATTAATGATATAAATAATCTGTTTTTCTCTTCTTAAATTTCAGCCATTTTCAACTTAAAGAGAAAATAGACTTAGAAATACTGAATGAGACCACAATTACTGCCAATATATTAAATTTCTATATTTAAAACAATGACCATTAAAAACAAATCTAGAAAATGTTAAGTACATGGTAAAACATAGGTGCATTCTAAACAATTAAAATTTTATTTTTTGTAATATTACATTGCTCCACTTATTTATATCTAAAATGAGGATTGTAATTCCTGCCTCAAAAGATTGTTTTAGGAATTAAATTAGATAATATATATGCAAACTTATCCTATATCCTGTTCCTTTTTTTTATTTATCGATAATGTGTACCTGTGATTTTCTCATTATTACAAAAGATCTACATATATGTAATTCTTTGCTATGATGGAGTCTTCCCTGACATGTGAGTTTTCTAGTGTTACTGCATCTTAATGTTCTCTGGATAATCTTTGAAGTATTACTTAATTGAGGAAAAACTGCTTTCCCCCTGTATTTCCCCTTCCTTTTCATAATGAAGACCTATAATGTCAATCAATCATTCCTACTTTATATCTCTTTCCTTAATTTATCCTTACGTGACTCGATAAAGAAACACTCATTATAAAGTTCTAAACAGATTGAATAATAACTTGTGTTGTCCTGGAGAAAATGATTGCTCTAAGGGTTCTCAAACTAGCTACTATATTTTGGAAGATTAGCTTGTGTTACAAAATATATGAGAATAAGACTAGAGAAAAAATAGGTTAGCTCCTTTAAAAAAGTAATTAATGACTGAACTTAACGAGCACAATGATTAAGGTTAAAATGCTACAAATGTCTGGTTAAAGGAAAATTAGAAGAGGCAATGAGTGAATGAGATAAATTTTAGTTATTTTATTGAATTATTGCTGTAAACTCTTAATTGAAAATTTGATAGCATTAGTTTGGTTTATATAATTTTGTCTAATCTCTACATTTCATTTTTTTTACAGGGAACCATAAAAGTGTATTTAAGAGTTAGTCCCCAGTTTTTCATTCATTAGCACTGAAGTAAAAGAACTGTACTAGTTGATGAGCACATAAATATGCACCACTGATAGGTAGCTAATCAGGTATGAGCTACAGGAGCAAAGGCCCAGCTCTGAAACCATAAAAACCTCTTTTGAAAACCTTCCTTAAGGGCGTCCCAGAAACACCTTCCTTTTAAGGTTATAAATTACCTCAAATCCTAGAGCGCAAAGGCCATAAAAGCTGCTTACTAAACCACTTACAAACATATGCACAGAAAGTACTACCTTAATTTGCCCATAATCTAATGTTCATTATACCATCATTATAATATCATGACTATACCTGGAAATTTATGAATCTAATTATAACAGACAGAATTCTAGACAAGCACATGTGTGGTATGTGAAGCGTTATATAGCAGTCAACTGTCATTCAAGGTGACTTCACATTTGAATCATCTAGGACCTCCCATCGTGGCCCACATATAAACAGATCTTCCAATTTCTACGTTGTTACAGCTCTTGTGGCTGCAAATCCACTGCTCCCTTTGGGGTATACTATCTCATCTCTTCACTTCCTAAAATCCACAGCTTTCCCTAGCATGGCCCATCTCCTAAAATATACTTTCAATAAATCTTACATTTTCTAAATCTTGCCGACTTGTAATTCTTTGCTGCATCAGTGGGGAAGAACTGAGGGATAACACACAACATCACCAATCTTTTCCTCCTCCCCAACATCTGCTGAGACAACCCCGAATTTCACATCACCCCAGTGGTGACACCATCTTCTCAGTAACAAATCCTCAGTTGTAGGTTTAAGGCCTTGATTGAGTAATCTAAATAGACCCAGCCCATTCAGTACTATTTCAGTGACAACACATACCATAAAAATACAGAATTAATCCATTGAACAAATTTAAGTGCATTTCTTTTAATTTATTAAAATATAATAGGAACGACTTTGAAAATCAAATCCCATTTATCAAAGTCAGTTAAGATTCAATTTAAGCAAGGGTATATTTAGATTTTGTAAAAGGAATGTTTGGCCTTTGTAATCTAAATGATTTGTGTATAAAATAAGAGATTAGTATAATTTTACTTCTGAGTATAACAAATTAATGTATTTATATGTTTTGGAATTAATGTTTTCTGTTAAAGAAAGATGTTCCAACATTTAGTATAAGAAGTCTTTTCAATGCTAAAAAGAAATATGGAAATTCATTATGTTCTACACAGCATTCTCTGAACTGTATATTTTGTACTGGTCCTGCTTATAATCATCAATACTAGAATCCTTTATTTTGGCAAAACATGTCTCCTTTTTTCAGAGTTTATTATATTTAGAACTTTAAATCATGTTTATATGTAAGAGTGATAAATTTTCAATATGTTTGACAAGTCAAAAATGAGTCATTTTCATGGAAAAATATATTTACATTTTTGGTCTTTAATCCCATGTTCTGTAGTTCTTCAGTGTGCTAAAACAAAATGAAACAAAACAAAATGAAAACAAAAACAACAATGACAAAAACATAGCCTAAGAGAACACTTGGTGACCAATAAATACTTATAATTTGCAGAAAAATGTAGATTTCAAAAGAAACTAAAAAATAATAAATAAACGTTTATAAAGAGAGGTAGATTATGACTATTTTCTTATACACTTAACAATCTTATTTCAATAAGAGGTTGTCCCTGATATTAATTAGGGAAAATCTAATGGGCCAAAGCTTACTTTCAATTTTGAAATGTACGGTCATAAATTCGGATTGTGATTTTCTTTTACGTGTATTTGAATAGAATCTGCACAGCATTCTATTTTCATCTAACAAAACATTCCTTTCCCTGTTGCCCAGTATTTATGCATAATTTATACACTGGACTCTTACTGTATCATCATCCTGAGTCTTAGTGGCATAATATAATACTTTGTGTTATAATACAATACTTTCTACACTGAAATAAAGTAAAATTTAGAAAATGTTTTTTGAATGCCTATTATGTATAAAGCCACTATGCTACAATTGAAGAAAATGCTTACTATATATGGAAAATATAAAAATTTTTCTTAGAACTATCTGGTTCCTAACCTGTTTCATCTATATCATTGGAATCTGTGAATTCTTCACATGATAAAATAAGCTAGAAAAAAGCCTAGCAAAGATTTGCATCATCTGTTCCCCTTAATTTGTCACTTTTAAGATAAAATTTTAGGTTATTTGTGTGTGTGTGTGTGTGTGTGTGTGTGTGTGTGTGCGTGCGCGCGCACGCGCGCGGACGCGAGCGCTCGCGAGCGCGCATTATAAAAAACCCGGTTCCCCACAACCAATGTTTTCTATCCTGTGTGTTTTGCTAATGATTTAGACTGCCCAGAGGCAATAAGGAACCACTGCAGATGTATAATTATTCAAATTTATGATGAAATTTGTATTTTTGAACATTAATATAGAGAATAAATTTGAAGGAGCTGAGACTGGAGATAGGGAGAACAACTGAAAAGTTAGGGCAAGAAAATAAGGGTAAGAACTATATGTGAAAACCCTTCATAAATTTCAAAGTCCTTCAAATGTTAGTTATTATTATTAGTGAGATTAATGGTTCTAGTAATTAAAGCTCCTTGGATTAGGTGCAAGAATGAGCTGCATTAGATAGATTCCCTACCATAATGGGGCCTGTCATAATGAGACTACTTTATGTTATAAGTAAAGGCCAAAGTGCAAAACTAAGCTGCTGTCTGACTGTTTTGCACTACAATGGCTCAGCTGTCTTTATGCTAAAAAAGAATCTATTATACTTAACACTTTTTGGTACTATAGAAAACTATCTAAAATTGTTCCATGAGTTTCTTTTAAAAGAAGGTTTTCCATGTCAACCAGAATGAATTTTCCTAGATATAACATAATATAAATGACATATAAATCCCCAATTTGCCATTTGCTACGTAGATAGCCATAAGCACTCTAATAAGAAAACGTAGATGCCATTACACTTGGTCAAATTTACTATTAAACGGTTAGCTAATAGTTTTGAAAAATTTTACATCCTTTATCAATGGGGATGTCATTTAAAAAAGACCCTAAAGCTATTTCCTGAATTAATCAAATTTCCTGAAATAATCAAAGCACATTATCTGGTTCTATCTCATTATAATTAGTTTGGTCTCAATGCGACACCAATTTCTTTAAAGCTTATTGCATGATAAAATGACTTTTTTTAACTACAAATAACTTTCAGGTATTTGCTCCCTTTATCCCTGCCCAGCCATGTATCCTCCATTACTACAGTGTTGTATCACATGGCCAGTAGGCAGATCTTCTGGTATTTGAAAAGTTATGCTTCTGACAATGTCTGTCAATTTTAGAAAAAAAAATAGCTATAAATCTACGTTAAGCAAAAGATTCTCTGATCATAAAAATTTGAGAGAAAAAAAAATCTCTAATACCCTGAAGTTTTACACAGCAAAAGGGCCCTCTATTACATGTTTACCTACCACCTGGGGGTAACATAAGACCCTAAAAAAGGTTGTCTGACATCAGAAAAACAACTGAAGTCCTTACTAAAACAGTAGATTGAGACAGACAAAAAAATTTCTTAAGGCCCAAGACAATAACTGATCATCAAGCACACACAGATGATGTCTGAGTATTCTCCAAGAACAGGCCTGCAGGCTATACTTTTGAGAAAAGTGTTCTTCTTCAATGGTTAAGGCAGATGAAGCTATCTGAAAAGCTCATTTTGGTAGAGAAATTCGACTTCCCAGCACTGCTATAAAAATGATGTGTTTCTGCCATATATAGCAGCGTAATTCAGAGGAATTTACCCTCAAATGAAAACTCCTCAATGCAAAACACATGACTGATAATGCTCTTTATACAGACTGAGTGAAATGGGTTATTTATGTATCCACATTAAAGCCCTGTGAAGGTGAAGATTAGAAGAGTAGCAATATAATTTTAGTGATTTAGAGGAGAAATTGAACAAATCACAAGTAATTCAATCATACTGGAATCTATAATGATTGTTGGGCATTTCTATTTTTACTTACGGCTCTTTAAATAATAAACCAGAGAAAATCATATTCAGAATTTTTCGTTCATATTATGCACTGGACACTATGCTACATGAATTTTGTTGTTTATTCTCAAAGTAAATTTAAGAAACAGAAATCATTAATACCTTGTTAGAAAACCACAAGCCCAAAATGACATCACTCCTGTTAAAATCCCATGATACTACACCTCAATTTAATGACTGATCTAATTGCAGTTTTAACCTCTCCCTGAAACTTAATTTTAATCAACCAATCTAGAATTTTCTGGTCAAGCACTTGTAACACAATATCTCATGTGGGCCTTTTCTGAACCCCATGGAAAGAAGAGGCAATCTGTATAATAAAAACCCTTCCCATTTTTCTTCCTCCAAAGGAAAGGTGTCCTACCCCAAAACCAAACCTTTCTTTACTGTTGTTCATTGCACTCTTGCCCTACTCACTTTCCTATAAAAACCTTCCAATTGTAAAACTCCTAGGAGTGCCCTTCCAGCGGCTGGAAGAGATACTGCCCTATTTATGTGATGCTTAATAAAGCCAATTAGCTCTTGAAGTATACTTGGTTGAATTTTGTTTTTTAACAACTTCTATTCTACAAATGAAAAAACTAGCTCAAGGCCAGACTGCTATGGTGAGCTGGGATTTAATAGTTTGAATTCTGACCACAGTGTCAGGCTTCTTTAAGAAACAAAAGAATCAAAGTTCATATGTCTTTTTTACCCCCTAGCCCCAGTCCATCTAAAGAGACTGAAAAAGATGTAAACTTGAAATGCCTGAGAAGAGAAGATTTAACCCCAGAGGTTTCTGCGAATTTGTGTCTATATACATAGAATAGACTGCTAGTTAGAAAAATTGCATTGGTGACTGTGGAGGCATCTTTCCTGACATATTTCAAAGGCTTGACCCCAAAAAAGCTGCAAAGTTGACCAAGAAAAGGTGGTAAAGGGGAGCAGAATTTGTTACCTCTAAATATATCTCTTCAGCATAAAAATTATTCTGGCTGATTATTTTTAATAAACAGCAGATACAG
Organism: Eidolon dupreanum; assembly: GCA_028627145.1. Lineage (NCBI taxonomy): Eukaryota > Metazoa > Chordata > Mammalia > Chiroptera > Pteropodidae > Eidolon > Eidolon dupreanum. The sequence goes on along the minus strand of CM053509.1, from coordinate 113,123,421 downwards.
GAGCACTCTAAAACCCAACCATCTCTTCTGTAAAGATTTACTTGCATAAGGCAAATTTCCATTTGTAAGGGTGTCTCCCTCTCAGTATCAGGAAGAAGAGGATGGCTGTAAATCTCTAGAAACTGTCCTACAAAAAAGGCAAAGACTTAAATCTACATAGCCACCAATTTACTGTTGAGGGGAAGCAGATTTGCTACACCCAAATATGCCTCTTTGGAATATTATTTTAAACTAGTTATTTTTAAGGACCAGAAGGTTCAGGAAGAAACTTTTTTCACCTTCCCTCTGACTAGAAAAACATTTAAGAGAGAAGGCATATTCTAGGAAGAAGCTATTACCACAGGTTAGCAGTCCCTAACCTTATTGGCCCCAGGGAAGGGTGCAGAATCTAAAGATCTGAAGTGGAGCTGAGGCAGTGATGCTAGAGTCTGGGAGCTGCTGCAAATACAGATGAAGCTTCACTCTTGCCTGCCACACAACTCCCGCTGTGCAGCCCACTTCCTAATAGGCCCAGTTCCTAACAGGCCAGGAACCTGTACAGGTCTGTGGCCTGGAGGCTGGGGACTCCTGCTGTATTTTAATCTAAACTAGTCACAGTAGACAGTGAAGAACCTAGCAAGCTCCTTTTCAGTTCTGTGTCCCATTGTCTCTCGATGGTCCAGCAAATACTTGTTTACTAAACATTAACTCTCTTCATCTTGAGAATTGCCTTACATCCCTCTGAAATCCCAGATCCCCACCTCCTTCTTAATCCAGTTGTATGTATTCCTCCTTTTGGCTATCTTTGGGACTCTTTATGTTTATGTGAATTACCTGTGCTTCTGTGTAACAGTGAAATGCTCACTTTCTGACTCCATCCTGTTTTAAGCCTGCTGTGTTCTTGCACATACACATACTAACCATTACAGGATTTCTGTTTGCAGCTTAAGTCTTTACAAAAACAGCCCCTTGCAGGAAGGTGTCTCTCCCAAGGAGATGGGATTTCATGACCGAAATTAAATCAACTGGGGTTAATGAACTGGGGCCAAAGTTTCACAGTCTTCTTAGGACTCCAGCTGGTGCCCAGATGTCTGTGGTGTTCAACCACCTCTTGCTCCTCCTACTTCCCCTTCTACTGACACAACAGAAGCCTGAATGCTATACTTTTAGAAGATGTATTTGAAGTATTAGTAGGACTCCCACCTTCTCAGTTGGCATTTTCTTGATCTATAAACTTATCCTTACTCCAGACTATGTTGTTTTGAATTTTGGCGTTTCAAAGCATCAGTCACACGGACTTTGGATCAGTAACATGTGCATTAAATTTTTATTGTCTTCCATTAATCTGCCTTATGTTAATTATTTGACCAGTCATAAGAACCAAGAGGAGAAGGGTGGGATTTCCATCTCCTCCACACTTTGACAACATCCATAACATAATTGACTCCCCACACTATATCTTTTGGTATGTAAGGCGATGTCTTGGCCATTTTGAGGAGTTACTCAGTTTTCCTAGGTGTCATTCATGTATCAAGAGATATACATATTATTAAACTTATTTTTTCTCCAGTTAATCTGTCTTTTATTACAGGGAGATCTCAGCCAAGAATCAAGAATGGTGGAGGGAAAATTGTTTTTTCCATTCTTATAGTGGCAGGTGGGTAGCTATTGAGAAAACAAAACAAAACAAATAAACAAACAAAAAAACACCGAAGGGGTCTCCTAGTTAATGTTGCTCTAAGAAACATCAAGATACATTGTCAAAAGCCTTTTCCTGTAATGGGAAAGTTTCTTGCAGTATGCTCTATTGATTGTTGTCAAAATAGGGAAAATATGTACTCTCAATGCAAATGCACATTCCTAGTATTCAAGAGAATGAATTTTTAGGGTTTTTATTTATCATTTGTACCCTGCAGATCCCTCATTTATATAAAAGGCAGACTGGCAGAATGAAAAGAGTTTCTATTTTGAAGAGCATTAGACCTGGATTAATTCAGATTCCACTGCTTACCAGGCAAAACATCTATCCATTATGAGACTTAGAATCAGACTGATCAAGTTCAAATCCCAGCTTAATCTATATTTCCATATCTAAAGAATAGAAGTCATAACAGTAGCTACCTCCTAGATTGACACAATGATTAAGTTAATTAATTCATGTGAAGTACACTATTTCCTGGGTGGTCCTTACAAAGGGTTAATTACTATTATTGTTGTCATTACATTAAAATAAATAATCTTTAATATAAATTTTGATAAATTAGGTAATACATATAATTTTAAAGCATCTGGAGCATAGTATTTAACTTCAGCCCTATTTCTTCATTAAACTTTTATCTAAATATACTGATGTCTTTGAATCAAGGCTGTCCAGTAGGGAACATTTTTCCATTCTTAAAGCTGGGTGGGTTCTAAAATCAAGTATTACATCTATCAACACCTCTTTTTTTCCATAAAGTAACCAGTGGTCCTTTCCAGAGGTATCCCTGGAAAAGACTAATAGGAACATCACTTTAACCCACATAAGTATTCAGTGGATAGAATATAGACATGTGCAAAAACAAATCATTATCTTTGAGGCTACTGAGATGAGCAAACACTGCTTCACATTGTTAATAATATGAAATTCTTTCAATTTCTGTGTCTTTACTTTTGTGCCTGCTGAGAATTTCATCCCTGTCCTCTGGCGATGGCTGTGGCAAATGAGTTGGCAGTAACTAGCTCTATGATTTCTTGCCCAATGCTTTATTAAGAGTTTTAGATCTATTAAATTCAATAGAGTTTGTTTGATGTCTTGGTCACTGATTCTAAACATCATCCTCCAAGAATTACCTTCTTCCATGACTTGCTGCCTCAGGTTTATGGTCACTAGAACTTTTGTTGTTGTTGTCGTTTACATTTGGTTTTGAAAAGAAAAAAAAACTTCATTTTGTTCTGGTTCTTTATTTTCTCTATCTACTTTCGAGATGCTAAGACATTGTGATTAGACCTAGTATTCCAAATTCAAGGTTTATTATACACTGCATTTTCTTTTAAAATCACATTGTAGATCTAAGAGTATGCACTGCTTAAGAAGCAAAGAAATTCAGCATGTGATTTATGCATATATACTTAATTTCCCTATGTTCTTTTAGCAAGTATCCATGACATTTATGCACTTACACTGATTTACTTTCAGAGTTATAAAAAGACTGATAATTTTAAAAGCAAACACATTTTTAAAATTATAAACTTAAAACAGAATTGTCTGATTGAACATCAGTAAACCTGATAACAATTCAAGCCAAAGGTATTTCTACATACACACATAGAAATTCTAAATCTTCTTTAAAAATTTTCCCTATGTTTCCTAACAAAACAATAACAGAAACAAAAATGAAAACAAAATCCAATGTCAAGAAGGGTATAATAGGTGAAAATGTGTAAGTTTCATGAGTTTGAACTCTCCCTGTGTTAAACTGAATTCAGTTGACTGGAGTGTTGCATTTGGTCAGTGCAGCATTTATTTATTTGTTTGTTTGTTTGTTTATTTATTTACTTTTGAGTGACAAATTTTATATTTAAGAAGTTGATTTCTGGGGTGGTTCCATAGTGTGGTGGTTAGCACATCTGCTTTACATGCAGACGGTCCTGAGTTCTAACCCCAGGCGGAGCCAAGGACCATGCCCAGGGTGCACTGGGCCCCGGTTTTCCAGGTGTGTCAGTACACTGGGGGTGCCACGCATGCAAAGCCACAGGGGTGCGCCGTGAGCATGTGGGAGGAGACGCCCTGCCTTCAGAGATTCAGTTCTTAAGGGGAAAAGAGCAACATCCATATGTCAGTGGTGGAAGTGGGGCTGGGGAAAATTAAAGAGAGGAAATAAAAAAAAAAAAAAGTAGATTTCTAATTTATTTAAAAGTCATAAAATATCGGCTATTACTCCTGATTGGCAAAGTTAGCTGAAGCTGAATATCTGGTGTCTCCTGTACTCAGGGCATATATTATCCAAATGCCTCTTGGCTCCTTTCTTCCCAGCCTTCTCCACTCATTCATGTTATTCTAGTCTCTGTATGCACTTGTGATTGGGACCACTAACGTGGAGAAGCCTAGGAAAGATGTGCCAAATCTTGACAATTATAGTATATAACCTAGCAGAGATAGGTTAAGAATCTTTCAAGAGGTTTTACTATGTAGGTTACTTCAATATCATAATAATAGGCATGATACAAATGAGAACAATTATCCATTTAGCAACTGAACAACTACAATATTATGCAGTCACTAAACATATTTAAAAAATCACATGCATATATAAAAATAATTTGGTTAAATGACAAAATCATAAATAAGTCATATAGTTGCAGGTAAATGAGTACTGAGTTATAGCACAAAAAATTTCAAATTGGATATGCACTATCAAGGCGCTACCTGCAATGGATAAATAATCATCTAGAATTGTAGTGCTAAATTGAGCCAGAGAAACCAATTCCAGGACCAAAAATTTGTATTTGCATATTAATTGCAACTAAGTATATTTTCACTGATATTTAATTGTTTAGTTATTTTTTTAGAACAAATTAGTGAGATGAGTATGCTTTTTTGGAACAGAGGGGGAGATGTAAAAGACTATTGTATAAGTGTTGTCTGAAGTTTAAGGTATAGAGGAATGATTCAAAACTTGAGAAGAACCAAAGTCCACGGTTATTTCTAAGATTTTTAAGTAGAGTGTCAGTTATGCGACATTTTACGTAGCATAATTATTTTTCTAATATTTTTGCATTCTTAAATATTTGCACTTTTGTTATTATTAAAATAATTAATTCTCAGTGTAGGCGACTGTAAAAAAATTTTAAAAGGAACAAATAAAATATAAAAATTACTTACAATCAAGAATTTATCATTAAAAGATTTGAACATTTTGATATTAGTCCTGTTCCTGCTAACATATAAGCTATGTGAGGACCAGAGGCTTCTATTTTGTTCATTAATATATTCAAATACCTAGACTAGTATTTGCCAAAGCAAACCAAAAAAAAAAAACCCTCAGAAGATATTAATTGAATATGTGATTTCAAAATTGGGATTCTATTATACTTTAAATTTTGTCAGTTTTTTGGTTCATTTAATATAATATTGTTAGCATTTTCCACTGCCTTTAAATGTTTTTACAAAGTACCTTTTAAGACGACTGCATGATATGTCATAATTTCTATTGCTGAATATTTAAATTGCCTCCAGATTATCACTAACATCAAAATGCCTCAGTAAACATAAAGATGTGTACATAAAGATGGTTAGTAATTGACTGTTTAATTATGACCTATTAATGGCAAAGGAGATAATGTAGATCAAAACACAAATTATTCAAGTCACTTGTCCTATATGCCATCCATATAGCTCCAACAGCAGCAAACTGAGTATTTAGGTTGACCATTATAATTTTTATAAATTGCATAGGAAAGTAAATGGATATAATTGTTTTGATTTCTAGTTACTTGATTACTGATAAAGCTGAATATATTTCAATAACATTTTTAATTGGAAATATTGCTGCTTTAGAAATTTAAAAGAAATTCTAATGTACAAAATACTTAGTCTCATTTATGTGCATATCTATAGAAACATCAGCATATACAGTATTTTGTTATGTAATTATATTACTCATAGTGTTAAGTAGCTAGTTAGACCTGAGTGACAGGGGAACAAAGGAATGGAGGCCCAGGCCAGTGACCACCGAATTGGTAGTTAAAGAATCCCTCTTGCATCCTGGGAGACAAAGGATGGGAGGGCCATAACCTATATTTGGTTTTATCTGGCCCACAGATGCATGCACAGAAAACACTACCCTAAATTGCCCACAACTTTGGCCTCATTATACCATCATTAAAATACCACGTTTATGCCTGGAAGTTCATGAATCTAATTATAACAGACTGAATTCTAGGTAAGCACATATGCATTAGACAGAGTTATATAGCAGCCAAGTGTCAATCAAAATGACCTCACATGCCAAGTACCTAGGAATGCCTTTGTAATCATCCACGGTGGCCTAAATATAATACAGACCTTCCCACTTCTGCATGGTTATGGCCCTTTTTGCTGAGAACCTTCTCCTCCCTTGGAGTATATTCTTTTACCTTTTCACCTCCCAAATTCCACAGGGCTGCAGACTTCCTTAGTATGGTCCATTTCCTTCTAAGATGTGCCTTTAATAAATCTTACTTCTTCTAAATCTCGCTAACCAGTAATTTTTTGCTGCATCAACGGTGAAGATCCCAGAAAAATGCTCATTGCACTTCTGCCTCATTACCCCACCCATGCCCTGAGGCAATGCAGGAGTTCAAATCTCACTCAAACGGTAACAATAGTACATTGAGTCATCACTGTTTCAGAATATGCACATACACATTGACACATATATTCAATGTCTGATACATGCATATTCATTGACTGAAGTAGAATTATTTAAGAATAAAATTATTAATGTTAGTATAGTCATTTGAGTACAGAATATTAACCCCTAGTCGATCTTATACTTCAAAATATATTTATGCCTCATTCAGATGTTAGAATTATGTCCTTTCAAACACACACATACTTTAAATTAGCAAAATAATACCTGTCTTAGAAAATTCCATATACATAAGACTTGACAAACACTACATCTCTTCACAAAAACCTAAATGTATCACATATTTTTGACAGAAAAATTGAAAAAAATACCTGTGTTGATTTTTTTCAACAATTTTTAGAGGCATAATTTATGGTGAATTTTATAAATATAATATAGATACATATGTAAGTATGTATAGTGATATATAATAAAATTGAATATATATTTATTTAATATTATTTTTCCCATTTTATCACTTGGAGAAAGGTATTTAACTGTACCTAGTTATGGGGTGGGGTGTAGGGGTGGTATGTGGAATCATTAATACTAAATTTTCTGAAACTAAGTTGTAAAGGTGGTCTTGGTTAAGTGCTCAAACAAAAATAGCACAGCCTGTAAGTATCCTCACTGATCAAAGATGCCCTCTGCTCTGCCACCCCAAGACACAAATCTGGTTGTTGCTGGCCATCTTTCAAATTGAGACTCATGTGATCAGTGGCAGATGTGTCTGTCTGCAACTGAGATTGGCTCCATCTGCAGTTTGCACCTGTTGTTTTGCTGAGGCCAGAGTGCACGTGTGATGTAAAAACTCAAAGGGCAAGTCAACAGCAAAACAAACTAAAGAAGTGATTTTTCCTCTTTCATGATCTGTATTTCTGTTTTACTTGCTTCTTTCTACTTCAAGGGTCAAGATGCTAATGAAATAACCCATGATCTGCTTCAACCAATTATCCCAAGACAGTAATTATCATAATTTTTCACTAGAGTACTTAGAAAAAAAATGGAAAGATGAGAAAAACAAATTTGAAAGCCAAAGGAAAAAAAAAACAGAAATAAATTATATTTCAAGGGCAGTCTCTGCTTGGATTACTTCGATTCCTGTTGATATAAGAAACACTGCTAAAAACAAACACTGCTACTATGTGATTACATATTTGGCATTTTATTTTTTTTTCATGAAACATATTTGGTTTAAATTTGCTTTTAAAAGACAATACTGTCTACGGCCATGCCACCCTGAACAAGCCCAATCATGTCTGATCTCAGAAGCTAAGCAGGGTCAGGCCTGGTTAGTACTTAGATGGGAGACCACCTAGGAAGACCAGATGATGTAGGTATAAAAAAATAAAAAATAAGGGATTGTAAATTGACAAGGTCCTTGCAATCTGTGAGGGTAACCAAGGGGTGCCTCAACTAACTAACTAAATAAATATAGTGAGGATTAAAAAAAAAAAAAGACAATACTGAGAGATATTTTTCTTTGTTTTTTCAATGGCTGAATATAGTTTAAAAATCAGAACTTCTGCAGGGCCATACTTCTCAAATTTGACTATAAGAATTACACTATTTGTTGGTATTATTAAAATGCATATTCTGATTTAGTACATTCAGTTTGGGGCCTGAGGTTTGCCTTTCTAACAAGCTCTCAGATGGTGCTCATGCTGCTTGTCCATGCCCTACACTTTGGATAGCTAGGCTTCAGATTATAAGTATTTGATTTTATAATGTTAAATAAATTTGAAAACTGTAAATAAGTAAAATGTAAACAATTTAAGGGTTAACATGTTTATAAGTAGATTTACACAGACAATAAATGTAACTAATTACCTTAGTGGTGATTAAAATCTAACAAGCTATTTTTTAGTTATTAAACCATCATCTTAGTATTTTAAGCATTTTCCTAACGAGAAAAAATTGGCTTGAGTTCTAATGATAATTGCCTTCATGATCATTATTCCTGGGTATGGTAGATGGGTAAGCATCATTTCTTTTGTCATTTATTTTCCTACTTGAAATGTAAAGACTTTGTTCTTAGAGAGCAGTTTTAGATTTGGAGCAAAATTGGGAGGAATGTACTAAGATTTCCCATACAGCCCCTGCTCTGTGCATGTGTCCCCTACCCCATCATCAACATCACTCACAAGAATGGTATATTTTTTTACCAAGGATGAACCTACATAATAATTCTACGTCCATAGATAACATTATGGTTCACTCTTGGTGTTTACATTCTATTGCTTTGGACAAATGTATGACATATAGTGTTTCCATAATTATATTATCATAGTGTATTTTTACTTCCTTCCACCCAACAAAATATCCCCATTCATCTTCCCTCTACAGCCCTGGCAACTTTTTATTGTCTCGATAGTTTTGTGTTTTCCAAAATGTCATATAGTTGGAATTATGCAGTACCTAGCCTGTTAAACTTGCTTCTTTCACTTAGTAATGCACATTTAAGGTTCCTTCATGTCTCTGCATGACTTGATAGCTCATTTATTTTTAGCGCTGAATAATATTCTTTTGTCTGAATGCTCCACAGTTTATTCATTCTCCCACCTAAATATATCTTGGCTACTTCCAAGTTTGGGCAATGATGAATAAAGCTGCTATAAACAATGGTGTTCAGGTTTTTGTATGGACATAAGTTTTCATCTCCTTTGGGTAGATGCCAAGGAGTATGATTACTAGATCATATGGTAATAGTATTCTTTGTTTTGTAAAAAAACTATCAAATTACCTAAGTAGCTATACCATTTTGTATTCCTGCCAACAATGTATGAGAGTCCCTGTTACTCCACATCCTAGCCAACATTTGCTGTTCTCAGTGTTCCAGTTTTTGGCATTGTAACAGTTGTGTAGTAATATCACGTTTTAATTTAATTTATCTGATGACAGGCTATATGGGGCATTTATTTTCAGGTTTATTTGCCATCTGTATGTCATCTTTGATGAGGCATCTGTTAAGGTCGTAGGCTCATTTTTTTAATAAAGTTGTTTGTTTTCTTATTTTTGTGTTTTTGAAGTTCTTTATATGTTTTGGATAACCATCCTTTATCAGATGTGTCTTTCACAAATATTTTCCCTCAGTCTGCAACTTGTCTTTTTATCCAATTGACATTTTGTTTCACAGAGAAGACATTTATAATCTTAATCAAGTCCAGCTTATCAATTATTTATGCCATGGATTGTTACTGTGGTGTTGTATCTAAAAAGTCATCATCATATCCAAGGTCATTTAAGTTTTCTTTCATGCTATCATCTAGGAGTTTCATAGTTTTACATTTTACATTTAGATTTGTGATTCATTTCGAGCTAATTTTTGTGAAAGATGTAAAGTCTGTGTCTACATTCATGTTTTTTGCATATGGATGTCTAGTTGTTCAAGCACTTTTGTTTAGAAGACTATCTTTGTTTCCTTGAATTGCCTTTACTCTTTGTCAAAGATCAACTGAATATGTTTATGTGGCTCTATTTCTGGTTTTCTGTTTTGTTCCATTGATTTATTTGTCTATCCTTTTTCATCAATGCTACAGTGTCTTGATTACCATAATTTATAGTAAGTCTTGAAGTTGGGTAACATCAGTCTTCCAAACTTGCCCTTCCCCTTTGATGTTGTGTTAGCTATTCTTTTGTTTCTCCAAACAAACTTTAGAAAAGTTTTGTTTATATTCATAAAATAATTTGCAGAGATTTGGGTTGGGATTGCATTGAATCTATAAGTCAAGCTGGCAAAAATTGACATCTTGAAAATATTGAGACTTCCTATCTGTAAACCTGGAATATCTCTTAAATTACAGGCATATCTCAGAGATAGTAAAGATTCAGTTCCAGACCACTACAATAAAGCAAATATCACAATAAAGTGAGTCAAACATTGTTTTTGGTTTTCTAATATATATATGTATATATATATATATAATGAATATTTACACTATCCTGTAGTCTATTAAGTACACAGTAGCATTATGCCTAAAAAAATGTGTAAACTTTAATTAGAAATACTTTATTGCTTAAAAAATCCTAATGATCACCTGAGCCTTTAGTAAGTCATAATATTTTTTGTCAGTGGAGGAACTTGCCTGAGTAACATCAAAGGTCATTAATTACAGGAGGTCACCATAACAAATATGATAATGAAAATTTTGAAATATTGCGAAAATTATCAAAATGTGACACAGAGACAGGAAGTGAGCAAATGCTGTTGGAAAAATGGTACAGATAGACTTGCTCTATACAAGGTTGCCACAAACCTTTAATTGGTAAAACATTCAATGTCATTTGTAAAGCACAATAGAGTGAATGACAATAAAATACTATATGCTTATATTTCATTTGTAGTTTCCCTCATAAAGATTTTGTACTTATTTTGTTAGATTTATACTCAAGTATTCCATTTTAGGAGTGGTAATATAAAAAGTATTGTATTTTTTATTTTAAATTGCAATTGTTAATTATTGTCATACAGGAAAATGATTGATTTTTGCATGTTATTAACCTTTTATCCTACAACCTTGCTATAATCACTTAATTAATAAGATATTTTGTTTTTGTTTTTGTTTTTGTTGACTCTTTCTGATTTTCATGCCATCTTGGAACAAAGACAGTTTTATGTCTTCCTTCCCAATCTGTATACCTTTCACTTTCTTTTCTTTCCATATTGCACTAGTAAGGACTTTCAGTATGATATGGAAAACAGTGGTGAGAAGAGTCATTCTTGCTTTTAACCTGATCTTTGTGAAAAAGCTTCAAGTGTCTTGCTTTTAATGTTAGCTTTGGGTTTTTGTAGATAGTCTTAATTAATTTGAGAAAATTCCTTTTTTCTGAGTTTACTGAGTGTTTTTATCATGAATGGGTATTAGATTTTGTCAAATGCTTTATCTGCATCTACTGATACAATCACATATCATTATAATGTGATGGATTACATTAATTGATTTTCAAATGTTGAACCAGCCTTGCATACTTGGGGTAAATCCTACTTGCTTATGGTGCACAATTCTTTTCATACTCTTTGGATTCGATTCGCCAATATTTTCTCAAGGATTATTGATCTATGTTCATGAGCAATATTGATCTTTACTTTTGTTTTCTGTATTTCCTTGGTCTGGTTTTAATATTAGGGTAATGCTGGACTAAAGATGAGTTAGGAATGTCATTTATTTTTGATACTTCCTTGCCCTTGTTGTGAATTATTTCGTAATGTTTACAGTATGATCTTCCAAATTCTTTTATTTTCAAGACCAGGAATTATAATTCATTTCTTCCACTTATCTTTTGTTTTTCTATTAAGTTAGCTGCAGAGCTGAAATCTTAGTTATTTAGATCCCACATTGTTTGGATTCCAGTTATTTTGGTCTGTTCCAGCTGCATTGTTCTCTTACACTTTTCTATGCTAAGTATAGTTCATAGACTAGTAATAAGGGCACCAAATGTGAGCTTGTTAGAATCTTGGGTCTCATTCAGACCTACTAAATTAAAGTTTGTATTTTATGAAAATCCTCAGGCAATATGTGTGCACATGCAAGTTTGAGAAGCAGTGCTGTCAAGTTTAACATCTCTGATTATGAAGTATAAATCACTACTTTGGGCCTGGAGTTAGAAACATGCCTAAAAACAGTAGGAGCTCTGAAGACAGACAGATAACTATTCAAATCCCAGCCCTTCTGCTTCTTAGATGATTCTCTTAAACAGTAATTCAATAATTCTCCTCACTTCCCTCATTTGTAAAATGAAAATAATAATGCCTTGTTGCTGTAATAAAAAATGTGTGATGAAAATATAAAGTACTCAGCATAGTGTGGCATGATGTAAGAATCAATTGTTTGTAAAAATTACTATTATCAGGGGAAATTAAATTAGAGGAATGAGAGAATGTGGTTGCCTGAGATTCAAAGAGGTTAGTTGTAAAGCTGGCCTGATAACCAGTATGATTCATTCTAATACCATGTAACTTTGCCATAATATAGCAATTGTCAGCAGTTTGACTAATTTTATATTTTAAAGGATTCTTAGTTTTCCTCTGGCACCATGCTCAGCATAGTAATTTTTCTTTTATTATTTTCTCTGAGAAACATTTTTAGGAAATGGAGGAAAAATGAGCCCTCTCTTACAATATATCAAAGCAATATAATAGACTATTTAAAATATATTTCTTAGCAAAACATATTAAATGGGTCATTATTTACATGAGATTTTAAAAAGTCATTATGGCCTATTGTGCAAATTTTAAACTGACAGTGGATAGGTAAATTATATTTAGGCAGTTTTCAAAAACTAGATTTTTGATTCAATAGACCATAGCATCTCTTTGATGTTCTATTTTGTAATTCGTTAAATTATTTTCCAGCATATGCGTAGCTATCATGGTGCTAACGGGTATTCATATTTAAATTAGGCTCAAGTTACTTTACACCTATATAAGCCAATTTTTCATATAAAAATTTTGTAACTGAAAAAGCTATAGAGCAGAACACAGTATTTGCACATATATTTATAGTGCTGTGATTTCTACATTATCTCTGTATTTGTTAGGGATTATCTGCTGTGTCAGTTATCAATTTATTGCCTCTCAGCTCTGAATACACCCTTCAATGTGATAAATAACCAAATCTGTTTACGCATTTCTCCTTTAAAGCAAATAAGAGTTAAGTTTTCTTATTAGAGGGAAGTGGGGTGGGGATACTGCAGGAAGTAGAGCTTTCTATAATTTTTAGCATGATCCAGGAGAGTCTTTTGAAGACATCTAGTTAGGAACTACCCAGCAGCCACCAGCCCAGAATGTGATCCTTTAAGTTTGCAGCCTTATTTGGGCAGTACCTTTCAGTAGATAGTCTGGACAACTCTGACAAGCCCTACGTAGGTAGAATGCATGCAGGTACCTGCATCCTGTAGAGTCACCCACCAAGTAGTCATACCTTCTTCAAAGAGCAGGCACTGAAAGCCTTTTGCTCCCACTGGCACCTGGATTTCCACTGCACGCCCAGACACCATTTGCTCATTACCTGCACATCATACACACTATGGAGGGTGATCTACTGTCTGCAAAGCAGCATTAGACCAGTTCTAGCCTGGCCAAACCAGTGATCATCTCTGCTATCCAGAGGCCAAACCACATCTTCTCCAGAGAGCTCAAAATCCCTTACAAGTTTGTCTTTCTTGAGTACTCTCCCTCAGTCTTAGGGTACCACAGAGAATTTCTTTATAGCTTATAGCTATGTTTATTGTAGTTAATAGTTATTTGTATCATACTGCCCCTCTTTAACCTACTGTTTCTGTCTCCTGATTGGACCTAGACTGCTACCTTGGCTTTCTATAATTAGAAGTGAAAATTGTTCTAGAGATCATTTTCTTACAAGAAATGCAACTACTACTTATTATGAACTATCTATGTGTCAGGCTCTTCACAAATATTATCTCATTTAATCTTCATAAAAATTTACAAAATAGTACTTCATTTTACATTTTAAGGAACTAAAGCTTATACTTAAAGTAGTTTACTCAGGTTTGAGTGAATGGCTTGAGCTTCAAAACCAATCACCTCAATACTATCACTGTATTTGTAACTACTATCTTGTTTTATAAACATCCCCAAACTTAGCTAAGTGTCTAAGAATATTTCCTTTTTTGAACGATTAACAAACATATCTTTAATATAGGTTTGTCATCCAGATAAAAATTAAATTGTTTCTAGAAGGTATTATACGATAGTGATTACAGAACACAATCCGAGCTTTCATGGTTTCCCTATACTGATAGATGGATATCTTACATCTAAATAAAAAATCGAGGGTCTTAGAGGAGAATAGGGTTGTCAGATAATGTAAAGGATGCCTAATTAAACTTGAATTTCAGAAAAATAGTGTTTTTTTTACTATAAGTATGTCCCAAATTGCATGGGACGGACACACACACACACACACACACACACCCCTGTGTTCTTACTTGTTAAATCTGATAATTCTAGAAGAGAAGGCATCCTTGCCCTGCTATTGTATCTAGAAATTTCTGTGATCCTATTTAGTTCAAAATAAGGTACAAACCAGACAGTTTACCTAGAATCGTTTCCCATTTTCTAAACATATAATGTTGCTCACTTCAAGAAATCTACTTTCTTTCTAAGATTTCTTATAGATCCTAGGTAGATTCTAAGATCCAAGTAGATCCCTAATAAGAATTACATTTATTCATCATACCATGTCTTCTGATCTCATCCACTAAGGTTAGTCGAGAGATCTTTTAAGAAATCCCAAAAGTAGTCATGGATACATGATGATACATGGTTATATTAAAAATTCCCAATTAGGTAAGAAACCAAACAGGAAATTTAAGATGATTATTATCATCATGGCACCTATTAATCTACCTTGTTACTAATATAAATACCCTTCCTGACAAGATGCAGAGGTGTTGAGAAAGATGCTTAATTGCATGCAGCGCCACTAACACCAACTGTACCTGCTCAGCAGTTACTTCATTTCCATGGGTTCCTGTTCACACTGTAAACTCCTGGTACAAACATACTGACAGAAGAGACTAATGATTAGTTAAAAATATTTATTATCATCTACAGTCATGCTACCCTGAAGAAGCCCTACCCTTTCTGATCTTGGAAGCTAAGCAGGGTTGGGCCTGATTAGTACTTGGATGGGAGACCATCTAGGAAGACCAGGTGCTATAGGTGTGAAAAATAAAATAAAATAAATAAAAAATAAAATTTAAAAAGTATCTAGAATCTTCCTAATCTTTAGTAATAAGAACATCATTGCTTCAGGGCATGTTGCCATTTAGCTAGCAAATCACATTCTCAAGCCTTCCTTGCAATTGTGCATGATCACAGAAAAAGTTTTAGTCATCAGACACAAATAAAAGTGTCCTTAAATGGAGGGAGGGGACACTTCTCTCTCCCTTTTTTTCTACTGTGTGTTATAAGGATGTAATGTTTGGAGCTGAAGCAATCCTCTTGGATTGTGAAGCAGCATGTGAAGGATGGTGACAAAATAAGAAGAAACCTGAGACCCTAAGGAATATGGAGCCAATATATTAGCCCTGTACTGATTTTATCAGATATCTTTTATGTAAGAAATTTAAAAAAAAGTTGTTTTACTTGAGCCATTGTTTATCTTGGTGTACTTGTTATGTGAAACTGAGCTTAATCTTAAAGAATGCCACACTTTATCTGGCAATTTTATCATTTTTACTTCTAAAACTTACTTAGAGGAGAAAGTTTAGCTAAAATACAAACCTCCTGACTTTGTCGGCAGAGAAAGAAGAATCAGAATGGATAAACTTCTCAATGGAAAGGTGAATCAGACTCCTCATAGCCAATTTACCTTAATATTAATTCGAAATGGCTTTATTAATTAAAATGTACTTTTGGAGGCTCAGTTATAAGAAGATAGTGTACTGGGAAAGGCATATTAGAATACAGATAATTGAAATAAAGTATGTACAGTATAATGATTGAGGGTGTTATGAAAATAAACAGGAGAGTTCTAGCCACAGACATAATAACAGAAGGGTAAAGAAAGCTTAGTATAGGTGTGTGAGTTGAATATTGAAGAATAAGTAGATATTTAATTGAATGAAGGAAAGAGAGTTCTGGGAATTTGGGAAACCCATGCAAAGGTAAGTGGAGGCAAAGAAATACGATACTTCAGAGATATAGTAAATATTTGGGTTAAAACTAGAGCCCAGCATTGCATTTAAGGGGTGGGTGGGGCACAGTTGGTGCTAAGTGATTTGGATGGAAAGAGAAACTTCTACACTTTGGTAAGATGCTTAGATATTTTCCAAAATGTTAGAAAAGAGTTTCACAATCTTAACTATTTTAGAAATATGTTTCTTTATTAAGGTTTAAGAATAGATTGGAAACAGGCAATACTAGAAGCAGAACAAAATTTTCTTAATATAAAGAAAAGTTATTTTTCACATACCTTTTTTGTGATAGGCACTGTCCTAAGCTTTTAATATATATCCTTCTCTTCATCATCACACTAACCCCTAATTGAGGTTTAGAAAAATTAGAACATTACTCTAGCTATTAGAAATTAGACTCTAATCCAGATTTATCTTTACTCTATAGCTATAGAGTAAAAAATATTCAAGTGATGGCATGGTGCTTTATTATTAGCTACATCAAGAATCAGCTTTGCCAAGTAATCCAGGTGAGAACATGAGTAAAGTAGTGGAAGTGACTGCAGAAGGGATGTGGAAGAAATCTTAATTAGAAAGGTAGAATCAACCCATCTCGATGTGGAGAGCATGAGAAGAAAAAGAAAATCATCTTAATCTTTGCCAACTGTGCTGTATAAGAGAGGAAATAGAAAGAAGTAAAAAGAGATAAAGACATAAGTTCTCTTTGGAATATGATTTATGTGAGATTCCCATTGGGTAGTCAAATGTGAGTATCAAGTAGGTATTGACTATATAATTCTGAAATTCATGGGAGAGTTCTAGGTGGGAGATATAGATTTGGAAGTCATAACTTTCCACGTTCTACTTGAGACTGTGAATGAAAATGAAATTACACAAGGAGAATGCATACAAGAAAAGTGAAGGGAGTTGGGGAAGATCCTGGAAACACTGCTATTTGGAGAACAAACAGAGGAAAAGAAAATTCTATAAAGGAACTAAGAGTACATAAATACATAAATATTCCTTTCTACCAAAGAGAAAAAAGTGAGAGAATAGTATCCTGGAAGCAAAGAGAGAAGATTTCAGAATTGAAATGCCTCAGAGAAACCCAGAAAGAGAATGAGAAATGTGTGCTTTGGCTTCAGCAACACAGAGGTTAATGGATAGAAGTGAACTGATGGAGGTGAGTTTCAGACTATAGTAAGGTTAACATGCAAAAATTGAGGAGGTATAAACTCTGAGCAAAACAATTCTTTCAAGATACTTGATTATGAAATATAAAGTGACTACTATAAAGATATATAGAGCCAAGGATGTATTTTACATTGTTTACCATAGGATGAGAGAAACTTAAAGATGTTTGAGGCATTTTAAGAACTAGGTGTTTAAAGTACAGGAGAAAGGGAGTAAGTGATAATAAGTGAATGAATGAATGAATGAATGAATGAATAAAAGTAGATAAAACCAAATTCTCAAGGAAACTAGAAATTTAGAGAGAATGTTTTAAACAGAATATAAGATGGTTGAACTAAAAGAATCCTTAGTCTTGAAGATTTTTATATCAGCTTTGAAATTCAGTGATTTTGATTGAATCAACCTGAATCATTACATATATACATGGAAAAGTGAAAAGAGGGGTGAAAAAATGGAGAGACAATTTGCTTTCAAAATGTAGAGTTATTATCATTAAACTTCTTTGGTTTTCCTTGGCTTATAGTCTTTCTAAATGCAAATTCCAATTTTCTGAGAGTCATAAACTAATATTTTGGAATTTCTGATTTCCTACTTAGTGTGGTGTTCTCCAGGTCCTCTAGGTTAGGGGTCCCTAACTCCTAGGCCATGGACCAGTACCAGTCCATGGCCTGTTAGGAACCAGGCAGCATAGTAGGAGATGAGTGGCAGGCAAGCGAAGGAAGCCTCATCTGTATTTGCAGCTGCTCCCCAGCACTAGCAAAACTGTGTCAGCTCCACCTCAGATCATCAATCTATTAGATTCTCATAGGAACCCTGGTCCTTGTTGTCCAAAAGTTTGGGGACCACTGCTCTAAGTAGCAGAGGCTGCTGAATATATATACGTGTTGATACTAGCATGGCCCTAATGATAAAACTGCAGAGAAAGAAGAGTGCACATATTTCAGAACATAATATAGATACTTATATTCAGTTAGACTATGAGCTTCTTGAAGGCAAGAACTGTCAGATCACACTTTTATCTATTAACTAACCTATTGTTTCACACTAAGATAGTTTGATAATTATATTTATCCTTAGCTAGGGTACTAGGCAGTTTGACTTCCTATCACTCTTTACATAAGAGTTGCATCTATCTGATTTTTTTCCAATTTTAAACTAAGCAAAATAAAATACTAAGTCCTCTTTCACTGCAGTGTTCCAAGTGTCACTATATCTCTTATTGTCTTTTTCAGTCCTTATTCTCAATCAACTCTTCTGTACCCCCTGTAGTTCTTAAGTTTGACATTTTGACATAAATTTGAAGACTATAACCTAGCCCACATTGGGATAACACTTTTTTATAATTTCAAGGCAAAAAAAAAAAAATAGGTTCTGGCTTTAGGAAAAACAAAAAAAATCAAAAAACAAAAAACAAACAAACAAAAAAGTTCTCTTTTTCCTTCTAATTTTTGAGATTCAAGTAATGACATGTTGTTTTATCATTAGCTACATCAGCAGTTAGCTCTGCCAAGTGAGGTTCCTAGCTCTTCTAAATGCAAATTAAAAGAGAAAAGGAAAAAGGATCAATGCATTAGTAGGCAGCAAAATGATATGGTAGATGGTCAACAAGATAATAGCCTTTATTGCAAGCTGGTACTCTAGAGATGCAGGGTTATCTTGTCAACAGTATTAAACTTAAGACCCAGTTTCCCTTGTGTTGGTGGCTGTGGAGGGCAGGGATTGGGATGCAGGGGAAGATAAAGAACTCACTAAATCAGTAATCAGTATCCTTCTAAGAACCACAGAGGGAGTCTCGATATCTATGAGAGTAGCCACTATCCAGGTTGTGATTATGTGAAGGAAGAAGTGTATAATGCTTATTCCTTCTAACCATGGACACTTTTGGCAACAAGAAAGAATCCACAGTGCCCTCTTCATTCGCAAAGGACAATATCATTGTACATTATTGAACAGTGGATATTAGAAGAACATCTCATCTATTTTTAGAGTTTTATTTCATGTTCATAAAAACATTCCCATTTTTCTCTTCTTAAAGAGAACCTCTTAAACTGAAACTGCCAGTGACTTTGCACATCCCTCATCCAATTTCATTATAGAAACACTCATAAAGACACAATTTTCTCCTATCAATAAATATGTTTGATGTTCCAGAGAAGTTGTATGTAATGCATGCAGAACAATGAAGTCAGACTCTGGGATAAATTATTATCAAAACAACTTGAAGTGATGAGCCGGCCTCTGGATGCCGTCTGTTGGATGTGATGTGGATGCTCAGTGTGAAAGCAGAATGAGCAATAAAGCTTATGAGTAATAATCATAAATCCCAAATAGGCATCACCCTTTCTTAAGACATTTTTAAACTCCTTGAAAAAGAAGACTATAAGGTGCTATCAGCTTTTAGAGGTATTATATTTTTTTAATACATTTAGTTAAAGTTTAAAGTGGAGCATGCCTAGACCAGGTGGCTTTTTCATGCAGCAGACTCAGCTGGTGGCTCTGTGTAGACTGCCATGGTGTGATGTAGACAATGCTTGTGCTGCCAGTGGTGTTTTGAACAGGCCCTTATCATTTTAACTTGGGTTGGTTTTATTTTTACAACATATTCCTATTAAAAGCTTCTAAAATATTCTCAACAAAAAGTGTCTCAAAATGTGAAATCTACATGGAAAATATTCAAGAGCAATGAATTAATTTAATGTGACTTATTTATAGGATAGGGGACAAAAGGGACTAATGGTTTTCAAAATAGACCATTAGTTCTGTTATATTCAACTCTGATTCTGTTCAGCACTTGTTAAATTCAAAATTCGGAGTACTGACTATAAGATAAATGAGTTTTTCTGTTTTTCTTATTTTCTCAAAAGAAGACATATATCATCAAGTTAAACAATAATTTTAGAACAGGGCACATTTTGTGGACAATGCCATGCTGAATATATCTCCACTAGTGTATTCTAAATAAGCCTTTAGTTAATACACAGAAGATTAAAGTTTTACTTCTGATTGTTATCATTTACATAGTACACACTACTATACCTTAAAGGAAATAAACACACACACGTGTGTGTGTGTGTGTGTGTGTGTGTGTGTGTATGTATTTGTCAAATAAAACTCCTAGTAATTTATCATTGAATTTCTAATTTGCTATATATTCCATGAACTTGTATTATCAAAGTTCATTCCATGTAAAGTGTGGATATTGTTGGGATCCCAGAAAAAAGTTCATGCTGTCTATTCTGAGTATGAATAACATATATTTATAGTGCTTAAATAATAAAGGTATGGTGAGGCAATTTTTAAGGGTAGCCTTACCACAGTATGCATTTTACATGCTTGGTAAAGCGATCAACTCTGCTCAGGTTACTCAGAATGGGGGTCTTTATTACTTCTGGCAGCTCTACCAATTATCTGATAGCTACAACAGCTAGAAGGGAAAATATTCTAAAAGCCCAGATAGACTGTTATTAACATATAGCCCCAGGCCCTGCAGATTTTATGCCACAAAGATAGGCAACATTTGCCTCCTTCTACAAAAAATCAGACAGAGATATGCAGTTTGCTACCCTCAGGGACTAGTGAGACCTACCTATCTCTATAAAGGGGAAAGAGATTTATAATTATTTGCATATATGTTGCCTTTCACAATTTACCAACTTAATTTTACAAAACTCATCTATGTAACAAGTATATGTTACTTTTCTGTGTACTCATCAATTTCTAACAACTGAATATCATCTTTGAATTATATTTTACTTTCCCACACCCCTTTTAGACTTCACTGAGCTCTTTGGAAGCATGGAGCATATACAAAGTACCTTTTTTCCAGTTATAATTCCATACATGTCTGATTGTTCGTCTATTCCTCCCTCTCCTACTTTTACTCCTTCTATTTATAGAGAGGTAGAAAGACAGATAGAAGTATAGATATAGAGATAAAAACATAGATTAGAACTACATAGATTCACTTATATGTGGAGTTTTTTCATCATGTGAAAAGACAACATAAATTTACATTACTGGTAAATACAGTACAGTACTGCAAATGTATTTTCTCTTTACTGTGATTTTCTTAATATTTTCTCTTCTCTGGCTTACTTTATTGTAAGAATACAGTATATAATATATATAACATATAAAATGTGTTAATCAATTGTTTATGTTATCTGTAAGGCTTCCAGTCAACAATAGGCTATTAGTAGTTAAGGTTGTAGTTAAAGTTTTGGGGAGTCAAAAGTTATTCACAGGTTACTCACTATTCAGGGTTCGGCACATCTTCCCCCTAGCTTGTTCAAGGGTCAATTGTATACTAATTTATCTATCTTAGATAGATAGATAGATAGATAGATAGATAGATGATAGATAAATACATGATAGATCGATTGATAAATGATACATACATACATACATACATACATACATAATAGTTAATATCCAGTACGTGACAGCCACTCATTGAGTGCTGAAACAATAAAATACTGGATACCTCAAACTGCCCTGTTTCTATTAGCACTTTTGAATATCCATTCAATTAATTTCTTACTAAATACTCTACCTTGTGCCACATCCTAGGATATAAATGATACAATAATCAATTAAAGTTTTCTCCAGTGTGGTCCAATGACCCACCTGGTGCCATCTGGAAGCTTGTGAAAAATTCAAACTCCTGGACCCCATCCCAGCTTTACTGAATTAAAATCTCACGCATACTGAAGTTTGAAAAGTACTGCATAATAAGTTGAAACTTTTCTTGTAAAAACAAGTCAATGGGTTTTTTAAAAATCATATCAAGAACCAGTGCTTCTTACAACTATTCTACATTTTTTTCCCCTGTGTAATTTCTCTTAGTTATAGATTGGATAAAACTAAAATTTGGGGGAAATGGCAAACTAACATGTAAGAGAAAGTTCAAAACCAAGGTAAATAGTGAACTAGTTTAATGGGTTTGAAACTTCATAAAGAACTGCATTTCTGAAAATACATCTTCATGAAAAGTATTGAACATCACAGCAAATCAGACAGAGATCCACCAAAGCTATGGAGTCATAAAACAAGTGGTAATTTGTGTCCTTATCTAAGTATGGTTATATAGAAAATGAAAACACTTATTCTCAGTAGTGGAAAAAACAAATGTTAAATTATAGATTGTCATTGGCTTGCAATACATTTTAAAAATGTATTATTAGCTCTACTACTCTCTTCTTCTCTGCTGGTTGACAATTTTTATTACACTATATTCTAGGAACTGGTACTTTTAACCTATAACTGTCAAGAGTTCAGTTCAGAGACCTAATCCAGAGTTACAAAACCCAGTTTACCTCCAATCTCAAACATGTTTCAGTGGGATTGAGTCAGTACACACTAAAAGAATCAGACTTGGAGATCTTCCAGCAGTCTCAGTCCTCAGGACTTTGATCATGTTGCTTTAAGGTCAGTTGTTACAGATAAGCATGATAGATTAGTGAGAAAAAGTAAGGATTTTAGACTCAAGAGGAGGTGGGATTTATTTTAGTTTTGTTGATAACCGGCCACGTGGGCTTGGGTTTCTTATTAAGTTTCCTTTTCTCTAAAATTTGGTTAATATGATATTACAGAATTGTTACAAGGGAGAAAAGACAAATGCTGGCCTATTGCCTACTGATTAATAGGGTAAAAAAATAATCACTATTGTTAAAAGACTCTTAAATACATAGTGATGACATTTAGAAAAGTAAACACAATTATTTTAAGTCACCCAGCTGGATAAAGCATGGTAGTTGGACCCTGCATGGTATTGTTTCGGCTCCATGATACCTCCTTCCAAGTTCCTAGCTGGATCAAAGTGGGGTTATAGGCAGGACACACAAGGCTGTGGGAAATGTGAAACTGGACGGGGAAGCAGCAGCACATGCTGTGGTTAGTTGGCCTCAGGTTGAACAAGAGAAGCCTGCTGGCCAGTGTCCAAGGCTCTGCAGAAATGTGAATACCCGGAGCTGTCTGGAGCCTGGGTCATGCTGTCAGAGTGGTCAGAAGGAGTCCATGGCATTGCAGCACCTGTGGCTGCCAGAGAGCTCTTGCCATTTTTTAACTGTAGGCAGCTCTGTCTTCCTAGTTAGCCTCCACTACCACACTATCTCCTCTGAATTAATGAGGTCGTTTTCTGACCAAATACTGCTTCTTTGTAACATAAATAAAGACAAACACACACACACACACACACACACACACACACACACACACACACACACACAAAGAGATAAGCAAATAAATAAGTATTGGGGGATGAAGAAGGAAACAATATGGAAAAACAAGAGAAATTTAAATATGTAAGAGTCTCAGGGTAGTTACCATTTTTCATGACTATAGGAGATCTCTTCATTTTGTACAAATAGCATGGGTCATGCTAACCAAGAGAGACGTAAAACTCACAAAGTCATTTTGGGAAGTCTCTTCACATGCAATGTGGAAGGGTAGGTTCTATTTAAAGGAACAGCAGAGCAAAGGATAGTTAATTGTAGAGAGAATGGAGCCAATTATAACATGTTTAGAGAGCCAGCGCTCTGATGAATATTGATGGGGAGATTTTTCTCTAGGACAGGGATCAACAGACATTTTCTGTAAAGAGCTATACGATAAGTATCTTCAGCTTTGTGGACCATAAGGTTTTGTTGAAATTACTTAGTTCTGCCTTTGTAGTGCAATAGCAACCATAGACAACAGGCAAATGAGCGAGTATGTCTGTGTTGCTATAGGGCTTTTATTTGCCAGACAGGCAGAAGGCTGGATTAGGACAACCAGTTGTAGTTTATCCACCCCTGTTCTAATATAAAAAAGTGCAAAATAAGAACACATTAAGTATGTTTCTAGTGTTCCTCCTCCAAGATCATGGGGATATATGCATTTTTCATGAAATAAAACCCCTTCCATATAACTCAGAAAATGTGTGAGTGCAGTGCTTCAGTGTTGGTAGGGTGCTGAAAATTAAGGCTATTTTTACAATGAAACTTGCAAAGCAGATCAAAAGGTAAAGCTCTACTGTTTTTATACCCTGCTGTTTCTCAATACGTAGCACAGTGCCTCATAAATCACAGGGGTTTATACATTTTTATAAAGGAAAGCCATTCACATACATGCAAATGCATACTTCAGAACAACTGAGGAAGAATTTATCTCAAATGACTTCAAATATGAAATCTGTATTTGTACTTACAACTGAAACTATTTGATTTAAAAATAAAACGGAAAAGAAAGAAACATGGTGAGAGAAAGAGAAAGGGATGGAAAAACAAAACGAGATTGGAAAGAATAAAAGCGTGATTTTTCTTAAAATTTTCACATGAAATTATGTGTATGTAAAATTCACTGATGAGAACCAAATTTTTGTAATTCTTAAGTGCTTTGAACATAATATTTAATTTTAAACTAAATCAAGTTCTATGAGTTAGGGACTACAATTTTTATTGCAGAGATGAGAATCAATTTCAAAAAGTAAAATAAAATGACTTGCTCCAAATTAATTATCTAGTAAGTACCCATATGGATACAAGTTGAGACAGTCTTATTGAAACTTCATTATTCTCTCTATAAAATCATAACTATATTGATGGGTGGAAGGAGATGGAGGAATCAAAGGGAGAAACAAGTTGGATGACAAAGTCATCATCATTAAGAATTAATTTAATATTAATTTCAGTATAATTAGGGAATACAATGATTTAGTGTTTTCCAAAGTTCAAGAAAATTAAATTCCCTTTACAGAAGCAATGCCAAGGCTTATTGTAGACTTTTAGTACATTCCTTTGCCTGATTTGTTTATATTCAATTATTTACTATTTATTTTAATGATTTATTATTTGCTACTGTGATGAAAGAACTAGAGATAAATAAAATCAATTTGAATCAGATTGATAGGGTTTTCCTCTAAAAAGTAAGCGCCATTTTGCAACAGTAGAAATTCACAGCTTATTTAGCTCTTCTCAGTAAGATGTGGTTGGAAAGTGAGGTAACCGCTAGTGAAGTGAAAGACAAAATTTATTTTGCCATATAACACTTAAATTGTTGTGTAACTTGCTGAATAAACAAACTCCACCTATTTCTTCCAATAGAGACTGCAGGAAATGGAGAGAATTTCAAGAAAGTTTAGAGGGGAAAAGGTACGTTGGAAAGAGGGAAACAATCACTAATTACATTTAAAAATGTGTTAAAAAAGAATGCATTAATTTATGCAAAAAATATAAGAACACAAAGATATATGTGTGTGTATAGAGAGATTGAGATTTCTATGAATACAATATAGACATAATTTTATTTACTTTTACATATCTGTATGTGCATATATATTTATTTAACTAAATTTACTTATTTATTTGAACTTTTATAAACTATGTTTGAGTAATAATGAGCTACCATACATGCCTTTCCTTTATTTCAAGATGGTTTTAATTTTTCTAATAAAAACTCTTTTTTAAAAAATTCCAAAGAACTTCTTTTGCATCTTTATTATTGCATTTGTACTAGGATGTTGATTAGAATTTTGGGAGATTTTTATGCTTTCAGCTAATGTCTATAGCTGAAAAATTAAGAAGACAGAATATTTTTGCTTTTATGTTCCAAGACCCACTAATTCTGGGAGACAGTCTACTTTGCAAAGGACTTACTGTGAGGTGATGGAACTGGCTCTAGCTCATACCACTTACAAACTCCCTATCCCTGTCCCCCTCCCTATGCCAATTAACAGAGAGCAGAAAGGAAAGAGGAAAATGCCTTTTGGGGGGAAAAATGAGTTGTTTCCACTCTCAAATTCCTAGGATTGGAGAAAGGGTACTTTGAGAGAATTATTCAAAATGATTCCACAGGCTTACAAGAAGATAGCATTCTGTTATCTTAGTAGATGTTTGATTAGGCAGTGGTCTTGTCTCCTCATGTAGCATAAGAGCAAGGAAATGAGAATGACTGAGATCTGACAAAGTGAGTGTTTTGCAGGAAGAGGGTGGCTAAGGCTGCTTCCTGACTTTAGTTTCTAGTTCCTGGGAAGTAAGGAAGATTGCTCCTGTTTGTGCTCTTGTATCTCAGAGTTATTGCAAGAGGAGGCTGAAATCAGGGGCTACAGTCTTCCCAGGAGACACGAACATCAGAAGAGATGCACCAGCATATAGTCAGCTAGAACTGGTGGCCTGGTCTCTTACAGCAGTGGTCCTCAACCTTTTTGGCAGCAGGGACCAGTGCTCCTATGAGAAGCTAATGCCTGATGGACTGAGGTGGAGCTGAAGCAATGATGCTAGTGCTGGGGAGTGGCTGCAAATACAGATGAAGTTTGCTTGCTTGCCTGTCGCTCACCTGCTATGAAGCCCTGTTTCTAACAGGCCACAGACCAGTACCAGTCTACAGCCCGGGACATGGGGATCCTTGTCTTACAGGACTCACAAATTCTCAGGGGAACTGAGTGGAAGTGAACTCATTTTCATGGGGACAGGTTGGGAACTAATACTCATTTTAATTTATGTCGTAGAAAACTTTCTGGTCCTTAGTTTTGGATAGTGAAAGAGAAGAGTTCATCCTTCCAGCTACCTAACAAAATGCTTGCTGTTTTCCTGATTTTTCTCTCCATCATTTAACATAGAAGAGAAAGCAAGAGACAAACAGTGTCTACGATGCAGCCTATACCTCACTTTCTCCATAACTTCCACTTCAAGTCACTGAAGCTATAGCATGAGCTCATGGCGAGGAAGGGGAGGAGAAGAGACATGAATAGACCTTGAAATTTTAAAATGCACTAGCAGTAGGCTCAACCAATTGAATAACAAACTTTTGTTAACCCAAAGTAGCTAACAATATATGAAATCTGAGCAAAATGCCATTAAAAGAGCTGTTGAAAAAGAGGGTGGCTATATATTAAACCTGGGAGGAAGATAGGGATTGAAGAACAAAGGCACTTCGCTGTCATACTCCAATCAGTAGAGACTTCAATAAACTGATTTTACAATATTCACACATTGCATTGCATTGTTTATTTGAATATATGTCTAGTATCTTCAGTAAAATTGCAAACTTTTCACGGTCAGAAATTAGATTTTGCATAATTTTGTCCCTATGGAACCTAAAATATACTTACATATAAAAACTATTTGATAAATATTTATTGATTAAAAATAAGAAACTAAAACATAACCATTAGAAAATAAATTATTAAAGAGTAAAATACTGAAATAGAAATAGATGTAGAGTATATAATCCTTTTTATTTTCTATGTTTTTAGTGAAAGCAGCAGCAGACCATAAAGAAGCAGATATAACGTTGCCATCATTTCAAAGTAATAAAAGCCTGTTACAAAGATCAAAAACAGAGCACTTGTAATCAGATCTTCATTTACACCACAAAAACAAACAGCCAGATTCAGCCAATTGCTGGTCAGTTAAAACATGCTTTTAATTATTGGAAAATACAAGTAATTGAAAAAAATATATCATTTCACCTCAATAACAGTACAATGTTGACACTAACCTTCTTCAAGAAGTTCATCAAAATGATATAGAAACTAAAGCTTATAACATAAATAGAGTTTAACAATAAAGTGAATTCCTCAGATCACGGTAAATAAATCATTCCAAATATAAAAAAGATATTAGGAACAAACTAACATTTTGGCAAAAAACATTTAAAATGTTGGCTTGCCTCAATTTTTGCTTTGACATACCTCTTGTTATTGGAGCTCTCTCAGTCTATTGACCATAGACCTGAACCTCAAGGATTTCACACCAGGAGGCTCAAAAGGATGCCTGATAAAGTATAAATGAGACAGTGTATAGTTATAGATGGGAAGTTTGTGAAAATTTATCAGATGTGATTTTAAACAAGGTCTTAACGAATGAATGAATGAATGAGAAAGAATTGTTAGGTCTAAAGTAAAGAAAATATTTCATGAGAGGGAAGAGGAGCCAAGGAACAGACGTCCATGGGAAGCACGATCCATAGGGAAGGTATAGAGGAAAAAGTGAAATTAGAAAGAAAGGTTATGGTCAGTGTGTAAGGAAATCCAAAATCATGTTTGCTGAGGAATTCAGTAAATGATAAGGAGTTACCAAAGATCTCATTAAAAATGTAGTTGCAAGGGAGGAAAATTTACTTTTACTCTCCTAGGTTATGAGGCTGGCCCTAAGAATTAAATTGACATAAAATATATTAATAGGAGAAAACTGTGCACATTGCATTTCATGTTTTTATGTGTACGTGGGAGTCTTTGAAGGAAACTGATGACCCAAAGAAGTTGTGAGGCCCCAAAGGTAATATACCTTTTAAAACAAAGAACAATAAATTGTGGGGATTGATAAGACAAAAGAGCTTGGACTGGGAACAGTAAATTGTGGGACAGTGACTAGAAAACAAATGGTGGAAATTAATAGAAGATTAAGGGTTGTTTTAGTAGATTTATTTGTAGAGGTCCACTTTGGTGTCCACTTCCAGTCTCTGGTGGAAAGAATGTTCTCTTTCTGGTACTGGGAGAGCATCTCTCTCATGGGAAATTTTATGACCTGCTTTTAATTAGAAAGGGTTGGTCATAAAGACCTTCCTGCATCTGAAATTTCTCAGGTGACTTTACCTTGAAATAGTCAATAAGCTAATATTCCGGGATAATGTGTTCTGAATCTCTCCAAAATATTCCAAAATATGTATATTTCAAAATAACATCTATATTAAGTTCTTTCATTGGCACTGCATATAGAATGTAAAAGTAAACTTCCAAGAGATTAAGGTAAAAAAAGAGATTAAGTTAGATATAAATTATTTACAGCCATAAAAAGTGAGAAGTGTCTGATCCTTTCTAGATAAGAGATTTCTGCCCCACTTCTTGAGCCCAATTTGGTTTAGGTGATCTTGTTATCTATGCTGAAA
Organism: Eidolon dupreanum; assembly: GCA_028627145.1. Lineage (NCBI taxonomy): Eukaryota > Metazoa > Chordata > Mammalia > Chiroptera > Pteropodidae > Eidolon > Eidolon dupreanum. The sequence continues at coordinate 113,094,373 of CM053509.1, read as the reverse complement.
AAAAAAATTATTATTATTCTTAATGCCTCCTGAAGGTTGGAGGTTATCCTTTGTATGGTTAAAGGGAAAGGCTCAATTATCTCTCTTACATGAAACAGACACATTTTTTTTTTGTATAACCATATGCTTGAAATTTCAGAAGTTGATTTCTCTTAAGAATATTATCAGGATAATTTGTATTATCTTCTCCAGAGCAAATCGTTAGCATAAATACACTTTGTGTACACACAACATTCCCCACCCAAATGACTAGTCAGAAACACATTACTAAGTCAAAACTGGGAGTTTATATATTACCTTTTCCCCTTTATCTGATTATCCCTGAAGAAGGAAACACATCATGTGAATATGAACCTCTAAGAGACAGAGTGTAATCAGGTCTTAATATTTTTAATTTATTTTATTTTTACTTATTTAAAGAATGATAGATATTACCAGCCAGTAACATGTTCATTTTGACAAAAGCAATTTCAATTGTGTGGCTAAAAAGTCTAGATCATAATAGAATGATGTTCCTTATCAAATTGATATGTGTCAAAACTCTGCATATCAGAAACCTAGGTTGACTATTGAAATTGCTGTGGGTATTGATATGAAAACACCCAATATAATTTCTGGTAAATAATAGCTGATCTATAAATGTTATTTCCTTTTCTTCATTTTCTTGATATTGTTAATATAATGTATTTAAATAAAATGTCCGCTACTTTTACATATTAGAGCTCCATATTCTTGACATTGTCCTTCCCCTCCTTTTTTTTTTCCTGCAATGTGAGACTAGTTTCCAAAAATCTTCTGTTTTGTTTATTGTTTTATCCTCAGCACCCAGAACCATGATTGGTATGAAGTTGCTTAATAAATACTTGTTGAGCAAATGAAAGAATAGGACTAGATATGAAAGGGAACCCAAACTGCTTACAAATGGGATCTCTTAGAACACTAGATATTCAGTTTTGAAGGGATAAGAAAGAAAATAAAAAGAGGAAAAAAAAAATATCTAGAATTCAATATGGCTCTAGCATAGAGAGAAGACACTATGATTTAATTTTGAAAAATTCCCAAGCTTGTTAAGTAGTTAACCTTGTTTTGATGCCTTTATATAACTTTTATTTTTTTGTAAGAAATGGGATGTGGATGAAGGAGTCATTTTTAATATTAATTTTAATGCCACGAATATATGAGCAACTACTAGGCTTAAGCAATGGATGAGAACGAAGGTAATAAAAATACAAATTGTGATCTTTTACTACATCAAATAAGTGTGTATGTGTGAAAGAGAGTGTGTGTGTGTGTGTGTGTGTGTTTCTGCAGACTATTTGAACAATCGATTTGCTAGCCATTTAAATTCACCCAATTGCTTTGCCATGGGAGGAAAGAAAAAAATGTTTTATCACGTATTTCCCAGATAAAATTCATATTTATAATATAACCACCAAAATATGAACACATAATAAAATATCTTCCACAGCAGCAGTTTCTATATCGTCAAAAGATATAATCTAAGATATAACCTAAAAAGCTGTCAATTCTAAAAGCTCAAAAATCATTATATCTGATTTTAGAGTGGATTTTTGTGCATATCTAATACATACCCTCTTTTGAATGGGTGTAGAGTGAAGTGTATAACTTTCTACTGCATTAATGGGAACTCTTAAGTACCAGTTCCCACAGAGTGGGGATTACAATTTGCTTTTATGTTGAGGAGTTGTGTGATTTTAAATGTTAGCTACATTATGGGATAACCAGTTGAGAGGTAAGATGGTATAAAGCTGTAGGATAAAAAGAGATTTAAAATTAACTGAGGAAATGTGAGACACAGATGAATGGATGGATTAGAGAGTATCTGAGGTTTAACAATACATTGAGTAAATGATATTTAGTATTTGAACAAGAGAAAACGTTTTCATTATTTTTGAAAAGATGGATTAGACCAATTAAAGTGTTCTTCTATCTAGCTAAGAATGACAAAAATAGCCATGCAAATTGAAATAGTTTTTTTCTTCTTCAAGATGTAAGATCATCAATAGAAAATTTGAAAAAAAAAAAAAAAATCCTTATGCTACAATTAAGGAATTTATGCTTTCAAATAATATTGAAGGCCTACAAAGTTTTACTGTGTCTTCTAGCAATTTGTTAATGGAAAAAGATTCTATACAATGACGAAATGAAATACAGTATACTAGGAAGCTTTTTTTTTGGCTAAGCATACCTCAAGTTAGTCAAATTTTCCTCTATTGAGTGCTCCTAAGCTTAATTATAGAGTCCTGTGCTTTGGATGATTTCATTTGGGCCAAAAGAGATTATTCACCCAAATTCATTGAATTCTGGGAACAGTGATAGACTTCTTGATTATGCTTTCACAGGAGAAAAGATATTCTCTAGACTTTGGAGCCATTGGCAGATTTAAGGAACATTGATGTATTATCTCTGCAACCTGCTCAGCCTTTGCTTCTTTACTGATATTCTATTACTTCTTACTATACAATCATAACATGAACCATTTCCTTGACTACAAGTTACACCAGAAAGCCCAAAACCCAGAAGTAATTGTCACAGTATCAATTTCCCTGCTCCCTGAAATACTCCTCCAAATCACATCCAGTCCATCTCATATCTTGTCAGGTTTTCCCTCTAAACAGGTATCAGTCCAACTCTCTACATTTTTGCCATCAACACCCAAGTCAAAGTATCATCTTTCACTTGGAAAAAAAAATCTCATTTTTCTCCCCTTATTCATTTTTGGTCCTATTTATAAAAGGGGTGATATTTCTTTGAATCTCCATTGTTTTATGACTATTCATTGTCTAGCCGCAGCACATTTTTCAACTGCTCTTCTCTCTGCCTCAAATACTTCTCTGTCTGCTCCATACTCATTGTAATTTTATTAATTTTCTTTTTCTTTGTTTAAACTTCCTCAGGAAAATCTTTTCAGACATCACATTTCTCTGTAAAAACTTCCTAACATGGTACAAGACTCCTCCAGATTTATAACTTTTTATTTGTTTCTTTATTTTATTAATTTCTATAGCAGACATTTTGGTTGATTCTCAATATCCACATAATCTATTTTTTGGCCAATCATAGTAATCCCTTCATTCTTTTCCAATGATGGATAAGCAGGGTATCTATGTACCTTCAACCTGGCCAGTGAGATGTAAGAAATCTGATGGGGCTTCTGGAAAACTTGTCCACTTCTGTGATAGATAGAAGGAGAAACAGTTCTTTTTTTTTCTGGACATTTTGATATAGTCTCTGAAAGTACAGTAGACAGATTGCAACCACCTTAAGGATAAAACCAACACCAAAGGTGGCAGAGCAGAGACAGAAAGATTCTAGATATTTAATGATGTCACCGAGCAATTCAATCGTTTAACCTCAAATCCTTTCCCACACCTATACTAACAGTTTTACGAATTAAGAATTTCCCAATTATCAAACCAGTTTGTTTGGGGGTTGCAGGCAGAAGCATCCTAACTATGTAATATCCATCTCAGTCTTAGACTGTGAGATCTGTGAGATCAGATTCAATGATTGATTTTACTCATCATTTTAACACTAGCATCTACTTCAATGCTTGGAATATAGTTTTTGCCATTTAAATATTTTTTGAATGAAGGGACAGATAGATAGATGGATACCCCAAAATTTCTGAAACAACTCCTTACACACTGATTTTTTTTTCCTTCTATCTTCTATTCTTATCCATGTGGTCAGCTACTCCTATTTCTCAAAAGGCATAGTTTAGCTCTGGTCATTTCCCTATGAGTAAGCTATGTTTATCTTTGTCCCTCTGAAATATGACATTCATTACTATGGACATCCTTCAGCTAGTCTCCGGCCAGATAGAGAATAATAGATATATCATTTATCTCATTCTATAGAGATCAGTGTTTTATAAATAAAATTGCATATAAGAATCATCATGATGCTTTTGAAAATGCATATACCTATGCAGCATCCTCCCAAACTCTGGGGTGGTAGATTTGGTGTGTTTTATACATAGGCATGCTTACTTTTTCAGTGCTCTATCATGTAATTCTGAGACACTTTCAGGGATTCTATCCATTGTTCTACATATTTAACTACTGTTCATTCAACCTAAATTTCAAAAAAACTTAAGAGATCTGATAGCATTAACTAATCACTCTAAATTTATTACAGTTTGGAGAAAGAGCATCATTGTTTCTTCAAGAATTGACAGGTCACAGAGAAGAGAAAAATAGGCTTTGTTCTGCAGAGTATGAGGAATCAATTGTGTATTAATGACAGGAGTCTCTAAGAAGGTAACTTTTGTTTGACTATTAAGGACATTTATTTCTGTCACGTTTCCTCTTCTCTTGGTAACTAAACCTTGATTTTTTCTTAGAGACCTGTCCCAATGCTCTCAGTCCACGTAGTATGAGTCAACCAAATCTCAGTCCAAAGATATTTATGTGGTTTGCCAAAATAAATCAGAGCACCCCATTTCTTTCTCCAGAATAATGGGCTTAGTGAAGTTTGTGCGATCTAAATACAGCCAATGAAGTGTTATATTAACTTTGCTAGGAATTCTCAAACAGTGGTTGGCACTGTTTCCTGCAGTTTTTGAAGCTGAGCTGAGGTGAGATCCTAGGGCACATGCAGCTATTTTCTGGATTCAGGGTAGAAAGCCTGTCTGTAAGCAATGAGGCAGAACTGAGACTACGAGAGGGGAACAAGGGCCCAATGACATCGTTTTTAATCTCTATATTCTACCATCCCTGAAGCCTTTGCACTTTTCATTTAGTTGGGGCAATAAATCACCATTTCACTTAAGACAGTTTGGATCAGGGTTTCTGTTACTTGGAAAAGAGTCATAACTTGTAATTGATACAATTAGGAAGGCCTTTTAAAATTATTAAACATATTCACACAGAAGGTAAGTCCTCAGGAGGTATTAACTTTCATTGAAAAGCTCTTATTCCAGTATTAGGAAATTACTTGAAAGGGAGGGTTTAAAACAGACCAAGCATCAGAATGGTGATTGATCTTTATCACATTTATGGGACTAGGGAGCTGAGGGGTGATCCAAGGCAGCAATAAGTCAAAAAGGAGCAAGAAGAAAATCTTAAGGAGGTGTCCTTTGGCCCTAGGCAATTCGTCTGATTCTACTATTGCTAAGAGGCTGTTGTAAATCATGGATATTTAAGGCAAGCACCTTATATGCCAGGCACTGCTGGCACTAATTGATTTGAATCAACTTATCTGGTCTGAGTTAACTTAAGACCAAATCCAACTGGCTTCCTGCCAAAAAAAAAAAAAAAAGCTCTATGTGCCCAACAAGATGTGATGCTTCCCACAGACAATGCTGGATCAGCAGAAATTACTAGTGCTTTTGGAAGCCAACATGTTCTGTGAGATAATAACAAACACTATAGCTTTAAATAGCTTGGTGCAAAAATGCAATGGGGCAGAAGGGGATTGCAATGGGCTCCCTGAACTATTCTGTTGATGTTACTGAACAAATATAGCTCCTTGAGTTGTTTTCATTTCATCAAAATCATGATACTCCTGAGTGTTGGCAAGGAAACATCAGGTAATGAGAATGCAGTGAACATGCCTTTCATCAGCTGAAAATCTTTAATTGTAATTGCAGTATGTAATGGTGTAATTAGTTGTCTAAGTGACAGAATAGGCTAACATCTTTCCAAGGGTTTGCAAAAAAGAAAAAAAAAAAAGAAAGAAAGAAAGAAAAAAAAAGACCATTAAGGTTCCATAAACCTTTCTCCAAATGAGATGATGCACAGGCAAAGATGGAAAAGGGATTCATTTTTAACCCCATGAACTGAGCAGCCTCACAACTAGAAATGATAAGATTCTATATATAAAAGTAAAGAGAGTAGGTTATATTACTACTAAGATAAGTATGGGTTGTAAAGAAATCACACACAGAGGTAAATAATAAGCACCATATTTTAAACAATGCAAGGCATAGTGCCTTGAGTATGTGTGTACACACACACACTCACATACACACACAGTATTTGCTTCTTGAATCCTAGACACAATCTTGTGAGACAAGTATTATTATCCCCATTTTACATATTAGATAACCAGGCTCAAGCAATGCACCTAAGGTCATATAGCTAATATGCTGTAGAAGCACTCTCTAATTTGCCCTAGAAAAAATCTGAGCCTGAGAGACTTCAAAGTCCATTATCTTGTTCTAAGTTTAAGCTGCCTCCAACTCTCCTCAAACCTTTAGAATACTAGTTTTCACATTTCTGTATATATAAAAATGTAGAGAAGCTTTCTAAAACGTAGGTTCCCGTATGAGATTTGAATTGGTAGGTTTTAAAGGCAGCTAAGAAATTTGCAATTTTAATTATTCAGAGAATTTTGAGGCATGCATTCCTGAGACCATATAGTCTAGAATCTTTTGCAGAACCCTGTGTGACAGAGTTCTGGAGATTTTCATGCAGGGAAATCATACAATAAGGTTTCTAATGATATCTTGATGACAGTATGAAACATGTAAAATCATGGATTTATACTTAATCAGAACCAGTCACATAGAATGTTCTAGGCTTTGCAGAGTTACATTAAAACAAGAACAATTACTAAAGTCAAATTGAATTTGTAACTCCAGGACTGCTAGGAAAATAGCTTTTTCATCTGTACCTGTTATAGTGCAGATGATTCTAGAATGAGCAGGTTGAACACAAGAAAATATTTTTCTTCATAAAGGAAGCAAAAAGTGCTCTTGGCAACTATGGTTGATGGATGTGACAGCAGATCTTTCCTTTGCATCCTCGTCTTATAAAATCAATCCTATCCTCTCATTTAAACATATTATAGAAAATAGAAAGGAGAATAAGACTAACAAAATCTATTTTTCTAAATTAAAAAGCCTGAAAAGCCTCACTTCCTTTGTCTATCATAATGATATAATTGGATCACTGCCAACTCAGTAGCTATATGAATGACTGTTCTTAGATAATAGTCCTCTTTAGTAAAATATAAAGCTGCTTTTCCCCAAAACTCATATCGTGAGTTTCCAAACACAATAAATCCTAGTTTTCTAAAATAGATGTTTTATTTTGGATCCAATTTTGCCTTAATTTTAATCATTGTCTGCTAAAATATTATATCAGTAAAACTCATATGCATTTCAATATTCTACAACTATTACCATTGCATAAATTCTGTCCACTTAGCAATTCTGCCAAAATCATTCATTTAATACAAAGTTGATGTATTGCAAGGGTATGGTTTTTCAAAATGTTAGTCTTTTAAGAATTTTTCCTAAATATATATAAATATTCTACTTTATTCAAGAAATACAAAAGTGTTATTGATAATTACTTTTATTCATGAAAATGGTTATATAGATTTCTTTGGAATAGCAGAAAGTGTATATTTTTGTATCCTTGTTCAACCCTCTCAGCATTTTGAATTTACCTTGCATAAGAAAAAGGACAATTTCAAGTGGTAAGGGATAGCTGGAGGTGGGAGGAAAAAAAGAAGGGAATCTGGAAACAGCAAAGCTTTTGGTTCATCTGGGCTTCTGTGTTAGTTGATTCAATATAGCAGAAATCAAATATTCCATATGCTCATGCATGATAATAGTACAATCTTTGCCTCTGTGCTTAGGTTGTTCTTTCAGAATTATCATTTTCAAATTACTTGGTGTGAATAAAGATTTACAAGCCAGTAAAGCATCTTTCTCTTGCATTTCAGCTGTGGAGTCATGAAAATAATGAATATAGTTTTCTGTAAAGCTGGGTCTGAATCTTGACTCTTCCACTATGGGACCTTGGGCAAGTTACTTAACTTCCATTGAACTTCAGTTTCCTCACCTATAAAATGGGAATAATAATTTCTATATCTAGAAGTTTTCTAATAAACAATACAAAAATTTTATAATTTATTTATTTTAATTAGTTTCAAGTATATAGTACATTGGTTAGACATCTATATAGTGCATAAAATGATCCCCCTAATTGCTCCCTCCCTCCCCAGACCCTCCACCTAGCCAAAGTATTAGTGCTAACTGCATTCCAAAATTTGAGAATACCTGATTCATGTTAAACTCTCTTTTTAATTTGGGAAGGGTAGTGTAGGCATTGATTTTATTTATTTACTTATCTATTTTTTCATTATAGAAATTATCAGGTTTCTCTACATACATGTTTTTATTTGCTTGAATGAAATGTTAAATAATCAAAACATTTTAATTAGCTTTTTAGCATTTTAGCTTGAGAATCTAAGCCATGATATATTCGAGGGTTTTGGGTATCTTCAAAATGACCTATAAAGAGCATAAATTTTAGAATCAGATCCACCTGGATGGTCCCCCTTTCTTGCCTTCAATTGATGGTATTTTCTTTCCTTTTATTATTCCATTTTCCCCTCTATATTTTTGGAAATTATATTCTCTATATCTAATCTTTCAATGTTAACCTTTGACTATTTCAACACTCATATCTTTACCTTTCTCCTGAATAATATAAAGAAAATAGAATATGGTATATTTTAATGCCAACTACTTTCCATCAAAATTACAAGCAAATTTTGTATGGCATTTTTACTAATATATTTTTCTCTTCATAAATGAGGTGGGATTGTTATCGCTGCTGCTGTTGCCATTGTTTGGCGTTAGAGTACAGTTCCTGTTTAATTTATATTTAGACACAACATTTACAATTATCTTTACCTACCAAGATGATTTTCATCTTAGATCTTCCATCTGGGACAATATTAATTCTACTTAAATTATATATTTTTAATTGCATTTACAGAGAGTCACTGTTGGTAACCTTAATTTTTATTTGTCTTTATTTTGTTTCTGCTCTTGAAATGAATTTTTACTGAATACTATTAGGGCACAGTATTCTGGGTTGACAGGTGTGTGTGTGTGTGTGTGTGTGTGTGTGTGTGTGTGTGTGTGTTTCACTCAGCACATTTAAGATACTATTCCTTTGTCTTCCAATTTCTATTGTTGGAAAGTGTTGAAAAATCATTTAATAGAATATTGGTCATTTGGAAGAAAACTGCTCATTTCCTTTTCGGTTACTATAATAATCTCTTTCCATTTTTCTTCGATTTACTTATGTGTCTAGATATGGGTGCTATTTTTCTGTTTATTGAGATCAACTATGCTTTCTTATTTTGAAGCCTGAGTTAAATATGCAATTCTCCTAAGATCATTTATTCTTACTTTTGCCAGTCTTATATGCGTACCACCTATAAGATACCACTTAAACTATTTTTCCATGTAGGTATAATATAAATGTGGGTCAAAAATAATAATTGGCTTGTGGTTATAAATTCTCAGTGGAGACTTGTCTTCCCCTTCACCCTATGACAAGGTCTAGACATGTAAGTTTCCTGGTAGGAAATCTCTGAGTAATGGGCTCATTTATTGTTTACCCTCATTGTGAGGGCAGCCTTGGCTTTATATAGGACATTTCCTATTAGTCTCCCCAACATGAGCATGCTATAGATTTTAAATTCTACCTCATGCTCCCCAAGGGAAATTTAAACTGGAAGCTCAAATTAAGGGCTCCTGAAACCCTAATTTGAAAGTTTTCTCTGACACCCACTTCAGTTCTCAATGCTCCTTTCATTCATTTTGTGTCCTTTGCATATCACTTTCTTTGTTTTAGCACAAAATTTATTTTGCAATAATTAAAAAAAAACAAACACACATTAAATCTGGTGGTCTTTTAATGTCTTTAAGGTTTTTGTTCCTTCTCCTCTATCCTCCTACTTATGAGAGTTGGATGTTTTTTTTTTTTCCTAATTATCATTTATGTTGCTTATGAAAGAATTTTCAATTATATATTTAAATATATTTTAAGATACATATTTAATATATCTACATATATTTATGTTCAGAAATAATTTCCTTTTGACATATTTGAGTCTATCTGCAAATCTTTTATAGAGGCTAATTTTTGGGTAAAACATTGAAGATATTTAAAGGCAGAACAAAAGTTTAGAGAGCACTCAAACCTAAACACCTTTGGGCAGTTCAGAGACTTCCCTAATGTACCAGTTGGGACTTGAATCCAATATTGTTTGAATTTATTAATGAGGTCCATTTTATGTTTCTTTATGTATAAATGAAACCTCAGATCTAAAGGTACGTTTGCTATATTGCATTTTCTACTTTATTTCTAAACTTTTTTAAAGAAAATTCAAACTAACTAAACAAGTAGCCCAAACTCTCAAGTAAGTTGTAGGTGGGAAATAGGAAAATGAAATCTCTCAAAGAGGAACTGCCTAAGATAGCTACCAAGTAAGCAAAGTTTAAGTAACAACAGTGAACACTAGCAGCAAAAAACAGGTTCACAAATTAAGCAAATATCACGGGGAGGGACCCAATAAGCAGAGGGGCCTAGTTGACAAGGCGTGAATTTCCCAAGTTCCAAGCATGAGCCAGGGGACTTGGGCAAGAATTTGAGAGGAAGTAAACCAAGACTGAAGTGTTAGTTAGGACCTGTAAATAATGAACTTACAACTGTATACTATATAGCCACATTCAAGAAATTTCTAGAAGACTTCTATGGTATGATCAATTTTATATATTAGCAGAATACACTAGAAAATCAGTATTACATATACCTGTCATATCACTAAACATGTTTCTAGAACACAGAAATTCCTTCTTACATTATATATTCTACTTTGTGGTAAAAAGATGTGTGCTCTATTTGTAAAATAGCAAAATTTAGAGAAGAATCTTAGTGGCAGCAGTGATTATAAACTAAGTTCTATGGCACTCATTTTTCTATAAATGTATGGAAAGGAAAGTTAGGTAATTAATTATATAATCCTGAAGTGAAGAGTTTTTTTCAACAGAAATTATAAAGAAAAAAATTTATATTTTATAGTTAAAAACAGAGGAAAAAAATGTATATTCACCTAGCTTTAGTGAGATGAAATCATATCTCAAACTTATCTAAAATATTTCTCACATTAGCTATTATCATATCTGAAATTCTCATATCTGAGTTACTCATTTTGTACTCATTAATGTGATATCACCTTAAAGCAGGGTAATATATTCCTTTCACATGTTAACACAAAATTACAAGTGTATTTACTTCATTATCCTATCAGCATTATTGACAAAGTATAATATTCCAGATTTAGGATGAAGGCCTTAGCTTAAATAGCTAATAAAATATTTTGCATTCTATTCTATATGAGTTATCTATTTAAGATACCTTCTGAATCAAGTCCCTGCTAAAAAGATCATTCAGTGCTCAAACACTGTAAGGACAATGACATCTGAACACTTTACAGTGGCCTAGAAGGCCCTTTCTTCTATCATTTTGTTCTCCCTCCATTTAAGCTGTATTGCCTTCTATTTGTTCCCTGTTGTTGTTGTTTTTTTTTTTTTTTTTTTAACACTTTCTCTGACAGGAAGCTCTTCCCTTTTCCTCGTTCTTTAACCAGATCTTTCTTATACTTAATTTCTCAGCTTAAATGCCATCTCATCTGAGAGGCATTTCCCTTTCTACCACGTATTTGTTTCCTTGTGATATAACACATCGCCATTTGCAATTGTCATATGTTTGCTAGTTCTCATTCTTGAGTCCCTCTTCCTCACTAGGAGATGGAAAGCTCCATGGCTCTGTTGTTTATCAATGAGTAAATCCTCAGCCTTGAAAATATTAGGTTCTCAAAAACTATTTGTTGAAAGAATAAATCAATGAATTATGACAGGAAATGATTTTGATAAAGCCCTTCTGAATATCACTTAGTGAATTATTAAAATTATCTTAAACAGAAATACAAATCAAGGTAGAGGTTGCGGGGAGCACAAATTCTACCTGGAGGTTTTTTTTTTGTCCTTGCTGTTTGTTTATATTATAATGTTAATAGCAAATTTTTTGTTTGTTTGTTTGTTTTACTTTGAGCACTCTGAATTTTATTAACTCTTTTAGGGAGGGCATATGGACCCTATTTGAACACCAGCCACACCACTTCCTATGTCTGTATTCTCTGCTGCTGTTATATTTTTATGTTACTTGTTTAAATGATTTGTACACTGTTGAAAGAGGTTAATGCCTTTGATCTAGCTAATCAAAGAATCCAGTCTGAAAATAATCCTATATGCTGAAAAATATGATGCTTATCAAAGAACTATTTATATTATTAAAATTTTTTAAAAATCTAAATTTCTAAAACATGTTTGAAAAAATTATAATCACATTGAAAATGCTTTATTAAAGAAATGTAAAGAAGAATAAAAATCAATATAATCACAACCAGTTTTACAAAACACTCCCCAAGGAAAACCATTTTATAAGAAAAAGTTTGGAATGAAAAGTGCCAAAATAATAATATTGGTTTATTTTTAGGTGGTGGTTCTTGGATAATTTTCTTATCTTTCCCATTATATGCATATTTTAATAATAAAAAAAGATTTTTTAAAATGTATTTTAATGAATAATATTTATTGGTTATTCATCCTGGTGATTTTGAAAATTTAATTACATTGCCTTATCTTTGGGATAAAAACAAATGAATTTTTTAAACATAATTTGAGCTTGGCCTCAAAGGATAAACAAACAGTAATTTTAAAGGCAGAGAATGAGGAGAGATATTTGCAAAAGTGGGTATTGCACATGTTGGCTCATTGTACTTAAATACTAAAGGTATTCTTAGGTTAGAAAATGTGAAATGTGTTGAAGCAGTAATTCCTTAAGATGAGGGTATTATTTCCAAACTGTTACCTCTACCTGGAAATAGCCATGAGTACTAGTTTTGATGTTGGATCAGCTGAATGGGTACATAAATGCTATTTAAAACATCTAAAACATTTTCAATCTCATTTGTAAATTGTGAGCAATAATGGACAATATGTGATATAAAAATCAAATAAATATAAGAACAATATTTAAAAATTTTAGTGTGACATATTTTTCAAAATACAGTCTTACATATTATATAATTTCACAATATTTGTTAAAGATGAACTAATGGTAATTATTTCTAATATATATAAATATAAAATATATATTATAACATATATAATTAAAATTACAAGAATATGTTACACATATTCTTGTGAACTTTTGTATAAAACAGTTTGTCATATTTTAATTATAGCTATAATATTTATAAATTCTATAATATATATTTTCTATATAGCAAGAATAATGTGTATATATATTGCACATGCATGTGTAATATATAATTATAAATATTTTTATTTTAAAATTATAATTAAATATTCATAAGTATAGTTGTCCCATGTATAAAAATGATGCATATATATTTATGAGAATAATTTAGATAAAATTATATGAATGATTCATCTTTGTAAAACTGTGATTTGGGATTATTCCCATTCTATAGATAAGGAAACTCAGTCTAAGAAAAGCTAAATAGTACACTCATAGTCATTCTGCTAATAACTGGGATAGCCCAGTCTTAAGCTTTTCTCCTCAGCCAAACATTGGATCCTATTGAAAAGAAACACTGAGAATGAACCTTGAGAATTATTATAGCTATATGGATTTAACATTATTAGTAACAACAATGACATACTGTTTTTTTCTTATCTTTAATTATACCTCCTTAAAAATTGTTCACCCTATTACCAGTGTTTCCTTGCCATAATATCTACTGGCTTGGCTGAAGCCCTTTGTTCTCTCCCCACATTTCAATTAGCTGAGTTCTTTGATCTTACCCACTCTCACACCAGTCCCTCAGCCAACAATCTGAGATAAATTATCTGAAACTGATCATTCGCATGAATATATATGATGGTTTCCTTTGAGATTTTAGAACCTCTTACTGTGGAATAAACCCACGTCTCTCTCATGTAATGAAAGTTAGAAAGTTTGTAGTTGGGCAATGAATACATTCAGTCTCATTGATATCACAATCTGGGAAAATTGACTACTATAATGTCAGTGGAATTCCTCTAACTCTTTTATTGCCTGACTGAAATGAGATAGATTCTGAACTCCCGGAGAGTAAAGGCAAAATCTTTTACTTTCTGCCATAGGTGAAGTTGCTATAAGAAAATGCCATAAAGTGGGTAGTTTACAAACAACAGAAATTTATCTCTCACTGTTCTAAAGGCTGGAAGTCCAAGATCAGAGTGCCAGAATGGTGAAGTTCTGGTGAGAACCATCTTCATGGTTGAAGACTGCCAACTTATATATTATAACATGGTGAAGAAAGGAACAGAGGAAGCAAGCTCCTTGTGACTCATAAAGGCACTAATCCCATTCATGATAGCTCTACCCTTATGACCTCATCTAATCCTAATTATCTCTAGAAGGCTACCTTTCTAATACCATCATACTGAGGGGTAAAATTTCAACATATGAATTTTGGGGAGACATAAACATTTGGTTTATAACACTTTATATATCTTTAGCTAGAAAAGATTTTCCACTTTTAATGTGCTTAATATTTTTTTGCTTACTTGCATTCCTAGCCACAATTTCTCGTATATGGGGAAGTATTCAATACAAATTCAATCAAAGCCCCTGTCTCAGCTTTAAAAGTTTCCCATTCTCATTTTGTGCCTCAAGACAAAAGCATGATTTATGCTTAGTAAATACACAGTTCCTTTAGGTTTTTTTTTCCCCCCAAATGCAAAAGAAAACACTGTACCTTTACTTTTAGAGGAACATAAATAAAAATAGCCTCAAGCTTCCATCATAAATAGGTTTTCTGGCAGGCTGCTTACCTATTTTTACAGTTAGAAACTGCATGGAACATCATGAAAACATTATCACTCACATGCTGTGTTATAAATTAATGGCAGGAAGAGGGAATCCAAATAAAAGCTTTGAAATGGTTTGGTCATAGAAACCAAGACCAGTGCTGAAAATTAGTGTTTCGGACATTACCAACATTTTACTCTTTGATACACTTACAGGGCTCTTTCCCATAAAGGGATTTAGTTTTGATGGATTATTAACTAAGGACACACCGTATCCGAGGTGATAAAGACAAATTAGACTTCTCTTCTAACTCCTTTATAAAAGTCTTGAAATCTATCATTACTTTCAATAGAAGACTTATTTAAATGGTGTTTTTGGTAATTTTATTACATATGAACTTTTTATTTTTGCTTTGATGTAGCTAATATATTATAGACCTCACTTAGAACATGATGAAAGGAAGGTTAGGGTTACAAAATTGAAATCTTATAAGGCCACTGCCTTAGATCAAAGACTTCAGCTGAAAATAATGGCTACGTTTTGATAATTCATTCTTACAAAGTAATACACTTTTTATCCAACCCCAGGCTACATTATAATGCATCTTAGCGATATCATGTAACTAGGCAGATAATAGCACTGAAAGATTTTTAATAACCTTATTGTCCCTTAATCTTAATATCTTCAGTAAGAGTGAGAATTTATAGAAACACTAATATGTCAATGTATAATTTAATAGGTAGTAACATGTTTAATACTCTTCAGAAATGTTTACTCGAGTTAATTTTCTTTTTTTTAAATTGTATTAAAGTTATTGAGGTGGCATTGGTTCAAAAGATTATATAAGTTTGAATTGCACAGTTCTATAATACATCATCTGTACATTATATTATGTGTTCACCATCCAAAGTTAAGTCTCCTTTTGTCATCACATAGGTAATGATTTCAATATGAGCAATATGTTAAGTTATATCTATACATATATGTCTAAGTATATACATGCAAAGAAATTATACACACACACACACATATACACATACATTAAGCACGAACAATTCATCTAACACCATATTTAACTAGTAGTTACTCATCTATTAAAATATTATTAAGAAGATAGGAATAAACAAAAACAGCCCTTGAGCATTCCAAATAAATTGTGCAAAATTATTTCATTAATTAAAGATAATAAATATTATTCATAAGAAAGTTCTCCATCCCAAATTTGGTTACGTTTTGTTGTTGTTGTTGTTGTTTTTACCCTTAGCAGGTTAAAATAATCAGATTATGAGGCTGGCTAGAACCAAGTACAATGTCGAAAGCAAGACATTCTATGTCAGGATCCACACACATATAGATATATAGCATGTATATATACACATCAAGCTTGTTTGCTAAGTATATAATAAACGACTTATTCTCTTTAATGGATACTAAAGGGATTTCTATTATAAAACCTGATTAAAATTGGTCATAGCAATGGCTTTAAGAAATCCTTAAATGATTTTAGATAGTTTGCTTTATAAGGAGGATATGTGCAAACTGTATTTAAGAATGATTTTTTTCCCCACAAATAGCTAACTGTTTTTTTTTTTATTTTTAAACTGAAGCTTGCATATATACTCTAGTTATTTGAAAAAATTTTTCAGCCCCTCGAGGATAGGGATTATATTGGTTTTAAACTTCTATGACTAATTTTCCTTATCTTTAAATAGGATAATAACACCCGCCTTACAGCATTGTTGTAAGAACTATATGATCAAGGGCATGAGATAGCAAGCCATTGCTGGGAGAAAATATTTGCAAAAGACACATCTGATGAATACTATTATCCAAAATATACAAAAACTATTAAAACTCAGCAATAAGAAAATGAGTAAAAAATGGGCAAAATCCTGAACAGACATCTCAGAGAAAGAAGACATACAGATTGAAAATAGGAATATGAAAAAAATATTCAATATCACATGTCATTAAGGAATGGCAAAACAATGAGACACCACTACAAACATAGTAGAATGGTGAAAAAGCAAATCACTGACAAGGCCAAATGCTGGCTAGGATAAGGAGCAACATAAATTCTCTTTCATTGTTGGTGGAAATGCAAATGTTATAGCTACTATGAAAGACAGTTTGGCAGTTTCTTACAAAATTATTTATTACCTTGTGATCCAGCAACTGACCTGGCATTTACCCAAATGATTTAAAAACTGACGTCCACATAAAAAAACTTGCATACAGCAGTTGAGAGCCACTTTATTCACAAGTAACCAAGATATCCTTCAGTAGGTGAATGGATAAATAAACTGTGGTATGTTCATACAATGGAATATTATTCAGCACAAAAGAAATGAGCTATCAAGCCATGAAAATAACTAGACAAATCTTAATACAGAGTACTAAGTAAAAGAAGACAATTTGAGAAAAGCTGCTTAACATATTATTCTAATTATCTGACTTTCTTGAAAAGGTAAAACTACAGAGATAATTAAAAGATCAGAGGTTGCCAGGGGTTGGTGGGAAAAAAGGAATGAATAAGTGAAGCACAGAGAATTTAAAGGACAATGAAACTATTCTGTATAATTTTAATAGTGGATACATATCATTAAATATTTCTAAAAAACCATAGAATATACAACTCTTAATATAAACTATGGACTTGGTTGGTAATGATGTGTGTCAGTGTAGATTTACCAATTGTAACAAATGCACCACTCTGGTGAAGGGTGTTAATAGTGGGGGAGGCTGTGCAGGGACAGAGGGCATATGCAAACCCTCTATATTTTTCTCTCAATTTTGCTGTGAACCTAAATATTCTCTAAAATAAATAAAGTCTATTATAAAAATAATAAAATTTAGAAAACTGAATGAGAAAATTATGCCAAGATATTAGCACTATGTCTGGTGCCTGGTGTGCACTCAAAAAATAGCAACTATGTTGAATAGTTAACAGTGTTGAATCCTTAACACTTAGCAAAGAACCTGACATATAATAGGTGCTTGGAAGATAATTTGACTAACTAAATGAAACATCTAATCTTCCAGCTGTGTCAAATAAATAAATAAACATCAATATTATAATAGAAATTGAGACAAATTATTTGATTTCAAATTTTGCTTTCTAACAAATATATAATCAAGGTATGTATTGGTGACAACTTCATCATCTTTTTATTGGCAGAATTTTTTCTTCTAATAATACATGAAAGACATATGGAGCATACATTGATCTAGGACCATATGTTTGCCACATCGCAACAAACCAATGGGTTGTCATCTTCCTTTGACAGTGGTTGACCCATATACTTTAGAGTAAGGCAAATCCACAAATCCTCCATAAAGCACTTAATTGAGCAGTGCAACATAATATGCTGGGACATTTTTCCCTGACCTAAAAAGAGAATGTGACCTGACTGTCCTTACATATTGAATCCGGGTAAGTGGAACTCATTTGAGTTTTATGCTTAATTTCTTTTTGAATCTTGTCAAGTTATTTACTTCTGGAAACTTTCTGGCAATACATTTTGTGAGATTACAAATATTCTATATGTTACAGATGCTACTATCTTTTCTTTTAGTGATAGTAATTTCAGCAATTATTTAAAGAAAACAACCTCTTTGACCAAATTAGAATATCTAAGGCAATGAAAAAATCTGGTCCCAAAAGTTTACTTTTCAAAATATTTTATCTTAAATTAATAAGTCTGGGTATTTGACTTTTATTTGTCTGGCCTAATTGTTATGTGCTGACAACATTTTTGTCCTTCAAAATATTTCATGTAATTTATAATCGGTTCAAGGGAGAATAATAGCAGAGGGATTACAGAAGTACCTGGTCATAAGAACATACAATTTTTGAATTTCTTTTAAATTAAATTGGAAGCCATTGGAGGGTCCTATGGAGGAGTGACATAGTTTGATTTAGAGTAATGCAAATCTACATACCCTCCACAAAGTACTTAACAGGATCATCTTGTCTCTGTAGAGAACAGACTATAGGGAGGCAAGAACAGTAAAAGGAAAGGCACACACAAGGACAGAGGTAAAAGGATTTTTCAGTATCCTAGCAAGAGATGACAGTGACCTGGTTCAATGAATCGTAGAAATGGTGAGAATAGTGGGATCTTGAATATAGTTTAATTGACAGTATTTTCTACACACTAGATGTGGGTTGTGCTTGGGATGTGGGATGTAGAAAAGAAAGAAGCCACAGTGAATGTGTAACTTTCATTACATATGATATGCTTTTAGAAACTCGTAGTCAGTAATATGATCATTTGTGTGCATCCTAAGAAATGAACACTTTATCAAAATCTTTAAAACACACACACACACACACACACACACACACACACACACAAGTTCCTGGGCTTCACATATTCAAGCATATAATAAAGTGATTTCCAGTTCTTTATCTTGTTCACATTCCCACATATATACGCATTATGTGTAGAAAACTAAAAATCTTCAAATATCTTAAATAAACTTATAGGCTTTTCCCTCCTTTCTAATATGATAAACGTAGAGTTTGATTTTGGAAAGTTCTACTTTTACCAATGCTAAGATTCATCACTTTGTTGTAATTATGTGTCATGTTTAAATAGTGACTTTTAGTAACTAAGAATTTTAAAGATTTCATGGGCAACTTAGTAGGGAAATACTTTATTCAGGTAATTATCTAATATCCTCTTTTATTACTAAAGAATCACCATATAATTTTCTCAAAAGAAATACAGCTTCCTATGTTAAAAAGGAAAATTCAAAAACTAATATATTAAACAATGTCCCTGCATGTGGGGGCCCAAATTAAATTAAAAACATATGCTATATATTTTCGATGGAAGGTCACTCAGATGTTTTATAAAGAATCAAGATGGACATGTCCCTTTCTTACTTCTATGCACACCATTTTCTAATTAAGACCCCATTTTGCATAAATGATAATTAAAACTAATTTTGTAAAAATATTGTTCAGTAACTAAAAAGTGGCATTTTAAAATCTAGCATTCTGACTGAATTAAACTGTATATTTTAAAAACTGATATTAGTTTGTATTCAGTCTCATCTCACTCTTCAAATATTTTTGAAATCATATTTTTTCAATGTTTCAATCATGAAGCAATTTTATTTCCTATGGATAAATAATTGTTATCTTTTAACAATTCTACTAATTTATGGTATCATTAGACAATGTAGAATACTTGTGACTTATTTACCTGTATAGAATATTTATATATGTTTATTTGTTTGCATTTGTCTTTTCAGTACTGTGCATTTCATGAAAACTAAACAAGAACAACAAAAAAATATCAGACTTGTTTGCTATTCATCTAGGTTCTCGCACATAATACTAGGTGTACAATAGGGTTTGGAGAAGAGTCGTGATATATGATTTACATTTTAATCATCTAAGGAAAGAAGACAGAGAGGAAAGAAGTGAGAGAAAGAAAGAAGGAGGGAAGAGGGAAGAGAGGAAAGGAGAGGAGTTAAGGAAAGAAGGAAGACTCTGGGAATA
This sequence comes from Eidolon dupreanum, assembly GCA_028627145.1. Lineage (NCBI taxonomy): Eukaryota > Metazoa > Chordata > Mammalia > Chiroptera > Pteropodidae > Eidolon > Eidolon dupreanum. Next base: position 113,074,204 of record CM053509.1, on the reverse strand, counting down.
AGAAGAGGAAAATTTGAATGTTTGTTTCAGCTTAGTAAAAAAAAAAAATATATATATATATATATACATATATAAATGAAATATATATAAATATACATATTATTTATATATAAATATTAAATAATTATAGTATATAAATTAAATATCTATTATATGTAATACTAATTAGCAACATATGCACACAGGCACACACATATACATGTGTATGATATATAATATCTATAACTCTTGATCTAATTTAAAGTATGATGATGCCCAATTTTATAGAAGTAGTCAAATATCACCATTCTATATAAGAAATTACAAAATAGCATTCTTCTATTCAAAACTAAAGAACTGTAACATTCTTAATACCTCATATAGTTATAACATATCATGAGAGCCTAGGAAGACAAGCTCTCAGTTACAATATTTACATATATTATTATTGAATCTCTTACATAAAGCATCATGACAAATCTATTATCTATTTATTATGAAAGTGATATTCAACTCTATGTGTAGTAGGAAAAAAACTGTTCAAATATATACATTATGTAGTAAAATTGAAAAAATGCAATTGCATTTCCCCAAAGAATGCAATCATGATCATTTTATTTGCAACACATTACTGCTACAGCAGCAATAGGCTTCTCTTTAAAACATTCTGTGCTATAAATAAGCAATAATGTATGGAGAAAACAATCAACAAGGATATAAGAGCCAAGTTTTGCTATGGTATACCTCATTATTTTACTCTGTATGGAGCAATACTGTTTTCTTTCTCTGTTAAAATATTTGAATTGCTTCATCATGAAAAAGCTGGACAAACATTTACAATTACCACATCAATAGATTCTTTATGTAAGCAAAATATACACCATACAAAGTAAGATTCCTAAAAGACCAAGTAAAATGTCCAAACGTAACTAAACCATACATATCTAGTTAAGATCTGTCCTTTTTTAGAATTACATAAATTAATCCACAGATGACTGATTGGTCCAAGATATTTAAATCACTGGGATTTGGTGTCTTTCTCATGATGCTTAGCTTAGTTTACCTCGTTTCATAGTTTGTTGTATATATGTATTATCTGCCGTTAAACTATAGACTGCTCAAGAGCAAAGACTTACAGTTGTGTTTATTATCAATGAAGTTCCTACCATAATGATCAATAAATCCCATCTGCTTTAACTAAGGCAACAATCAAATTTACTTTTTCCCTTTGTTTGAGTTTATACAAACATTACTTAGTATACAAACTCACATATTGTAATATTTATTTAATTGAGAGATATATAAGTAGCAAAAATTGATATTAAAAGACAAGCTAGCATGTGCTTTTATATGCATATAGATATTATAACTAGTGATTTTATAATTAAAAGCTCAGAATTGAAAGTAAATGTTGGAATAGGTTGATATCATCAGTCCACTTCTCTCTTTCCATGTCTCCACATTACTCAGCAATGTCATGAAAAAAAAAAATACTTATTTTAAAAAAGAATTAGATAATTATGCTGACTAATATATAGCAATAAAATATAATCACCAATGATATTTATTACGCATATTAATAAATTTAATTTCATTTTAATACTTAGTAAAGACATTTATAATTCAATGTAAGCAAAGAAAAAGTGATATCATCTCAATAAGATAGTTTTATGATAGAAATTCAGCCTGGACTGACAGAAACAAGTTTATGTGCTTAACTTATTTATCTATCTTCTCAAAGACAGCTCAAACGTAAACCAAAGAGAATTACACTTCCAACTCTAACAAATTATTACTCCACTATTGTCTATATGGATAAGTAATGTCACCATCTAACCCATTTTCTTAGTAAAAAACATAGGCTTTATATTGGACATCTCTCTTTTTCCTTTTTCACATTCAATGACCACTAGAGCTTGAATTCAATTTTTAATTCATTCATTGGTAAAAATGATATAATAATAAGTGTTTTACAGAAATATAAAGATATATACATATATAATACTTAATATTCTCTTCTAATAGTTTTGATTAACAATTGTAACAGCTGATTAAATTCATACTTTAGATGTCAAAAGCAAAGTTTAAAGAGCAAGATTAATCTTGTTATTAGTGTAGAGCTGAGTTTGAGTAATTTTAAAAATAAAATTTTACAAACACAGAAATTCATTCTACACAGATACTATATCATGCATTTCAGTGGAATATAACTTTTATTTATATTACTATAGGTGATGTTAGTTTATTTTAAGTAATCTATATTTATATATGTATATATAAACACACAGTAAGACAAGGCAAGCTATGCATATAAGGAGAAGAAAGCTTGGATTGTTTGTAATGCATCCCTTACACATAGTGTTTAAAATTAAAATTTAAAAAAATTTAGTCTACAGCCTTGCCACCCTGAACGAGCCTGATCTCATCTGATCTCGGAAGCTAAACAGGGTTGGGCCTGGTTAGTACTTGGATGGGAGACCACCTAGGAAGACCAGGTAGTGTAGGCATAAAAATAAAAAATAAGAAATTGTAAGTTGGCAAGGTCCTTGTAATCTGTGAGGTCAACCAAGGGTTGCCTCACCTAAAAATAAATAAATAAATAATAAAAATTAAAAAAAATTAAAAGATATAAATCCTAAATCTTAGTATATTCAGAAATTATTATTGACAGTGATAGCCATCTGTGAGCTTGATAATCACTGTTGAAGCATTATTGATACACAAATATAAGAATCTTTTTTTTAAAGGATATCTTCGGTCTTTAAAAATTGCTTCTCTTCTCATATATTAACTACATTTATGAACTATGCTAGAATTCAACGCTTATAAGAAACCAGATTTGACATATCTGCTCGGACATGCAATTAGATTAGCTCTTTTTTTACTTTAATCCTAATACAAGGGTTTCTAATTTAAGCATTCAAACTAAATTGAACCCTATAAGGTCTGTCAATTTCATCCACAAGGCTCTTTTGTTAGACAGTTCCATCAAAAGTTAGACAATTCATTTTACTAGGAAAAGAACTGATCAGTAGAAAAATAAATTGTATCCTTAATGCATGGACAGATCACTAGATTACTACTAATGTATTATTTGTCAAGCAGAATCTCCTTTTGAAGGAGCCTTGCAGTCCATGTCATAAACTGATTAAAAATCAGTGAGCAAGTAGTTTCTACCTTTGTCATGTATTAATGAGAAACCGTCTACCCTGGAATGTTTTTCTAAACTAGTAACCTTTAACTTCCTGAAACTAGACCATAGTAGAGCTGTGTATACACAAAAAAGTTTTCCCCATCAGTCTTTAGTATAGAAGGTTATATTTTAAAATTTAATTTATTTCAATTAATTAAAACTTTTTAATATTTGATTGTCAGTCTTCATACTCAAATTTTTAGACATGGGCAAGTAATAAAACAATATCACAGTATCACTCCTTTCTTTGTGTGTGCATATTTGTTGATATTGAGCAGGAGGAAGGAAAAGGCATTGTGTGTGTGTGTGTGTGTGTGTGAGAGAGAGAGAGAGGGAGAGAAAAAGAGAGAGAGGAAGAGAGACAGAGAGAAGCAGAGAAAGAATGAAAAGGGAAGAATGGAAGAAGGGAGGGAGGGAGAAAAGAAAAATTATTTAAAAAATGACAGCTATACAAAAAAGTATTCTGACTCAAAAAAATGAATAACTAACTTTCCAGTAATGGATAAAAGCCTTAAAATGGGTTATTTAAAAACCATAAATGATCAATGGACTGACAAATGAGGCATAAATATATAGAATTCATTAATATTTCTATTCAATCTGTTTGAGCTCTACACACTTACAAAATAGTTGTTAAATGATATCACATCAAAGTGAAACATTTTTAGTGACCAGACAAAATAGATTTTTAAATTTAATGTCAAAAAACATATAAACTGTCACTGTGATAGGACATGGAAGAAGGATAACTAACACTGATTGAAGACCACTTTCTGGTATTTTGGTTTTCTATGTATATGGGATTCTAAATATCAAATTAAAGATAATGAGTTTCCATGAAGAAAAGATCTTACTCAGACTCCCTTAGGTAGTGGATGAGATAAGTACTCAAACTAAGTCTGCAGTTTGCCAAGGCCCATTACTCTTCAGAACATCCCCACGTCCTACATGTGAGACAGCTAAAATAGTTCCATTTCAATTTATTTCTATTTTTACCTATATCACATTAAAGATATTATTATAAAGTCTTCAAATGTTTGTTTCTTTAATAAAATATTTCTTTTGTTGTACTGAGATAAACTAAGAACTTTACCTACCAAATTGTAAGAAGCATATTACCAAGAATTGAACTGGTGATTTGATTTAAGTGATATACTATATTTCAAATGTTTTTTTTTTACTTGTTTTAATAACCAATGAATGGATATGAGGTTTAAAAAAAGTAAAAATATAAAAAATGATGGGACCAAAGTCATACATCTTCTCAAGTTTTAAAGAAGCAGGTGCCGTGTATACAAAAAATTTAAATGATGTTGTCAATTAGTTGGTATAAATTTTCTGGAGGTAAGTCTTCCAATAGCTATCCACATACCAAAATTCTACATCTATGCATTTATTTCAAAAAAGTAAACATGTATGGGATGATAACTCAAGTCCTATTCACAATATCAAAAAAGGAAGCAACAAAGTATACACTGGTAATGAATCAGCTAATTAAAATGTTGTACCTTCATAGAATGTTATATTGTACAGCCATTAAAAAGGCAATATAGATATATTTATTGACATATCAGTCTATGACACATTGTAGAGCTGTTTCAAAAACAACAAGCACATAAGTCATAATCCTATTTCTGTGACATATATACTTCTATCTTTCATAGAGAGAATATTCAACTAGAACATTATCTCTCCTTGGTAGGAATTTGTGTGATTTTTGCTTTCTTTTCTTATTAGTTAAAATTTTAAAGTTATGCACAACTCAATTTTATAAAAATAATGACAATGGTAAAAAAAAATATTACTATTCCTACTACTAATACTAATAATGATAATGGGATATGCAACTTAAGTCATTGACCTTGTATTTAGTCAGATGACAAATTTTGTTAATTCAGTCTCCACAAGTCTTATTTTTTAGCTTCTATTCTAGTTAAGTCCTTTATTTTATTTCAACTATACTGCTGCAGTAGTCCCTCATCCCTCTACCTAGTTTATTTCCTCTTTAATACATTCAGTACATAGCCATTCTAAAACAAGAGATGGTTGAGCTATTATCATAATAATCAAAAAAAGAATGATCTAAGTAGAATGTTAAGACCAATATCAGATTCCTTCACCACCTTCTTTTTTCCCTTAACTTCCCCCCTTCTTTGCTATGGATACAATGCTACATATGAATCGTCACCAAAAGTACAAGGTTGGGCCATTTAATTACTGATAAACACTTTTACTATTGAAAAATGTACAAAACACATAATTTCTTTTGAAACATATTTCATATTTACCTACACAGTGCAAATGCAATGAACAAATATCTCAGCTTGTCCTTTATGATTACTTTACAATCTGATTCCTTTATAGTTTTATTTCTTCTTCACTCTCTTTTCTCCAAGTGCTTCACTGACAACTGATTTACTCAGGCTGGTAAACTTAAATTCACCTTCTCTAACTTTCATAATTGTTTTCTTACACCAGTCTGTCCTCTTGCAGCAGTGCTTTCTTCAACCATTTCCACCTCTATCAAAGCTCTCCATATTTCTATATCCTACTCAAATTCTTGCTCAAATTCTATTCTTTCCTTAAACCTTTTGAGATTATCAAATTCATAGTTAACCTCTCTCATTCTCACATGCCAAAAAAATGTTTTACTTTTCTAATAGCCCTTAACAGTGTCTTAATAAATAATTGAATGAGTCAGTGAATATCATGACCAGAGCCAGCAAAACTGCTTCCCCATCCCTCCCTGGTTTTCACAAATATGAGATAGTGTATGTTAATGCATTTCACAAAATACACAGCATTAAAAATGTAATACATTATTATTTTAATTATAGGTAGTATTATTACTTTCTACTCCTTATAGACTGATTCTGCACTTAAAAGTGAACTCATTTAATAGTCCAGAGATTTTCAGAAATGATACAAGTGCTGACAGCAAAGGCTGATCACCTAGAAGCAATAACTGCACAATCAGGTAGTTGGAGTAGTTGACAAATCCTGGCAAATGCCTAAGGAGCTGGTTGTATTAGTATGTCACTGAGTCATTTGTGGTACTTTAAAAATGTAGATTTCTAGTATGTCAGCCAGAAATAGTTATTCAGAGTGGAAGAGGGAAGTAGTAATCTGTGGTGGGAGTAATCTGCATTTTGTCAAGCATCTTATGTGACTTTGCTGCACATTGTCTGGGGTTCCTGCTTTGCAAAACATTCCCTTAGAAATGGAACACTTGCAATCATTTCTAATAAGGATTTATGGCCTACATAGATTATTAAAGCAACCTGCAGTGAAACAAAATTATTGTAAAATGGGCAGACTATTGTCAATTTTCCGGATCAGAGCTATGATCCTAGCTCTGATTTTGAATCATAGGATCAGAGAATCAAATAATAGTTTGCTTTGTCAAAGCTAAAATAAAATAATCCCCATATAGCTTTTGAATAATAAGCCCTCAGGTCTCACTCATGGAAAGCAAAAGAAGCTCTTAAAACAAGAACTGATTATAAGAAAGACTGATAAAAGGAAATTAATTCTAGTGTCACTGTTTTTTCCTTATGCAACGCTATTGAACAACCATCTGGACCTGACAATATATTTCTTAAATGGTCTTCAGCAAGACTTCTCATTTCCTCTCCAGAATTTTTTTTTAAGTTTTTTTTTTTGCAAAAGATGTTGCTTATTGGTGGAAATTTTTGCTAATTGCAGTATTCCAAGTCTAAATTAGGTCTGATTTGGTTACCCTGGGACATACAATATGAGTATATTGTATTAATCCTTAAATGCCTTCTTAATTACTATTGCCTTTTTAGTACATTGTTTATCATTTTTCTTCTAAATGGATTCAATTAAGTTTTGATTGGCCTTTTTTTCCTCCTCTGAAATTATAAACTAACTCTTATCTTCTTTGTTCTTAATAGATTTGTTCATTCAGCATAAATGGAAATTCAATTGTGCTAAACATTTAAACCATAAACTTGCCCCTGGCATTTGTTAATACTCTAAAGGTACTTCTACCTATTTATTTATATTTTTATTTTTCAAGCTCTTAATCAGTTCAGCTAACTGATTGTCTTTTCCTTTCAGATTGATGTGATTTTATAAACTCAGGACACCAATGTCAATAATGGTTCCTATAAACTGCCTTCACTTTTTCCTCCATTTGCAACCTTATGAAAATCTACTGTGAGAGGAAATACCTCTTTGAGGACCAATCTTAAAAGTAAGTCTTGAATGACATTTTGATTCAGATATTTCTTATAAGTTAAGTCATGATTACCTCCTATTGCAAAATAATAGTGAATGATAAATTAAGAGCAGATTTGTTTGCTTTCCCTGTTTTCTCCAATGGCAATAAGAGCCAATTATAACTTCTACAGCTTCTGATATGGACAAGGAACATAATAAACAAAGATTCAATTAGTAAAATTGACAGTACACACTATTCCTGATTGTTATGTAATTAGTTCTGGACCAAACACAGGTAATCTACTTTCTATCATTAAGGTACTGATATTATAAAAAGAAGAGTCAGAGATCAAAGTGGTGCATCAAACAGAGATCTTGAAATGATATGTGAATGCTTTAGAAAGAATGGATGAATACCATTTTTAAGGTGTCATTTTAAAGCTAATTTTAAAAATAGATGCAATTCTAATGTCTGTTTAAGTATTGAAAACTGAGTTTTTAAACTTGTCAAAATATCAAGTTTATTGAACTATCTGAAAATAAACTGTGCCTTAGTTAAACATTTAATCTATAAATTAAAATTTTTATTGTATTTTTGTAAGGAATACATTTCCATATATGAAAACTTAAATTTTCATAGAAACTTGACAAATTTTAATTAACATCAATATTCTTCCAAATCATTTTTATAACTAAAATTTGTCCATCTAAAACAGTGAAACAGAAATAATCTTTATGATAAGAATTTTGAAGATCATGTATATGGATGTTAAAGTTAGCATTGACAATTTAAATACTGACTATTTATATATACATGTTTATAGCCATGTGTCCATTAAGATACACTCATAACCCAACAACATTATAAACTGTAGTGTTAATTCATTCATCATTGCTATTTATAAATATTTTATTGGGCTTTTCATTTTATTTTAGCCTATTTTCAATATTTCATCAGATAGAACTAAAAATTTAATCATCTGACAGTAAATTAGGGGAATATTTGACAGGGAATTACAAATAATTTGTGTTGAACTAAAAATAAATATGAGATCATAAAAAGTGTGTTTAATATGGAAGAACTCAAAGCAACAACTGGAGTAGCTGAGAGGAAAGACAGTTGCCACAAATATGCCTGTATGAAACATTCAAATCAAATGAAATTATGATTAGGGAGTTTTTATGAGGTCTAATGGGAAGAATAAAAATTGCCATAATATATTAAACCATCAGGACTTGTCAGAGACATATTTGAGAGACTGAGACAACTTTTACAGTCTGTGTAACTGCTGTGAAAAAAATGAATCACATGGACTGACTGCTATGGGGGGAGGAGATGCTGTCATTAACAGGGTTACAGGATAAAGCAAGAAAAACATTACTTATTATATGTAAATAAAAGACAACATATCATTCTACGTGATTCCATATTATAACCACAATATAATTTTCTGAGAACAGTTGTAAAAAATCCAAATGAGCATAATTATTAGTAAATTCTATTATCTTGATTAAAGACTATTTCTTAATAAACTAGAAAACATTGATACCTGAATTGCAAATAAATATTTAAAAATTTAAAATGGCCCATGTAGGTGAATTGCTATAATGATCTTATCTATATTTAGATATTCCTTATTTTGTACCTGCTGCTATAAGTACTTTTTAAAATATTAACTCATTTAATACTCAAAATAATCCCATAAGAATACACTATTACTATTCTTATATCATATATGAGTAATAAAATCACAGAGAAATTATGTATCTTGCCTGATATCATAGAGCTAATAGATGAAAAAGATGGAATTCCTAAGCAATTTAATCCTGGGGCTCATGACCTGAACAGTGAGCTACCTCACAGAGAGAATGAGATCAAAACTATATTTTGAAATGTATCTATTTAGCAATCTATTCCCTCAATTTACTCTTTATAGAAATCCTGAAAGTTAACAACCCATTTAGTTATGTATTTATATGTTGTTCTGCTAATTTTCATTATTCTCCCATTAGACTGTAAGCTACAGGTAGGAAAGCGCATGTCTGTTTCACCTGCCAAGATATACTTTTAACCTATTAATTTGCTTAGCTCAGAGAAATTATTTTAAAATAGTTGTTAATGAATGTTGACATGATTAATCTCATTACCAGATAGAAATTCTACTTTGAGGAAAAAGGCATACTAGGAACACTGAGGGTTCCTTCCACTGGGAACAACTAAAAACTACATTTCACATATTATGATATGCATAATATATGCACATATTTTATCATATAAAAACTGCATTTATAGAGAGAGATAGGTAAACAAGAAACATTTATAGACATATATTTATGATACAGATACAGATATACAAGTATACAGATATATTTTGTCGTTGCTGTTGTATTGCTGGGTTTACATGATATTACCAAATTGTCAATGCTATAAAAACAAACCTCCATATTCATGAAGAGAAATTAGAGCTATGAAATGTGATAGTAAACAAACACAAAAAGGAAAGTTATTTTGAGGGTGAATTTTAGTATCAGTATTAGTATCACAGAGAAATTAAGTAATTTGTCTTGATATCACAGAGCTAATAAATGACAAAGATATGGAAGTATGTGGAAACAAGTTTAATTTGTATGTAAAGGGAAATCAAACACTCATAGATTAAACTTAAAACTCTGCAAAAGACTAAAGTGATATATGCCTGTAGCATCCTCTGGCTTCTGGAGAAACAAACACAAATCATTTGTAGAGAAAATAATTCTACCAGAAAAAGAGAAGAAACTTTAGGTAGTCAACAGGGTAAGAATAATCAAATATGAACTCCTAGACAAAATAGATATGCTATTTGAGAGACATACATATACAAAAGCAAAAAGATTGAAACTAAAGATATCAAAACATAAGCCTGTCAAATACACACCTAAAAATGCTGTCACCTACATTAATATTAGACAAAATAAACTTTAGATTAAATGATTTTTCAATATAGAAAGTAACATCATATTATGATAAAAGATTAAATTTACTAAGAGGATACAACAATTCTAAATATGTATGCATAAAATAAAAATAATTTTTTAACTATAAAAAGAAAAAAACATGCTTTATATCACTGGTGGCTAGGGTGAGATGAGGGAAGTGGACTGGCAAATTTATCATAAAATGAGAGCTATAAACCCACTTCTCTCAACTGTGAGTTGGTCATATAGACAACAAAAATAGTTAAATTATAGAAATTTTGAAGAATATAATATCAAACTTTACTTTGGAATATATGAACTAAGTAGAATTCCGTATACAAAACTAGAAAAAGAATTTTTCTCATGTCAAATTCATAATCAACATTTATAAAAATTAACCACACTCTATCCATTAAATAACTAAAATATTTCAGAGATTTTTGGCAATCACAGTATGGCAGCACATAAATAAAAGTCAATCTCTTTATATTTTGACACTAATTGCTTTAAGATATCTCATGAGTCCTTAAAGAACCCATTTAAAGTCATTTTGAACTGAATGATTGAGAAATTTCTTGGTTTCAAAATTTGCAGCATGCAGTAAAAGAACACCCACAGTAAAGTATAGACTTAAATGCTTATGATGGAAAAAAGAGGAATAACTGGAAAGTAATTAATGACCAATCTAGAAATGTGAAGAAGGAGCATCAGGACAGCCCGCCCCCCAAAACAATCAAATAGAAAATGATAATGCAAAGAAAATCAAAGGTAAAGCTAGTTCTTTACAAATATAATCAGAAACATAAAATAATTAAAAATGATTAATTAGGATTTTAAAAAATGAACAAATATCCAATAATAATGATTTTTAAGGATACAACTACAGATGTAATATAGATTAAAATTTAAAAAAATTAAAAATAATTTATTTTAATAATTTAAAAATGCAGATGAAACAAAGACAAAGTAATATAATATAAAATTTGCTTAAGAATAAATGGAAAAATCTGAATTTTATTATAAAGAAAACAATATAGATAGCAGGTCAAAATAATTGCACTGGTGCATTTTATCAACATAACCAGATCATTCCAGATAGTTAAAACTGAGAGACAATTTCACTACTCATTCTTTGAAATTAATATAATCTTAATGTGAAAAAATAAAGAACACTATGAGAGAAGGAAATTATATCCACTTTTACTTATAATTATTGATGTAAGCATTCCAAACAAAATATTACTCAATTAAACTCAACAATAAATAAAAATAGTAAGACATCATGGCCGAGTTTATCACATGATTGCAAGGGTTCTTTTACATTAAAGAACTACAACTATCATTTACCACATGATCAGATTTAATAATAAAAAGGTAATTACCTCAAAATACACTATAAAACATTTTATGTAATCTCATATTTCATCCTTAAAATTTTCTAGATGAGTTAGAACATAAAGAAGAATATTTAATTAATCTAATTAGATACATTAAGGATAAACACTGAAAATCAGAGTAAACATCATTGTTGATGGGAAAATGTTAAAGCCATTCATTTGGCAACAATGGCGGCTACTCAGGTTCTCATCTCCCCATGCAGTCTCCAAAAAAATAAAAACTCCAGAAATAAAACTCCAAAAATAATAAATGTTCTTGTCATAACTAGAGGGGTCCCCAACTTTAAAACAACTGAATATAGAAAAAGAAAAAAAACCCACTAAATTCTAATAAAAGACCTTTATACTCCTGCCAGAAGATTTGTGATCAAATGCAGTGTGCAAAACTCTGCAGGCAGAGAGAATAGGGGATCAAATGACATCTAAAATCACTCTAAAACCAATGCCAGAAAGAGAAAATCGCCCTGTGTAAAAATACTCCCCACAACTCCCCACCTGACCTCCCGTAAAAAATAAAAAAATAAAAAAAAAAATAAAGGTTCCTGGTAGATGACAGTTCTGATACAAGGATTGAAAACGTAGTCTTCAAAGTTTACTTGAGAGTCAAAGTTGCAAAAAAAAGGATGAGAAGCCTTTTGGCAATTAAATAGTGAAGGGGTAAAGAAACCAAAGGGGAAAACCGATTGATTAAAAAATAATATAATAACATATAATCTCTCTCCCTCTTCCTTTTTCCCTTTACTTCCTCCTCCTCCCAATATCCCCAATCACAAATACTCTGCTATACTAAAGAGGGCACCTTGACCTAGGAATCTTGCAACATACATATAAATTCATGCACGTGAGAAAAAAGCTAAGCAAAGATGTTGGATGTATAATCAATAAATAAGATCTACCTATAGAATGCACAAACTATCCAAACACATAGCTTTAAAAATAGAGCCCATGGGTCACCTGATGGAAATATACACTAGCTACAAATTGATCTGGCTGAAAATTTATGATCAAATGGATCAGTTACTTCTATGATTAAGTAACAATTTACAGAGGAATGCTTAAAACAACATCACAGGATGGCATCAGCAAATTTCAACTGTGAGAACTTTTACAAAGCAGACACTCAAGAAAAAGGCCAGGCCAAACTAGTTGGGTGTCCTAGATTCTTCAACCTCATACTGATTAACAGAATACCATAAAATAAAAATAACCAAAAGCGGGGGTGGGGGGGTAGGGGTGGGGCTTGATCTACCAATTCAATTGTACTTCAGTGACTCAAACATAATCTCATTAAAAATGAAATGAAAAGGTAAGAAATATTTGTTTCAGCCAATCTTTCTAGAAATCCAGAGAGTCTGTCAATAATTTGCAGAAGAAATAACAGCACACAGGAGTAACATAGTGAGTTTACTCAAATAGCAAAATTGATATAAGATATGCACAACTGTCAAAAGAGTATCTGAATACATCTCTTGCTTTGGAATATGAAATAATGAATGTTTATTTCTATGGAGAATAACATTTTTTAAATATTTTCTTTTCAAGTTTCCCCAAGATAAATATGTTATCAGGGTAACAATGAATAGTGCTAAGATTCACTTACATTTGACAGTTCTATGACTCCCAATAGCTTCTCAGTCTTACAAAGATATTTATTTCAAGCAATCCTGTCAAAGTAATTTTTCATCACAACTATTTTCCACTTCAAATGATAAAAAGCCTTTATCTTCTATAATCTACTAAAAGTTAAATTTTCTGATTTGCAACTAGACTGTTTAAAAGCTGAGACCACAAAGTATCAAATTATATTTAAATATAATACTTTGGAAATTAGAAAACAAGCAGAAAGCTCATTTTGGTATCATTTGTACATCAAGACCAACCAGAAATTATACAATAACAATTTTTTTCACAAATTGCTAGAATTATTACTAGTTCTAAATAAAAGTTTATAACACAAATTATTTTATTACAATCATTTGATGAGCCTCTACTAATGAGAAATAATATTATATACAGTCCCCAAAGTGGTAAATTCAATATATTGAAAGATATTTTACCAGATAATTGTATAGAGATATCATACAAATCATACAAAGGTGTATGCTAGTTCTTTTGTTCTTTTGTTTGCTTTAGTTTCTAAATTTACTTACTTTTATTTCATCTTTTCTTTTTATTCTTTGTAATTAATGTACCACATATATTTTCTTACTATTGGCTATATATTTTTAATCTGAGGTGTTGATAGTCTGATTGAAAGCTATCATTCTCTGTAGGAATTATAAAGGGGGTTTATAATCTATTAAAACTTCACCCATCTTAGTATGGCAAATTATTACTAATCATTAAAATACTGTGTTAAAATAATCAGTAAAGATCATTCAAAGCTAAAATACCTGGCTAAAATGGAATGTCTTTTTTGGTCATTTACAAACCTGATTATCGTCTGACTAAAGTATACCAAAGCAAATAGATCAAGAGCAATTACTTTACATCTGTACAAATTATATTCCTAAACTAAATTTGAACAAGTAAAGGCAAAAGTATGTGAATTATTAGAGAGTTATTGGGAAAAGCTTACTGGTTTTTTCTTACTAATAAAATATTATTTGAAGGCCTAGACACCCAGGATCTTGAGTTACTTCCACCATCCTTCTTGGGATTAAGAGGAGGAAGGGATGCAAATTCCCAACTGTTAAAAGGGTTAACTGATAGAGGAGAAAGTAAATCATGGTTGAAACAAAACATTTGGCTGCTTCAGCTGGTAACAGTAAAACAAAGATTCCATGGCAATTGATCTCTAAGCTATTTCACAGAGCTAAAATTCTATAAGTCTCTCTTTATGGGGTGACTGGTAATATTACGTGAAACTGGAATGATTCAAATGCTTTAAGGATAATATCTACATAGCCAACAAACCAGAGCTTAATAGGTGTTTAATAAAACAAGATACAGTGGCCTATAGCATGGCACAATACAAAGAGAATCAAGAAGCTTGCCTGAAAGCCCTGTGTTAAATTCACGGCTCCTCCCCATAACAGATGCATTGTTTTGGGGAAATTGCTTAACTTTGAGCCTCAGTATTGTCATCTATAAAACAGGAATACTATATACATATCTTTCATAAGTTTTTTGTCTGGAAAGTAAATGAGGACTAGCACAAAGTCTAGCACCTAACAGATATATCACTGTATATATGTGTACATATGTGTATATTTAGGATAGATATATATCCTTGTGCAATTGAATACTTCACAGGTATGTATAACTGTATTCTAATAAAAGTATAGCTATTAATTTGGTGTTTCTAATTATTTATTGAGATTGATTCTCAGAAAATACTCTTTCAATAGCCTCATTCAGTCAAAGTGACAAAATTATCCAAAATGATTTAGCATTGTGTTTACATGTGATTGGATGTTCATCTTCTCCATGGTGCATTTCAAAGCTGTAGATTATTCATGTCAGAATGATACAGCCATCTCCACATCCTCCTTTCCTTTTGATCTCTTTTTTCACCATTTAAACAAAAAAAGAGTTACAACATAGAGGTGGATGTGTACTGGGTTTTTAGAAATGAATCCTAGATTTTTGATTTCACAAAGTTTAAAATAATGAGAAAAATATAATTCATGACATAGGTTATCACGATTATAAAAATATATACATATATTATTTTGTCTTTAAAATATAAAATATATTGTTTTTATAAGAAATTTGCCACAAAAAAAAGTTAGTAGGAGATACTGTCAAAGAATAAAGGATCGTCTTTTAAAATTGGCCAAATAAACCTTCCTAAATATTTCACTATGTTGTTCTCTTTTAGCTCTTTTATAGCGAACTGGTAAAAATTTTGCCACAGAGCAGCATTTGGGAACCCCTACTTTATCATACTTTTCGAATTCATAATAGATACCTCAAAATAAATGTATTTTAGAGAGCCATGTACTCCAAAAATGGAAATACTGATCAAAGCTGATTTTCCCATTTACTTGAATTTGGAACACATTTTTTAATTAATGTATATAAAAAATAATATTTTCAAAGTGACTTAATTGAAGACATTAAAATATCAGAATGGATATTGTTCTCTTTATTTTTTTCCCCCTTTATTATCTATTTTCTAGTTTCCTAACATCCTGGGTAAACAATGCCCCCATGTAATATTTGAGTGGTGTCAAAACAATGATGTATAAAGATGTGATCTCGACACATAATCCTACTGTGAGGAATATTGTCTGAATCCAGCATGTCACCACATGTTGGCCCCTTCTGCCTCCTGTGTGACCTTTTTTCACTTTGATATCTCTTTTAATCAGACCATCTGAAAAGAAGCAAGCACCATATGAGGTTGGGAGATATGACTTCCCAACTCTCTTTGCATCTTTTATCTCCTTGGGGAAAATTAATCTTTCTATGTTATCCCTTTACAGCAAGATATTTTAATAATAGAAAAATGTATGTTGAGTTTAGCAGTTGCTTTAATTAAAAGGTGATCACTAGAGGGATGATTTCCTAGCTGGTTGCTGACTTGCAAACAGAAAATAATTGGCACATACAAACCAGCAAGAGGGATGACACTCAGAAGCTGTTGACAATAAAAAAGTAATAATGCAATAAAATCATTTATGTTTATATAGGGGATGCTGTATTTATGTTTATTTCCAGTTATTAGCATTCCAGAGCTTAGCAAAGACATCACTTTGAACTTTCTTCCTTGTATTACCCATTCTCTCTCCCTCACAATTGATGAGCTTGACAATCTCGTTAAACTGCCAAACATATAATTTGCAGAGAGGCTCTAACTCGCCAGCCCCCGGATAGCAACAAAGTGATGGTTTAACACAAACTTGGCACTGATTTTAATGAAAAATTTGTTTTATAAGCCAGGTTGCTATCACATCACCCTCCTTGAAGTCTGCACTAGCTTGAGGCAAAACTAAAATTAGAGGACAGGGATAGGATTTGGTGATCTCTTAAGGCTCGTCTAACCTAGAGTTGTATTGTTTCCTCTTCCCCATACCAATGATATACTCTTTTTCTTCTAATGACTTCTGATATCTTCTTTATATATGGAGAATGTTTACATTGTCTATCAATTGTAGTCAGCTAATAATTCAGGATATGTATTCAAGAGGTTTTCAAAGTTTATTTCTAAAGAATGAGAAGATGATAAATTGTTTTCTTAGTTTGTCTTTTTGCTTTGATAGTTGTGTTGTTCCTTTTATTTCTGGTGGGGGAGATCAATACAAGTGTGTGTGGGGTGAATCTTACAGAGAATTGGGGCAAGAGAGCTCAGGAAAGGAAGTCACCGGCTTGGGAATTAGACCTTGGAAACGCTTGGGGAGAGAGAAGACTACCTTCAGTCACTGTCGTAGTATCCTAGAATGGATTTGGTAGCTAAGACATTGTCTGGAAGCCATTTATCCTTCCCTCCAGCAAAAATATTCCTCTCTGGCACTAAAAATTATTTTTAGAAATTTTGTTACAAGGATATAACTTAGGACCTGTTTTGAATGAATACTGCCTATCAGTTTCACAACCCTTTGCTTAGTCCAAAAAAGCTCTAGGACCTCATAGCTCTGGGGAGAGACTGGTCTGGATCTCTAGTGGGTGGTGGTGGGGAAGGCCATTGGGAAAAAAACTTCAACTGCTGAACAAGATATGGACAGACATCAGTAACAGCCTCATTACTGTTTATAGTCAAATCAACATAGATATTTTAGAAGCAGAGTCTAAAATCAAACTTTTTCTTTTTTGAGACAGAAGACTTCTAAGAAATATAATGCTCTGAATTGCAAGCTCTTCAGGCTAAGATCCTAGAAACAATTACTCTTGAAAACAGTTACTCTTCTCTGCCATTGATAGAAAGATTGAAGCACTAAATTAGGTAGCCACTGAAATGATATGTTATATTCAACAAGTTAAATGAGCTATTGTTAATTAAGAAGTTGAACATGAAGTATTAGTGCTTTTTAATTGAAGAGGACCAGGGAAAAATTACCAAGCATTCAGTAGATTGATTTTCTTCAGAAGCTTAGATAAGCAGGCTATTGGCAACACAGAACTCTGTGAAGTAAATAGCATGGTTTCTGGCACAAGGGTAGAATTTGGGGACAGATGCCAACCACTGATGAAACAGATCAGTGAGGACAGACAACAGTCCAAGAAAAACAAATAATCAAAAATAGAAAGTAAAGTAACAAAATATGTTATTTTTCCTTATCGGAGCAGCCAAAAAAAAAAGAAAAAAAAAAAAAACAACCCTGGTTTACTTTTGGAAAAAATAGAGCTAATAAGAATTTCAGTAAACAACATTTACATTGATAAGGAAATCTTTGCAATGATATACAATAAAAACTGATATATTGTTCTACATGTTTTTCTGCCTATAGGTTTAAGAGCAAACACTAAGGAAAAAAAAAACCAGAATGTAAACTCCAAGGAAATAAGATTCATTTGCCTGCTGTATTTTAGCATTAGATTTTAATAATCATATGATAATAGGAATCTATAATGAAAAATGAAAAAAGTATATAAAGCAAAGCTAAGTGTGCACCTAGTATTTTTTAAGATAGTAGTGTAAGATATAATTATATAATATATCATCTCATATGCAGAAAAATCACAAAACAGAAATGATAGAAAATTCAAAGGTGATTACTCATTTTAACACATTAATATTTATAATCACAAGAGTATCTTTAGGTTCTAAGATACAGACTATTCTAATTTTAATAGCAATTATATGACCCTAGCAACCTAAGCTGACAGAAGCAAGAATGATCAACATAAATGTTTTCCAAAAGAGGTTTTATCTGAAAATGAAAAAACCTTATTTGTACCTAAAAAGGGATTTTATAGAACTCTGGGAAGATATTTTCACAATCCTACCAGCAATATAGGTCAGATTCTACAATCATTGAAGAGCCTACTTACTCCTAGTTCAACAAGAAGATCATCGGAACATATATGTGACATGCAGGGTTAACCATAAAAGGCTACTTGACATTTCCTATCAGGAAAAAATCAAGTATGCTTCCAAATAGCAAGAATAACTAAAAACTAAGCCTCTAAGTAATCTAACAGGATTTAATACATTTTGCTGTGCTAATCACAACACTGTAACATGTGAGATGTTATCACTTTCCAGCACCCAGATCCTATCATTGTTGGGCACTTTTTCATTCATAAAACATTTGACTAAAGGCATTTTGAACATCAGATGTTAACTTCCTAGATAAGTTCAGTACTAAAATCATCAGATACCTTACTTATTCTCTATGGCCTCAGCTAGATTTCCCTTGGCCATTCAATCCAACTCAAAGAAAGAGCCTCTTATCTGGCATAGTTACTTATTTTTTAGCTGGTGATTGCGTAAAAACACTCGTGATGAGGCAGAGTAAGTGGGCAGGAAGTTACTCTTTAAATATCCAGTAAATGAATGTAAAGTATTTTTTATTTAACAATACATATATTTTCTAGAAATCATTTTTATGTGTATTAAAATATTGTGGATTTCTTATTATTTTTCCTAGGCTGGGTTACTTTTTCTACTTCAGTCATTTCAGAAGTGTGGTTGTCTATGGAGTAGTACTAAATGAATGATTATAATCAGGTCTCTAAAGTCACACTACTGAGATTACAATCTTTTCTCTGTCACGTATTAGCTGTTAATCCTGGGCATGTTATTTAAACTTTCTGTGTATTAGTTTCATTCTCTCTAAATAATAGCCTATAACTCAAAGTGTTGTTAACAATCTTATTTGAGTTGATAACTTGAAATCTATGTTCTTAGAATATAAAGAGCACAAGAATTGTCACCTATTATAATTAAGCAAAACCTTTTAATTTTTAGAAATGGGTCTTTAAGAAGTATATAAAAACATAACTTTAGGTATATAATTTCACCTACATTTTGGTATTCAAACATGTTGATTACAGTTCTTACACTTATGAGAAAATACAAAAATAAAACCAGCTTCTAGCTCATAAGTATACAAAATCTTGAAATGTATATTATTTTTACATGTTATATATAGTTTATAGTATTATTTAGATTCTAGATCTCAGCTTTTTAAAAGAATACAAATGCAATACACACATCTGTGGAAATACACATAAACGCATACTGAAAACAAGAAGAGGCTCCACAAATGCAAGTTCGATAAAAGTTTACCGGATTTAAAATTGAGATAAGATATTTTACTATAAAAAAAATTTATTTTCACATCCATTATTTGTATGATTTTAAATATATAACTCCCCAATTAATTTAAGTATATATTTTGAACTTGGTTTACTTCTAGTAATATTTCAAAATATTTTAAAAAATAAGATCTTAATAATATCTAAATCAAAATATGTAGACGACTTCATTGAGTTAAAGGAATAAGGAAAAATATGTTGCATGTCTACTGATAGTGACAGTTAAATTTATCATCTTTGCTTAGAGAGAAAAATACACACACACACACACACACACACACACACACACACACACAAACACACAAAGTAGATCAGAATATTTAGCAGCAAAATTGTATAGTTGTTTCAGGAGGATGCTTAATACTATTTTCTAAGTGTACTATTTTTAACTTTTAATAGTTACAGTTCTCCAGCTCTTTATTACCATTTGTCAGTAACTTTGATCATTTTCCCTCTCTTGAAAGGAATAGGAAGGTTTATATTTCCTTTATCTAATTGATCAAAATAATTCACCCCTTGATTGTAAGTCAAAATACAACTCTTCACGAAAGCATTGTTGGAAATTAAAAAATAAATATATATACACCCACACACACATCTAGAATTTTTAGAAGATGTTTTGGTGTTTTAGAAGAGTATAAGCAACTTAAGGTAGAAATGAATATATAATTACAAAATTATTAATTTTCAGAAAAATGTTAATTAATTTTTCAGGAAAATAATCTTTAAAGTTTTGCATTCAGAGAGCTAGATATTCCTTTTATATTGGATTATCTTCTCTGCTTTTATTTTGTTTTCATTTTTGAAATGACCATTTTTAATTTTTAAATCTTATATTTTACTATTTTGTCTTCCTTAATTTTTTTTTCCTTGGGAGTCATAATACTGTAAACTACCAATTTTATTCTAATCTTAATTGTGTGTGTGTATGTGAATGAATTATTTTGTTTACATTTGCACTTGTCTATCTACTGTGTATTCTGTAAAGCATTTCAATGATTCGATCCAGCAAACATTTACTGATTTGATTTATATTTGCATTTTTCTGACTCTATAATCGCATCTATAGAATGGTGATAGAATAAACAATAATTTATATAAATTTATTATATAATCTCTAGATTATTGCCTATTCTACACAGATATTATCTATCCATATGTAATACTGTATGCTGATAAAAGTCTAAACAGTGGTTACTTTTGGAATGGGACAACAGATGGAAGATGGTGAGAGAGGCTTCTGAGGTATTGGTAAATTTTATTATCTTGAAACAGGCATTGACTCTGAAAAGATTTGTCAAACTATATACTTGAGATTTGTGTCCTTTGCATATGTATGCTGTACAGTAATGAATGTTTACAATGAAATATACACATATAACGTGCATTTATACGGTTAAAGTGGCTAGGCATACATATGTCTATAAATAAACTAAGAATAATATTCTCTTGGAGCAAGTTAAGTCATCATACTTTACTTTGACAACACAAAAGCAAATTTGAGAGAAACGCTTTTTTAACCAACAGATGTATGTTGATTTTTTTTCCCACTATGCTTGTCCTTTTGTGCTGTAGAAAACAGAAAGATGTAAAAATTTAAAAAAAGATAAAAAAATAAGTCATGATACCTGTTTTTCTACAACTCCTGCTTCATAATTAGGTTATGAACTCATTGCATTCGGGCAGTATTATTAATCTCTGTATCCTCACACCTAGCACTGTAGTGTTCAGAAGCAAGTATGAGTGTCTAATAAATAAAAACTCAGTGAAGAGAGAGGTAGCTGGATACATGAACAGACACATAGATCTGCATACCACACTTTAACGATACAGTCGGATCCATGAGTTCTTAGGAAACAGAGAGAAGCTATGTTTAAAAACTTGAGACACTAATTGACATAAATGTCACAAAAATACAGATCTTGCTAAAATGAGGAAATGTGTTCTACTAAAATAAACCTTACACAGGTGGGAGAAATAACTTGCTTACATGACAGGATAAGTGGAACCCCCTTTGTGGAAGCTTGCATAAGGAAGGCTTTATCCTCATGAGCGGCTTCACAGGGCTTCCAGGAGTGTAAACAGCCTTAGGCTGTCTGTAGAAAATAGTGGTTCACAAATGTCAGATCCTAGCTATGAGTTCTCTGGTCCCCCATGAGTTGGAGGGGAAAAAAAGGACCACGTAGGGCAATTTTCATAAAGTTAAATGTACTTAGTTGAAAGAGGATTATTTTTAAAAATACTTTTGCAGACTATAAAGTGATATTAAGATGAAAAAAGCTTCACACACTTTAAATTTTCCTAGTTCCAGAGACATTTTGTACAACAGTTACTTTAAAATGAGCTAAGAAGCTATATGCTGTTTTTTAAGTGTCTGATGCTATATCCTGAATATTGATACATGGTTGGGTAGATGGTTAGCTCAATAGTTAATTGATAGACAGATGAATTGATACATGCATACATACATATATAGTCTAACATATAAACATAAAACTACAAGTTAAAAATAATGCTAAATTAAATGTATATAAACATTAAGTGCAACTCAATTCTTATGAGGTTATATAAGTATTATATTTAAAGTGTAGTCTACTGTCATGCCACCCTGAACAAGCCTGCCCCTGTCTGATTTCGGAAGCTAAGCAAGGTCGGACCTGGTTAGTACTTGGATGGGAGACCACCTAGGAAGACCAGGTGCTGTAGGCGTAAAAAATAAAAAATAAGGGATTGTAAGCTGACAAGGTCCTTGCAATCTATAAGGTCAACCAAGGGTTGCCTCGCCTAAAAAATAAATAAATAAATAAAGCATATGTGTTTCTATCCTTTTCTATTTATGTCTTTTGAGTATGAATTGTGCAGTGACAGCATGGTTTTGGATGTCAGTTTAATTACCATCCACAATTTATTTAAACTTTTTCTCTGCCTTTCTCTCCTTGTTTAAAAAATAGCCAAAATAATACAGTATAACGTTAAGTGAATTAAGTGAAATATAGTATTGTTTTTAAAAATTCTGTTATATTAGTTATTTTGATGATATTTAGCTAAAATAGTATGTGAAGTTCATGTCAATTAAAAATATATGTGTCTTGATAAAGAGCGATGAATTAAAAGAGAAATTCAATAAACCATGAGTGCAAAAGAGAAGAAAAAGCCACCATGGGCAGGCTTCACATTATGAATTATTATTTGTAATCTGACTTTATTCTATTTATCAACTTTTTTGCTACAGACATCAAAAAGTACAAATCAAGCGATAAAAATTTGGTTTTTCACTGCTACATGCATCCTCCTTTTTATTCAAAAACTTATTTTTAGCATGACTTTCTCTTTGCTACTATGAAATTTTCTCATATCTCCTCTTCTACTTATATTTATTATCTGTGAAAAGGGCTACAAGATATTTCCCTCAGTTGAAAAAATCTAATTTGTATTTCATATAAGAATCCATAATTGCATATTTTGAGTGTGGTTTTCATGCTAGCCGTAAGGTTTAGTTCCATTACTTGCATTTTAGTCAACCTGGAATATGACCAAGTATAACATTTTTGTTCTACATAGATAGCTTCTAGTGAGTCCTGTGCTTTCAAGTACAACAGTAAATTAAGAATTTGCTAATAATCAAGATCTAAATATTTCCACATTCATTTTGTTTCTGAATTACTAGTCACTATTTATTTCTTCTAATAATTTTTTTTTTAAACTCGATTTATGCTTAATCTATTCCATTTCCTTCCTAGGAATGGCATGATTAAACTATAAAATGTGGTCACCACTGTCACATCTTTAGAACATAGGGATTTGTGTGTCTATGATGGTTTAACTAAGAGTTGTATTAAATTAGAACTCTAAAAAGAATATTATCTGTTAGTATATTTTCCCCCCAATATCAGCAACTTAAAATATCTCATTTTGGGAAATGTTAACTTGGAAGAATTTAAGTTTTCTTTTGACCTACTAAGTGCTATAAAAAGGTCACAACAGTGGGGCTTCTATTTGCTAGCAGTCTTATTTCTTGACTCATTGAAATTAGAGGGACCATTAAAGTTTCAGCAGTTGAAAATTATACATTAATTAGAACTAGAAGTAAGACACCATGGAGTACAGGTGATAACCATAAATCAGAACAATTAGTCTGTCTAGAAAAGCAACATGATTAAATCACAGTCCCTGTACCAGGTGCTCATTTAGTCTGAGGTTGCAAAGTTTTTCCAGTTCTTATAAGATAACCCTGTAGAAGGAGCTTGGATCTGACAAGTATACATCATTCAGAATTATTTATTACTTCAAGGAGGCATTGGTATACTAGTGGTTGTTATTTTTACAGAAAATGTTTGATTTGTGGAGGAAAAAAATGACATTAAAAATGTTAAATTTCCTAACTATAATGTCACATTTTAATTTAGGATAAACCTAACACTTAAATTGGAAAAGATATTAGAGTATATATACCTTTTTTTTCTAATGATTGATATCAATTGAGACTAATAATTATGTTCATATTGCCATTTTGTTGTAATACTGGCCTTGGGAAATATATTAAACTACTATATATAAGTGGGATTATTTTATAATTTTTAAAATATTATTCTAAATTATTACTTGAAGTCTCTTTTTATTTTTTCAAAGATTCCAGTGCGCTTTAAGTAGGAAAATACATATTTTGAGTGACAGAAAATGAATAACAATGTACAAGAAAATAATTATATATTAATGTTGTATCTTTCTGTAATATGGTAATATCATCATCCACTGTCTAGAATTTAGATGTGCAAACACACTCTACAGTAGTTTGATAGAGTACATGTAACCTAACTCCTGCCCTCAAAAACATATTCGGAGAGAAAATGAGATGCTTACACAAGGAATAATGTAATATTAAAAGTAATAAGTATCATTAGACAATGATAATGCAAATAAAAACAGTAAATTCAATAATTCGATTAATACACAATATTAAAATATAATAATAAATAATAATTCTTTATTATATATAATATAGAACAATTCCTTGTTTTATATATACTAGAACTATCATCATTTTTATAAAATGTTATTTTTGGACCTTAACTAAGTTGTAGAGATTATACCCTATTTCCATCTCCTATCAAAACTTCCAGTAGATTTCAGGCAGTAGCCTAAGCTATTAGAATATAAATATGAATAAAATATAGTTTCTGATATTGAATAACTCACAAATAACAGAAAGTTATAGACATAAACAATTACAATACTGAGCATTGTCAGCAGAATTAAAGTGTATACAAAGGGCTGTGGTAGCTCAGAGGAAAGAGAATCTGATTTCTGCAGAAGTCAGAAAGCTTTCTAAACCTTTCATCCTGAAATTTAAAAAGTGAGTAGTATTGTTCAGGTGGAAAAGGCTGGGAGGACATTATGAAATTGAGAACAACTCATATACAAATATGGAAAGATGTGTTTTACTTTTTGAGAAGAGTTAGGACTTGGGCTTAGTCAAAACATAGATTGTAAAAGGAAATTGGGAGATGACTCCCAGAACACAGAGTTAAAGAGAGAGAGAGAGAGAGAGCGCGCGCGCGCGCACACACGTGTGCATTTTATAATACATTGGTAATTATATCTTATATACATTAAGGAGCCGTTAAAATCTAAAATAACTGAGTGCAAAAACAGGTTTGAATTATGGAAAAGTCCCCCTGAACAACTGTTGGAGTGGATGGGAAGCAAAGAAACTAGAGAGAAAGACCAATTAGGTTGGAAATGTAGGGGATGATCAAGAGACTGCTAGTAACCCTGAGTTATAATAAAGAGTGAGTGATCAGAGGATTTTAAAGACACAGAAGTCAAATATTTTACAAACTGGAATGCTTGTTGTATTTGGCATTTGCAAAGACATGGATGACTAATTTCCATGTAGCCATTCACTGGCCATCTGAATGGTAAAAGAGAGGATGTAGAAAAGGAGACATAAAGGAGAGACCTTGGAAAGAAAAAGTAGGTAGGATTTAGAAATTCATTAGGTCTAAGAGATTGTTAAGATTGAAATCAGCCAAATAATTTATTTTCAAATGACACAGATGGCTGCGATTTTAATACAATTTAGGAGTCCACAAAGAAGAAAGTTTTCAGAGGGAAGAAAATAGTTTTTGTTTTATATAAATTACTGATCAGAAGTTAGTTTTTTTTTTTTTTTTTTTGTCCTTTACTGAGAAGAGAATGGCTGAGAATATTTATTCTAGTCATTTGAATGAAGAGATAGTTCACCCATGATCATGAATTGATCAAAAGGTACAAACTTCCAGTTATACAATAAATCAGTCATGGAGTTGTAATATACAGCATGGCAACAACATTGTCTTATATATTTGAAAGTTGTTATAAGAGTATATCTCAAAAATTCTCATCACACACACAATTGTAACTATGTGTGGTGATGGATGTTAACTAGACTTATTGTGAACATTTCTCAATATATACATATACCAAATCATTATTTGTATACATTAAGCAAATATAAGGTTGCCTTCCAATTATGTCATAATAAAACCAAACAAAAAGAACAAATTCACTTTGAAAGATAGTTCATAAATGAAGGGGCAATCTAAAGAGAAAACATTGATCATGTTTATATTCAGAGAGTTGATAACAAAGGAGGAACATATAAAGAAGATGACAAGATAAAGTTGAGCAAAATATGAGTATCATACGACCCAAGGAAGCACAGAGTTTCACAGGGTTTCTTCTAGATCAGATGCTCCAAAGATACCGACAAGACAAAGAAAACCCTTGCATTTGATGGCTGGAGGTTACTAGTGATCTTCTAAGTTAGTAATTTCATTACATAGCTGGGATGGTGCTTAAGGGAATAGATCCTAGGTAAATACTTAATGGAGAGAAGGCAAGAAAATGGAGTTAGTAAATGCAAACCACTTTTTGAGAAAACCAATAAGAAAAAAATAAAAAAAGAACATGATATTTTAGAGAAATATGTTTTTTGAAGTAGAAACTCCACTTATATATTGCACTCAAATAAAGGGGAAGTGAAGAAAGAGGTTTACTCAGAAGTGGTAATAATGACTTTATGAAAGTGAAGATGCAAAAGAAAAATCAAGGTGATATTAATCAGTACACTTTGTGACTAGCTTCTTGTAAGATTTATAAGAAGAACCCAAGAGGGACAAGAATGATGAGGATAGAAAGTCTCCAACTCCTTTTTGATGTACGCCATAAAGCCAATCTAAAGCTAGCCTCTTTTTGAACAGAATACATTACATCACCCCAACTCAGACTTTTGAGATTTCCTAAATCCTTCTGTCTTAGTATTATTTTAACATTTAAAATCTTGGTATTCAAAGTATGGTTCATATACCAGAAGCGTTAGCATCATCGAGCAACTTGTTAGAGACATAGATACTAAGGTTCTACCCTAGACTTAAGAAATTATAACCTGCATCTTAAAAAGATCTGCAGGTATTTAATCTATACATTCTATTATGAGAAACACTGATTTATAACATATTAAGGTAAATAATATGTTACTACTTACTTATATGTCGCTGATGGATTTGCTATCTATTGATTTATTAGATAAAGTACAGTCTGCTTCTTTGAAAGAATATCTGTCGATAGGTGATTTTTTTTTTTTTTTTTTTTTTTTGCCAAGAACCAACACATATTTAATTTGTCCTTAGAAATCAGGGAGATTAAACACACAATAAAATAACCTTAAAGAGTTAAATTAAGTTTGAACAAAAATATATGATATCACATATTAAAGTAATATTTAATATGTATAGAATGCAGGATTTTTTTTTTCTGGTTTAAAAGTAGTTACTTGAATAATTTTAGCTTTTTGCTAAATGCTTCTGCAAGATGACTGAAACACTTACAAATAACATCAATATAACATATAAAGTGTTTTTACATTTCATTTTACATTTGCCAAGAAGGAGATAACTTCTATTATCCAAAATAGAAACTTCTCTTAAGAACTCAAGGTCTTTGCTCTCCAAGATTCTAGAAGTGCATAATAAAATATTGATAGCATATAATGATTAAATTATCAATTTTTCTCTACTAATAAAAGTATTTTATATTAAAACATATTTTAAGAGATATACTTACTTATAATATTAAAGGTTAATTCGACTACTTTAACCCGTTTTGTAGTACATACTAATGTATATAAAAATCAAAGAAGTCTAAATCTTTTCATTTTTATAAGTAGAATGATTATTCAATTAAATATTTTTATCAACTTGCCCCATTTCTGAGAAAGTATTAATGTAAGGTATTGAAATACAATTAAATCACTTTAAAATTTACTGTGTTTTCTGCCAGTGATGTCAGAAGACAAAGAGAGAGGCAGCCATGCTCAGTGCAAAGAGTGTACCAGGCTTCTAAGTGTTAACAGACTATGGTTTGCCCAGCTCCTTGGCCAATTACTTAAACTCTCTGAGCGATCGTTTCATCTATAAAATGAGTATAATATCTCCTTACAAAGTCCATTTGAAGATTAACTTAAATAATCTAAGTAAAACATATAGCAATGTTAGTAGCACATGAATACTGAATAAATGACAGCTATTTTTTAAGAATATTAGCAGATCTCTTACAGCTACTCAGATTGCCACACAGTTTGTTTTGAATTACTAATCTGGGGAGATGTACAGTCGCAGCATAAGAAAACTACAAATTGTTCTGAGATCTCTCATTTATTAATATTCATGTGTTATATATT
Organism: Eidolon dupreanum; assembly: GCA_028627145.1. Taxonomy (NCBI): domain Eukaryota; kingdom Metazoa; phylum Chordata; class Mammalia; order Chiroptera; family Pteropodidae; genus Eidolon; species Eidolon dupreanum. Next base: position 113,045,571 of record CM053509.1, on the reverse strand, counting down.
TTGGATAAAAACTCTCTCTCCTAAACAATTTTGATTATTTTAAAATATCTCACTGAGATTATCAAGCCTCTTGCACACATTGACATTTCTTGTGAAGTTTTTCTTCCAATGTATTATCAGACACCAAAATAGGTAAAAGTTACATTAAATCATGACCATGCATTTGCTAGTTCTTGAAAATTCAATTGTGTATCTAAATATTCCATTAAAGAGAAAAATGAACATAAAATGCAGAAGAACAAAAACCTGTTTTTAGCTGAGAGTGAATGAGAGAAGGTAGGTATTGCTAGAAGAAGTATATTATACAGATTAAAACCAAAGCAAAAAAAAAATTAAAATCTAAAATTTTTGCCTCCATTATCAAATATCATTTGGTCATATCCACTAAAATAATTAGATACCAGCAAAGATAAAATGATAGATCTAGTTAAGAGAACTAAAAGTGAGAAATGCTACTCAACACTGATCATCTGCAATTGCAAATAAATCAATATATAATTTTTAATTAAAACTGCCAGCTGCCAAAGCAACAATGACATAATACATCTGAGTAAAATTTAGAAATGTCATAAAGAAATTCTTGTGTAAATCAGTATTATTTTTCCAATTAAAAATATAGATTGTATTTTGAAGGCAATATCAAATTATATTTTTTGCACTTGTAAGATATATAATGGAAATTATAAAAATTATTGTTAACTAAAACCAGTGTGTTGTTAAAACAAAATAAAAAATACATTGTTGGCAGATTTCCATACTGGAGTCTTCAGAGATCACATTTTTGGGACAAAATATCATTATTCACTATTCAACCTATGCAAGATACAAATCATGTCATGGATAGGACATAACCTATTTTATTTTCAGTTGATTTCTAATGGAACCTAATATAGCAAAATAGTTGAGAGTTCCTTTTTTTGATAGAAAATAGCATTTGATGCATAATAGAATTGGTATAAGAAGTCATTTATAAATAATGCTGCCATACTCATTGTAATAATGCTATGATCACTGTCCATATTATTCAATATGCCATTTCTAAAATAATTCAACAATACATATTTTCTGAAAACATCCAGGGAAAAAGAGTTTCACATGTGGATTATTAAAAAAATATGTTTTCTAAAAATATAACTTTTTTCTAAAATATGTTAATGCTTAATTTCTTTTTTTATAAGCATGTTATAAAAGTTTATCTTATTTTTGATAATGCATTGGCAATACCGCATTCCACTGGGTTTGAAGATGTATTAGCAGTACATGTATATAGCATTCTGGTATATAAAAGACTATTAAAATCTAGAGTCATTTGTCCACATAATAAAGAGCTCCACATTGCTATGCTTTGAAATTCCTTATGTCTAATAGAGTTCTCTCTCATTCCCAGTGTCTACTTCTCAGGAAGTAAGAATTCTCCTACTCACCCTCTAATGTGCCCCTTTAAAATTAGTAATATGAGAGAAAACCATATAATAGCCTATAAAGAGTTGCTGAAAAATAAGAACAGAGACTCTAAATGACACTGAGAAAGATTTCTCTGTAAGAACTGGTACTATTAATGAAAAGGACTAGAGTGTTTCTTTCAGCTATAGAGTTCTGCCTACTTTGAGGTTATTGATTGGATTTGTGATGGTCAAAGTTTGGTATAAGGGATTTCTGAAAGAAAACATGCTTATAGAAAGTTCTACAATTATTGGGGCTCAATTTTATTAATTTTAAGACATTGGTCACAGATAAATTTAGATTTGTATTTTCTATTTCTCTATACCTAGAAGTTCTCCTCCAAGTTGTATTCTTTATCTGCTACTTTTGCTGGTAAAATTCATTTAGGGTGAAAGGGAAGGGAAAAAAAGCTGTCACTTGTCAAATAACCACTGACAGATTCAAATTTACTTAAAATTTGGTAGAAACTTACATAATACCAGGTTTTCCCAAAATCTGAAATTCCATTGAAAATACAACACATTTTCGCATTCCCATTTAGTTGAAATTACATCGTAAATTAATTAAAAATACGTTTTTAAAATTATAATTTAATTAAATTGAAATTTTTTCCTCCATTTGCCAATTCCAGATGATATTTTTGGGGACTTGTCAGGTTCCATTATAAACATCAATTATATCATGAGCCTCTTGAGAACAGTAACAATATCTTTTCATTTCTGTAGTCTTAATTTCATGAGTGAATGCATGTCAAGAGTTTAAGACCTTATAAAACATTCTTATTCTGAATAAATTGACAGATGTTATAAGGTAAGAATATGTGGTTTTACAGACTTTCAAATATCAAAACAAACAGAATAATGTTAATAAAAGATTAGTCAAGTATACTTAATATTCTCTTACAATTTTCTAGATTCTTCTTGTATTTCTATTTATCTTGTAGGTTGTATTATCTATTTTGAAGCATTTCTTCTCATTATTTATAAATTATGAAAACTTATTTTACAAAATGTCATTTTTATGAGCTCGTCAACTAGCATGACTTTAACTTCCTCAATAATTTCTATCTCACATATGGAAAGGCAAGATTGTATGTGCACTTTTTCACTGTGGTAAAGGCATACATGTAACTAATTTTTACAAGGAGGCTTACATTCATGCAGTAAACTACAAACCTGAACAATTAAAAAAACCTAAAACTGATAAATTACTATAAAACAAAAAAACATATAATGAGCTATTTTGATTTATGGGATTCATTTCCATTTCACATAAGCAATCTATCTTAATACATACTACAAAACCTTACATCTGCTTTAGTAAGTAGTACATTTCACATTTGGCTGTTCTAAAAGGGAAAGACTGTATTTGGGTAATATAGCAGATCACTTCTATTTAACAAAAGGCAAAATTTAAACAAATTTTAAAGGGTCAAAAATAAAAGTATGTTTATTCTGTGTTACTGCCTGTAGTGCTGTAATCACCATTTATGTAAGAGTAGTCATTTAATCATATTTTGGAGCTTTAGAGACATTTTGTCTATATATGGTGATTTACCCATGTTTATATATGGATGAATGTGCTTGCTCCAGAAATTTAATTATTGAATACAGTTAATAGATTGTTTTTTTTCTGCATTTTACAATGGATTTACATATATTTATGAAAATATCTTCTAATCTAAAGACACTGTAATTCAGTAGAAAGCAATTGTATAGGTAGATTTTAACCCCCGTGTAAAAAAAGTGTAGAATAGGTTTCTAGTATCACTACTATAAATATCATTTTACTAAGTAGAAAATATGTCAGAATGAATTAATTTTATCTATAGAGTGAATACACTGTAGTGCTTATAGTTTAATATCTTTGTTGCAGAGGTACAATGTAAATAGGAGAGCATATTACTCCATATTTTCCTTTTTGAAACTACATCCTAAATAAGATTAAGTAACTTAGCTTATTGAAATAGTTAATCAGTAGCAGAATAAGAATCCAGAACTCTAAAAAATCTGGCTCTTTCCACAGATCAAGAATTAATTATAATGGAAAGAGTGATTAAGAAACATACTAAGGACTTAGGCCTACGATAATGTAATTCAATTCTTAGTAAATAAATAAAGACAGAAGCTTGAGCAGTTTTATTTCTAGTACTTGATTCCTGATTATGAAGTGGGAGGTAACTCACAATGAACTTAAAGGATTGCTTCTTTGTTTTAGATCATTTTTACTATTTAAAAGATTTTGCATTGTCAATTTTAATGAGTTTTTTTTGTATTGTTTTTATTGTTAATTAAAAGGACTTATAAGAGAACTTGAAGTTTTATTTACCAAGGAAAATATTAATTGAATCCTATTTTATTTTGAAATTCTTCTTTTACGTTAAACAGGACTATATCGTTTTAATCTGAGACCATCCAGAAAGTTGTCTAAGTTATTATCATGAATTGATACCTATCATAATATTTATATTCTTTTTTGAGTATAGTTTTTATGTATGTAGATAGATTAGTTGATATGGATTAGTTGATATGCAGAGAAAGCTGTATTAGTTAATATATGTATATATTCATAAATAATTTGTATATGTATAATATACATGTAGACTGATAATGCAAATGTTCCTATCTACTTTGTAACTTTCAGTGGATAAATATAAAACTCTGGCAATGAAAACAAAAAGATAAAAATAAAATATTTCAAATAATAATTTAGACTACTTATTATCTTGTTTTAAGGGTTGTTTCTTTAAAATGGAACAAATACTGAGAATAAAGGACTTTTGTTAGAGTTACATTCACTTTATCTGAGTGGTTCTCAACATATGGAAGTTTTAGCATCCATGTAGCAATGGCAATGCTTAGAGACAATTTTGTTTGTCAGAATTGGTGGTTACTACTCTATATAGTATATAGAAACCAGGGATGCTTCTAAGCATCCTACAATACATAGAATATCTTTAAATGTCAATAGGGTGAAGGTTAAAAAACCCTGATCTATTCAAACAGCCCTCAAATTGTGGGTTTGGAACAAGATGGAGTCAGATAGCCTAATTAGACAGGACACTTCAGAGGCATGGCATGACTTCCAAGAGTCATTCAATGAAAAAAATAAACCAGTAATAGCTCTCTTGACACAAATACTGTCAATTTTGATGCACAAATGTACATGATTTTTCCTTTAGGATTTAATCCAGCATTAGTGTTCTGAGATCTTGCACCAGTTTAGCAAAACACAAAATTTAAACAAGCCTTTCATTGATTTTAACCCGAAGAACTGAATTTTGAGTTTCTATAGCACTTGAAATCAAATACAAAATAACAGTGATAAAGGAAAATAATATCCATTGAATATTTTCATTTTCTCTGCTTTACTTCTGATTTTGTTTATTGTTGAACATGAAAATAGTAGCCATCTGGGCAAAAGAAGAAAATAATAGCATTTCCCATTTTTAAAAGAAAATGGCAATAACCATAAGCCTGAAGAAATAGAATTCATCAAATTTTCTCCTTTATTGCTTAAGCCTAGGGACACACTGACAGGCTGACAAGTCTGAGATATATTTATAAACTTTGATTGCATTTAATAAAAAACACTCTATTTTACTTTTTATTTCAGTTCATTAATATTTTAATTTACAAACTGCCAAAAGCATGATGCTCTCTTTCAGTCAAAAACAAATTAAACCCACAGGGAAGGAGAAATACTACCCCATGAGAAAAAGTTCTTCCCAAGCTTGTCCAAACTACTAGAATGGTCGATAGTAAGTCTCTGCTAGATGACATACGTATTCTGTAATGCATTGTCATTTTTGAACATACAGGCACCCTTCAGACACTTTATACCAATTAGGCTGACAAAAGCTTTTATAGTTCATCCAACTGGTCCCAGAATAATGCAAATTTCTTTGTTCTATCAGAATACTTGAAACCCAATAACATACCAGGAGGACCTAAGAAATGTATTAAAAGTAGTCTATTACCTAATATAGCTTTTTAAAAACTTCCATAAAATATTCTTTATGGTGTTTATTGTTTTCATTAGAATGGTATGTGATTGCTATAGTGAGAGAATAATTGAAAAGAAGTTATGGATGGATAAGGAATATAAAATACATTAATAAAAAACTCCTTTGCTAAATTAGTCACTACTCTTGTCCACCTTGACTTGTTTGAATGCCTGAAAAAAGAATCCTAATATTCAGCACTCATTAAGCCATGCTCAAACTTTTAAATAAAATAGTTGTAAATGGGCAAGTTTATTTTACTTGGTAAGTGACCCATTACACTGATGTCTACATTTACTATTTTAGAAATGAAATACTCATAGCCTTGCATTCTATTTCTGCCAGATAAGCTCAGATATAAAGTGTTTATTAATATTTGTCTAAGAACTAAGCTTAAAGACATAAATGTTTCTTCTATGTTGTTGAAATAATAATCAAAAACCAAAGAAATTTAGTGTGGGGAAAGGAGATCATGTTTCTGATAAGTGAGGCATGATAAGATGCATCAAGAATGTCACTAATCCACTTAGATCTCTAGATCTCATGCTAGACATGAAACACAAGAAATGTGATCCATACATCTGTCATTAATTACTTCCAGTGAATGAACTCAAGGGATGTCATGAACAGCCAGGAAACAATTATAATAATCAGATTATACCAAGTGCAAAATACAGGGTTCAAGCCATAAATTAAATGTAGTTCAAGGCTAAGGGAGATTAATTTATGATACTTTAAAGTATCATAGAACTAAAATTGAGTTGGTTCATGAAAAGATGGCTCACTTTAGAAAAATAAATGCAGAGCCTCCTAAATCACCCTGTTTCAAGAAAGGTAGGATATTATATAAACCATTCCATTCATGCTCTTTCTTTTTAATTATTTTTTAAATTCGTAGATTTCTTATAGACGGAGGAGAAATTGTTTTGAATTCTACACACTTTGCAGGACTTGTGCTACACAGACCATTGCTTAGACACCTCATCATATAATAAAGAATTTTGGTACTTTCTGCTGCTCTGGGAACTACCGTGTAAGTTTGTGTTGGGCTTAGATTTCTTAATGAGATGAGCCACTTGGTGAAAATGCTATAAATTTAAGGATCTGCCACAAGAAAAGTAGAATGCAAAAGAAATGGTGGCACCTGGCAGAGTCAAAGAAGGCCCACAGTAGGCCTACCATAGACACCATCTTGCCAGCACTTATTCATGCTCTTTTAATCACAGAAACAGCGAGAAACAAAAGAACAGAATATTGGTGAATACACACACACACACACACACACGCACGCACACACACACATATATATATATATATATATAGATATATGTTAGATATATGTGTGTGTGTGTGTGCGTGTGTGTGTATTTGTTGGCAGATTTCACTAAAATTAAGGCCACTTATCTTTGATTTTATAATCTGGGGTTTTGATGAGGTTTAATTTTGTAGCTTTTATCATTAATAGAAATTTCTTGTCCAAAGTTGTGTCTCTCCAATATGTGTGCTGGGAACTCTCAAAAGAACTTCCAGGAAGGTAGATTACCCTCCCTACTCCTAACCAGCAAGTTTAATTTCTAGGTTTCATATTCAAAATAGGATGTCTTGTGCCTAAAGTAGATTATGTAGATATATAATGATATAATGTGGCAAATATATCTTTTATAACAGGTGGCCTATTTAAGCAAAAAGTTTATTGACTATAAATTACTATATGAAGATAAGGGACACAGACTTGCCTCACTGGAGTTTCCTATATAAAAGCTAAGATGAAGTTGAATTTTCTTTATTCCTAATTGATGTAACTGCTACTTCTACCATAGGGCTAAAACATATTTTGTCTCATAACCATTTTTTCAGAGGAGGATCACTGCATTAACACACTTTTACATGGCAAGAAGAGAAACTGCTCTGATAAATCACTGCAACACTAAATACTAATGCAAAATTGAACTGAAAGTTATAATAATTGACTTGGGCTCTGTCCATAGCCATACAAATCTGGGTAAATGTGGGACAATTTTAAGAGCCCTTATGATTAGCAGGAAATATATTTTCAGATATTATACATATACACACACATACATATGTAAAAAAAAATAACAATAAGAATACTACTTCATTAATTTATATCAGCAAGTGAAATATTGCTCAACAATGAGACTGAGATAATTAGTTAGTTTTTGCCACATACACAAAAAAGCTATATTACTTTGGTATGCTTTGCAGGAAAATTAATTGAGATTTATCCAAAGAAAGATGGAAACAAACACTCTAAAAATACCAAATATATATATATATATATATATATATATGTGTGTGTGTGTGTGTGTGTGTGTGTGTGTGTGTGTGTGTGTGTGTGAGATCATATATAATCTTTAAATAGGGAAAGTTTTTCTGAACATGGCAGTAAACTAGAAACAATAAAGAACACAACTAGTAAAATTAATTACATAAAAATCCTGAGTGGCAAAATACATCATAAATGCAGTTAAAAAAAGAAGACAAAGATCAAAAATCCCTGGGCGCTTTTTTAAAATGTACCTTAACGTATAAGAGTTTGTATAACTCAGTAAGAATTTTATGAAAAGTCTATTAAAAAATGGATAATGTACCTAAGGATATAAAGCAGATATTAACAGATCTAAAGAGAAAAATAGGCATCAATATGATAATCATAGAGGACACTAATATCACTACTTTCATCAATGCGTAAATCACCCAGAGAGAAAAATCAATGACAAAACATTGTCCTTAAAGAATACATTAGAACAGATTCACTTGACATATACAGAACATTCCATTCAAAAGCAACAGAATACACATTGTTCTCAAGCAGACATGGAACATGCTTCAGAATAAATCATATGTTAGGCCAAAAAACAAGTCTTAATAAACTTAAAAAGACTGAAATCATTTCAAATATCTTTTCTGATCTTAATCAAATAAAACTAGAAATAAACTACAGGAAGAAAACTGAAAAAATCACAAATATGTGAAGATTAAACAACATGCTCCTGAACAAACAATGGGTTAAAGAACAAATCAAAATAAAAATAAAAAAAAAAAAAAAACACCTTGAGACAAATTAAAATGAAAATACAACATACTAAAACTTATGGAATGCATCAAAAGCAGTTGTCAGAAGCAAGTTCATAGTGACAAATACCTACATCTAGAAACAAGAAAAAATGTCAAATAAAAAAAAAACTAATTTTATACCTCGAGGAATGAGAAAAAGGAGAACAAATGAAGCCAGTTAGTAAAAGGAAGGATGTAACAAATATCAGAGTGGAAATAAATGAAATAGAGATTAAAAAGACAATAGCAAAGGTCAATACAATTAAGAGCTAGTTCTTCAAAAGGGTAAACAAAATTGGCAAGCCTTAGACTAACTTACAATAAAAGAGAGAGAATTCAAATAGATAAAATCAGAATGAAAGAGAAGTTACAACTGATACTACAGAAATACAAAGGATCATAAGATGCTACTAATAAACAATTATATGGCAACAAATAGACAACTTAGAAAAAAAAAAGGATAAATTTCTCGAAACACACAAACTTCGAAGACGGAATCATGAAGAAATAGAAAATCTGAATAGATGAATTACTAGGAGATTGGATTAGTAATCAAAGACCTACCAACGAATAAAAGTCCAGAACCAGATGGCTTCAATGATGAATTTTAATAAATATCTAAAAAAGAAATAATGTCCATCCTTCTCAAGCTCTTAAAAAAAACAAAAACAAAAACTGGGTGGAACATTTTCTAACTCAGTTTTCAAAGTCATCATTACCCTGATGTCAAAACAAGACAAGAATGTCACAGAAAAAGAAAATATAGGCCAATGTTCTTGATGCATATATATGCAAAAATCCTCAAAATATTAGCAATCTAAATTCAACAATACATTAAAAGGATCATATACTATGATAAAGTGAGATTTATTTCGGGGATGAAAGAATGTTTTGACAACCCAAAATCAATTGGTGTGTTATATCACATTAAGCAAACGAAAGATAAAAATCATATGATTATCTCAATACATTTGCATACAAAAAATTTTTTTGGAAAAATTCAACATTCATTTATGATAAAAACACCAAATAAAGTGTACATAGAGGGAATGCACCTCATCATAATAAAAGACATAGAGAAAGGGTAGACCTTGTTTAATAAAAGGAAGCAGGATACCAAAATAAACTAATTAATTAAACAAATTAAAGGTCATAGACAAACCCACAAATAACATACTCAACAGTGAAAAGCTGAAAGCTTTTCCTCAAAGATCAGGAACAAGAAAAAGATGTCTACTCTCACCACTGGCACTGGATGCCCTAACTAGGGCAATTAGGCAAGAAAAACAATGAAAGACATGCAAAATGGAAAGGAAGAAGTAAAACTTTCACTATTTGTAGATGACTTATTATATATAGAAAACCCTATAGACTCCACCAAAAAACTATTAGAAAAAATAAATTCAGTAAAGTTACAAGATACAAAATCAATATGAGAAAATCTATTGCATTGTCATACACTGATATGAAGGAACAGGAAGTGATTAAAGAAAACAATCTCATTTACAATTGCATTAAACTTATAAAATACCTAGGAATAAATTTAACCAAGGAAGTAAAAAACCTGTACAATGAAAACTGCAACACATTAATGAAAGAAATTGAAATAATAGATTCAAATAATAGAAAGACATAATGATGGTATGGAAGACAATGTTAAAATGTTCAAGCTAAACAAAGCAATCTATAGATTCAATGCAATCTCTATCAAAATCCAATGGCATTTTCACAGTACAAGAGCAAATCATCCTAAAATTTGTGTAGAGCATTAAAAAAGGAAATCCTTTCATTTGTGACAACATGAATGGATCTTGAGGGTGTTATGCTATGTGAAGTAAGAGATGGACAGTTTTGGTTCATTTCTAGAATCAAGAGATAAATATCTGTTTCAGATAAAACTAAAGAGTTAGAATATATGACAATCAAATACATGCAAATCCTCAACTTCAAAAATAATTTAGATATAAATATTTTATATGTAGATAGAAAAAAAATCACAGTATTGAGAATGTACTTCTTTATACCAATGAGCTCCTTCACCTCAATATGAAAAGGCACATATTTTTAAAATCCTATTCCAAAAAATGTTAAGCAGAGAAGTGAAAGACTAAAGAGTGTTTTAGATAGTAATTTTAACACAATCTGTAATTCTATCAAAATGAAACTGTTTAATAATCAAAAAAGTACTAATAAACTTTTTAATAAATTTATCTTTCGATATACAGATAGATAAATCTTATTCATTTTGTTTATATTACTTTGGTGTCCATTTTAACCAGGATCTTAAAATTTAATTCTAAAAATAACAGAAATGAAAGAAATTATTTAAAACAAAGTTTCTCTGTACTCCCAGGGGAAAGTTTTACCATGGATATGGAGTAGCCACATTTATTCCATAACTATAGTCTTGAAAGCCTTTGATAGTTTAAGGGATGATGAGAATAAGAAGCCAGTTTTCTGTGCAATAGACAGAAGCACTTAATCTTGATATAGTATTATTCATCCATTAATCTTGATGTGGATAATCCATTTTGAATTATCAGAAACCCCATTTATAAAAATAATATGACAACATATGAATTACTTGATACTTTCATTGTAATACTCTCACAGTAAAAGTATATATCATAGGACTCAAAAATCAAAAACAAAAACAAACTAATAATGGAAAGACTTGAAAAAAAGATCTATCTTTTTCTCAGTAAATCTTGACTACAAATTTGAAACATTCCTAACTTTCAGGAAAATAGTCTTCCTCTACTTTTGGAAGAAGTGGAGACAGTATTATATAATTTATAAGCATAAAATGCTTCTGGTTTACAGCCATGCCACACTGAACATGTCTGATCCTGTCTGATCTCAGAAGCTAAGCAGGATTTAGTCTGGTTAGTACTTGGATGGGAGACCATCTAGGAATACAAGGCGCTGTAGGTATTAAAAAAAAATGTTAAGGAATAGCTATAAACACAAAATAAATACTTGAGTTATCTATTGGCATTCTGTAAAGAATATATCAAAACATTTTCTTTTATAAGAGAAAATTAAATTCCCAAACATGAATGTGAAAAAAGATCAACATTAAAGATAAAATGTCATTATGCTGTCAGGATTTTCATGCTCAACTCTGTATAACTTTGGTGAGAATTTAAGAAAACATCTGTGACTATTTACCCAAATACAAAAATGGGGTGAGGAGACACTTTTTATCCAAAACATATAATCAGATTTGAAAATAATTTTGGAAACAATTTACACATAGATTCATTTCACAGATGAGAAAATGGAGACTTAAGACATTGAATTGGTCAAAAGTCACACGAGAAGTTCTGACTGGCCTACAATTCAAGCTCAAGGAGCATGAAGATGTTCCAAGAGCACGATATCCCTTCCACAGTCATATTTTTCCAAATCAAGAATAAGTCACTTATTTTAAGTTATTATCTACTTAAGGATATGAAGATAAAAATCTTAAATCAAGACAAACACAGATAATCTGGGCAGTGTACCAAACATATATAGAATAACTGTGTATTTTTGCTTTGATCTAAAAGTGACTAGATAACTTGAAAGATTTAATGGAATCTACATACATGACTCTTCCTCCCATGCAAATAGCTCCTACTGAGAAACCTGGCTGTAACTGCTGCCTTCAAACAGTACTGAGAAGTAAGTGAATGAGAAGTTGCAACACAGGATTACAAAATATTCTCAATAATGATATCTAAGATTTTACTTATTAAATTTTAAAATTGTTAAGTATGTGCTAAAGTATTGCTACATGGTCAAAATAAACACTGTAAAATAATAATAGCATAAAATAAATCCCCTAAAAATGATGCTTTTGAATGTGACAAATGAAGAAGATACAGACTATACTATTTTTAATTTGAAAAAAAATAGTTTTACTTCTTAATAGGAGTCAATTAGAATGAAACAATGCCACAACAAAACTGGAATTATGTGTCTTAATCTATAAAGACACATGTTCAACCACTAAAACGCATTCTACCTGCCACTATCAGAGTATAATTTTTTTTACCTCAATATTATATATTTGAAAAGACAACAGAAAAAAATCTGCATTTTGCTAAAATGCATTGATATTACTATGAAAGGTAAATGTGCAACATCATTAATATCTTTGTAAGTCTGACTTTAAGATTCTGAAATGCTGATTTCATACATTCTGATTCTCCCCAACAGAGTTTTTAAAGAGATGGACACTGGGGTTGCATGAGTTCTGGCCAAAACTTCAGTTATTTGCAGCTCAGATCATTTCTGTGTCCATTGGAAAGGTAAATTGATCAAATCAGTACTAAAAATTATAATATTGAATCATTTTAACACTGGAATGTAGAATGAAAAATCACCAACAAAACCATAAAAGAACATACAATCTGAGTTTTTTGTTGTTATTGTTTTGTTTTGTTTTGTTTTTATAAAACTTTGAGCTGTGAATACTAAGCATGACTTTTGTATATTTTTTAAAAAAGGCTTTGCTTATTCCTACGCATGACTGTCAATGAGGGAGGCTCATCAGTATAGTTATATCTTTAGGTTTTAAAGTAGTCCCTTTACCCAGTTTCTTTGATTTCCTTTTCAGTATAGAAAGTATTTGTAATTATTCAGATAAATGTTGGTATGACAAAATTTCCATATTTTCTTCTTAGTCAAGAAGAAGAAACATTTGAGAACTTTTTTTGTGGCAAATCCTTTTGTGAAAATAATGAGAGATTACAGTCTTTATGAAATTGCAACAAATCCTTTTAAAATGAGAATTGTGATTTAAAAACACTGAAAACAAAACTAGATCATATATGTAATAATCAGAAGTTTTATTCTAAGTCTTCCCTAGCAGGAACATCCTTTAGAAAATCATATGATTCAGGAGAATCATACAAGAGCAGAAAGAGAACCCAACAAATCCAACTATATAGCTACCTAGTTATGAAATGTGATTTATTTTAATTAGAACTTTAGATAAGAAAAAGAAATCCTATACTATGGTTTGTGGGTGGCTTGCACATCTATTTAGCAAGGTATAGACATGTCATATAATTCTGAAAAAAAAACATTATTCTAGAATTAATCTTCTATTACTATGTTTCTCAGTAATCTCCTTGATCATCTCCATTCCATCCTACACACACACATACACACACATACACAAAACAGAAAAAACAAACCTCACTCTTAAAGATCCATGTGATAAGCTGTGATTGCCATGCACATGTGCTAAGCCTTTATATGTCTTCTATGTCTAGGAACAAGTATATTTTCCTGGTTATAAAGGTATATCAGAAGGAAGGATAGAAGCTCAAGCGGGATTCTCCTTCTGGGGTAGTTAGCCATCGGAAAGACAACGTAAAATCCACCATATTTACTCATATGAGCATAGCCCCAATTTTCATAAAGCCCATGCACCTTGCCACTTACCATTGCTCAATACTTCAGGAAATTGACATGGTTTTCTTTAAGCATGTTTTAAAAAAAAAAATCTTGAGTCTGTATAACCTATTGTAAAATTTTACTTAATAAGAGAGCATACAAAAAAACTAACGTAAAAATTCAAAACATGTGGTTGTTATAAAAAACTCTATATACAAATCAAAAACACAAACGTATATGTATGATACTATACATGCCTGTAAATTAGTGGTTATTTTGGGGATACCGCTTTTAATGTGTTATTAATAGAATTACACTTATTTGATAGAAATATTTAAATTAATAAATAAAATATAAATATTTGAGTACTAATTAGTCAAATTGGAATTAGCTAGATGTAGACAAAGCAAATATTCTGTCAATGAAAAATAATAATAATAATCAAAAGGTATTTGACAGTGAATCAATATTTATTTATGACAATTATGATAAAAGTATTTAAAGTCGAATATATGCTTAAAAGTTTTTCTGGAAAATTAAACATATTGTGTAATATTGCCTTTCTTCAACCTCAATCATTTTATTACCTTTCATGTTTTCCTGTTTCTCCTCTATTTCCGAAATTTTAAAAGACACCTTCTATCACATAATTTCCCACTCACAACAACAAAAAAAGTTAAACCAATTCAGCATCAACTAAAAAATAGAAGTGATACATGAAAAGACAGTTTCATTTGTCTTAATATGTCCATGGGCAGCTTTTCGAAGTATATATATATATATTTTTTTTGATACTAGAATTTGAATTACATGAGGGGTTTCAGCCTGAGGCAAAGTGGAAATGACTGTCCTGGCATCTCTCTTAAAAAAGTAGAGCGAGGAACAAAGTCGACAGGGGCATCAGCAGCAAATTGAAGAGTTTCTCTGGTATCACATGATACTGGTTGTACAATATGTTTAGTGGTCTAAATACCCAGGATAGAGGAATAAACACAAAATAATAAATAGAGAGTTTAAAAAAATATATTAAAAAAAAGGATAGTATTTCTATTTTGGTGAACACCTGGAAAAGTTCTGCTTGACTTAGGACAGCAGGCAAGAAATGAAGCAAGGATGCCGTGCTTAATTAACCACAAAATGTTCTTTCACTATATTAGTGCTAAGATAGATAATGTCAGAAGATTTATTAGAATCCCTATTTAAATTGTTTTCATAACAGCATGTATTAATATTCTACATCAGCCGAGAGTGGTTTAAATTAAAAAGTAGATAATTTAAATTTCCACCAAAATGACACTTCTCCATGTAGTCCAATTATTGAAACTAATTGAGTCCAACTAAGGATTGTTATTAGCAAATATGTAAGTACTATGCCACCCTGAGGAGAAAACGATTAACATAATTTTTGTTCAATGCTAAGAAAATATGTTTAAAAACTAATCATCTCCCCAAAATGAAATGTCATGCCTTAAGAAGGATTTTTGAACTCTATCCTAAAAGTGAAATTAGGTAAGAGGAGCAAGCAGATAGAAAGTTAATAGAAATTGTTGAAGGAATGTAACACACAGGTTGGAGTACCTTCCAGATGTAATGGCTCTGGCTCTTAAAAGTTGAATAAACATTATAAAGGTAGATTTTAATGTCCTGCAACTATTTTAGAGGCTAGTAATGATTGATATGAAATATTTCATGAGGCATAATTTGTTGTGCCCCTTTCCATAGTAGTATATTGAAATCCTTTCAGTTCCAGGTAATTGTCAACAATTATTTATCTCTAGTCCTATGTGTGAAGAAAAAGGGTTATGTTTAATTAATTAGCTGTTGTAGAAATAATGCTAGTTGATATTTTTATGGTATTTAAATTAGTACATCTCTTAACAAGAAAAAATGAGAGCATACAGAGACTTATGCTATAAAAAAAAGGAACCAAACATAGGAGGGGGTGTTATTTCAGGTCTTTCTAAAAAGTAAAGAGCTGAACATAGATTACTCTGAGAATCACACCAAAACAAAATCATCTAAGACATGGAGACTCTGTTTTAGCTTAGGAAAAAGAAAATAATTGTTGTGTGGTCTTCAACATGGACTACAACCTAATGCCAGTTAAGATTAAAGGGGTAACGGTACTATTACAAGAATGTCATTAAGTTTTCAACAGGAAAGTATACCATTTTAAATTCAGATAGATGTCTTGTATTTCTCTCTATTTCAGGTTGTTCACTTTATATAAAGTTTTTGTTAAATGAATACTAGCTAATTTTTATTAAATATTATAGTGCAGATTTTCCCAGGGTTTTATTTTGGGAGCCTAGGTTATCTGCTATGCCAAGCAAATAAGTGGGCCTCAGATTATTTGGTGGCAGTCAGGTAAGAACTATTTTACCATCCAAAATAAATAAATATAAATGTAAAAAATAATACTGTTAAAATATAACTTTAGAAATATGACTCCAGATTTCAGAATTACCCAAACACTACATTGCTCATTTTCTCAAGGACCATTTCATTAGTTTAGGCAAGCTTTATATTATTGTAACAAAACAAAACAAAACAAAAAAATCAATTCAGTAGCTTAAAACAAAATAATTTACTTCTTGTTCTTTATAGGCAGGCTGTGGAATTGTGAGACTTGCCAGAACAGTTGTCTTCCGTCAACTGACTCAGGGATCCAGGATATTTTATCTCAAAATGATGTATCTTCTGCAGAGGCAGAGAAAGACTAGAAAGCACAGCTCCTCTGCTTAGAAGTGATATACTTCACTTCCATTTTTCCTTGGCCAGAATTAATCCCACGATCCCATCTAAATGTAGGATGAGAGGAAAATATAATCTTTATGCTCAAGAGTGAAAAAGGATAGGAAGTATTGGTGTGCATTAACAATGTTTCTCACATTGCCTTATGATTTCCATTAACTTGCTATTCTCACAAGGTAGAGGGAAACAATAAAAGCCTTAAAACAAATGCTCAGAATTTTAGTCAACAGCAATTAAAAAAAATTAAATTAAAAATAAAAGCACCACAATGAAGAACACACAAAATGATGGTTTTTTAATGTAATTTCTATATTGCCCAAACTCTATGAGATTGTTTGCACCAGTATTCAATAAACTGTGAGAGAATGGATGAATTAATGAATTGATGAGAGTATGATTCCTTCTTTGGTCTCTGAATACATGACTTATGTTCACATAGTGACAATTTATTTATCAGGGAAGCATACTAACAGTGATGATGGCAGAATTTTCATCTCAAATAACTGTAGGTATAAAGTTTAAAACTCCTTTTAGTCACTCATGTATCAATTTTCTTAAGGACTAATGGTCAAGGGTATTACTCCAAAATATACAGAATTGGGTTTTATTAAAAGCTTACTGAGGTGAGTTTTCTTTGGAAAGATGTCTTAGGGGAGTCTTTGGAGTCCTAGGAATAATACTGAAATCTCAGTATCATGATTAACTAAGTTATCACAGATGAACTAATTAACCTCTCTGATCCTTCATCAGCTCAGATTTAAAATGGTGACCAAAATTCATGTCTCAAAGTGTGATTGGAAGTTTGAAATAAGACTACACAGAAAAAGCCCATAGCATAGCATTTAATATACAGTGAATGTTTAAAAATATGTACTTCCATCAACTGTATATAATTGTGCATGTGTTATTATGTTGACCTCTTAAAATGTCCAAACTCCAGGTGCAGAAAATAAAATTTATGAATTGGAACAGATTGCTGTAATTGTGCATACAGATACAAAATTCAGTGAATCATAAGCATTAAACACATTATCTTATGTAAATTTTAAATGCTGAAGTGACATTTTTTGTAAATATTTTCAACTTTAACGTGGGCAATGTTAACTCTTTATATTGAAGTAAATTTTTATTGCTGGCATTTAGTTGTAGAGTAAATCTTTTTTTTTTTTTTTTTTTTTTAGCTTCAGAGTTATATGATAATTAGAGTATATTTTATTTTATTTTGTAATAATTTACATATTATCATTTATATTTCAATACTTCTATGGTTTAAATTTTACATTTATTTTATTTTCTCTGAATTATACTATAAAAGCACAGTTTTAAAGAGTGTATCATATAATCCAGAATCTGTTTTAAATGATACTATTAATCAACCACCATGTCCACATCATTGTTTCTTTTAAAAATCATAATTGTATAGAAGCAAACTATAATATAAATTAAATTTTAGGTTCAGTCTTTATAAGTGTTTTTGAGATCCTAAATAAATTATTCAACCGAAAATATTTCTTGGGGAATTGCTAAACACAGAGCAGTATGTTAGGTATGCTACCATAATAGCACAAAATGGCATTGTTACCTCACTTAAATTAACAAGTTGCAAAATTGCTGAGTAGCAAATATGCACACAACATAAGAACCTTAGAACGTATGATAGTAAGTATGAGATAAAGTGTTAAATTTTGTGATCCTGAAAATAAAGAGTTCAAGGAGAGGAGGAATCAAATTACGATATTTAAAACAATGAAGACTTCCAGGAAAAATGGGAGTTGAACTTGTCTTTGAGGGATGAATAGAAAGGAATATATGGAAGATAGGAAAAATAACTGTTCACAGAAGTGGAAACAGTGACAATGAGGGCTATGAGAGGAAAGAACTGACCAATGTAATCATCCTTGAGTTTCTTGGTCTGTACTCAAGGATGGCTGCTTTTGAGTAAATATGGAAGTATTTGATTATATCTTATATAACAGATTAGAAATAATAAACTTACAGGGAACAAGGTGGGATACATAAACAAGAGAAATGTGTGTTGTTTAACAATAAATGGGTCTGTTTTGTGAAACATGGATTAAAAATGATATAAATTAGAATATGCAAGAAGACCTAGAGGATAAATGTGATGATCAGAATTGGAAGAGCCCACAGTTAAGTTCAACATGGAAGAAAGGTAGAATTCAGAGAAGAAGAATAATTACAGAAAGAAAATCGGATTCCATTAATACAGATAAAAAAGTTTGTGTTTTTTGGGGGGAGGTGTCCAGGAACTTTGGCATTTGTCACAATGCAAATGAAGAGATAAAATGTCTGCTATCTATAAGATCCAATCAAGTCTTCCTTCCTCCCCAACAAATGCTTAAACAAAGCTTTTCATTTTCAGAGTGTTGAAGAGATGGAGACTAACCCTCATCCTCATTCTGAGAATGAATATACAAATTTCAAGTTTCTATTGTTATTTATGGCTAAATATGGAACACTGAATTATCATTATGGGTAGATTTTTTTTTTTTTTTTGGTTCAGGTGCAATTTCAACATGACCCTATCCAAAAGTAATGCAAAATTCTCCTCTGTCAAGTCAAAGTTTGCACAATGAAGGGCTATTCTTTTTTGCAGGTTGGGTAAAACACTGACATATTATTATATTAACATATTCTTTACTTAGCTGGCTGGACTCAAATACAGAGAATGCCAAAGTTGATTCTGCTACGGGGGATGCAGGCACCAACAATACAGTGGTGTGCTGGTAATGAGGAAAGCGACTCAGAGTACATACTCTTTTGAGAATGCACGGTGCAGTGGCTTTCATGAGCAGTAAGATCTGATATAATCTGATATAAATAATGGTTTAAGTTTTCCTTTTGTATGCTGTAATTTTGTTAGCTTTACCTGTCTTTGGTAATATTTTTTAAACATGAAGTTTTATTGTCAACTTTGTTACTGTTTGGCAGGAGGAATACACTCGGATGGCCTGGAGCAGCACAGGAGAGCTTTGATAAGATGACCAGAAGATAGTTGAGAAACCCTGAGAAACATTTGGAAGCAAGAAGTAATGCAAAACAAAAACAGGTTGAACACTCACCACTCTCCCGTTCATTCTATTCTAATCCATCAATAACCATTTATTAGTGAAGAATGGTGTGTAAGACTACACCTGCAATCTATCTAGTTGTAACTTCATAGTACTCTTGGCTGAGTTATAGGGTGACTCTAGAAATTAGAAGAGTTGGGGACTCCTAGATAACACAAGAATAAGAATCCAGGCTAAAATATTCTTTAGAGAATTAAGATAAACTAAAAGATAAAATATGTTTTATAGTCTTACATAGGTTCAGAACATAATAGGATCTCAATATAAGAATTTGAATGCAAATAATATTTCAAGAATATTTTGAGATAAAAAGGGGCTGCGTGGAATCTCAAATGAATATAAAAGCTGTTGTCTGGAAAAAAATATAACTTAGTAGAAAAACTACTTCAACCAGTCATTTTTTTTCATTAAAAAGTATCTTTTATATGCCTATAACAAATATACCAGACGGATACCTCAGAATTTTGTTTCCATGTGAAAAAGACCAGAGCCTTCAGTGTTTCTAGTTCTATAATATATAAACTATAATACCAACATTGTAGCAATGAAAAACTTTAAAAATTCAGTTATCATACTCATTCTTCTCCATGGCTTTTATCTTGCTGTTGCATTTGATCTTTTTTAAAAGAAAATTTCTCAAATTGATACTTTCTGCATCTTACCTGAATAATCCTCTTATCTTTGACGCTTTCAGTAGCAATTTTTGTTCCTGAAGAAACAAATGCTACCTCTCTTTGGAATAGTCTCCTGACTCATGAAGGTGAATCTTTAAGAAATATCTGAATTGATCAGATCATCCCATGTGGGTTAACATGAAATTAACCCACTCCTACTAGCTTTGTGGAATTCAACCTCAGGGGATAGTAATGAGGAAAGAATTAAGAAAAATGATTAAGCCTGAGATAAGAAGAAAAACATTATCCAAAATTATGTGGCAAAGAAAACAAAATATTGATAATACTACAGAAAGAAGTATCTTACCAAATTTTTGAAGTCACCAGATGATCCAGGAATCCAAGCCTAAAAACAAAATAAAATAAGACAGAAAAAAAGTTGTTTTAGTGTATTGCTTAAAAATATACACAATAAAATTTTATAATTCTATAACATTATTATATTTACAAGCATTACAAACTGATAAAAATACTTTAGGAAATGATTTTTAGGTAAAAATATATTTTTAACTTAAATCAAAATGTTTATTTAATCTCACAGTATGGCATTAAAATAAAAGAAATATTTCTAATTATTCAGGTGGCCATAATAATTATCATTTTAATTCTTTAAGTACTCAAAATAGGGAGACTATTATTATTAAATGTACCTAAATCTTCTAATATTTATTATACATATTTAATTAGCTTTTGAGTGAGGCAAATTAAAGCTTCAGTTTAAAAAAAAATCCCATATTTCTGCCTTTGCTAGCTATCGGACAGTAATTAATTTTGGTTTTGATTAATTTTTGAAAAGTAAATTCATGAAAGATATTATGATAAAAGTTAATGGGTTTTGATTTCCAAATTATATTAAAATGCAGTCTCTATTTTTTAAAGGTGCTTGATGTTCAAATGAAAGGCAATATTAAACAGCACAAACCCCCAAGAGAGGACCCAGCACCTGCCATGGGATGCAAAGGTTTTATAAATGTTGTCTTGTGTAAAGGCAGAGGCAAACATTGTGAGACCTTTGTAAATATGCCTGCCTGCCTCTGTGTTTGAGCAGAGATATTGAACTTCTAACATTTATTATTATAAAATAAAGGAGTTTTTTTTAAACATATGATGATCACCTTTTCTTTTTGCCTTGGGAATCAAGTTTGAAAGTACATAGTGTACAGATATTGAAACACTTATCTTTCCTTGAAAGAGAATAGAAAGTACAATAAATATAAAGAGAATTAGACACTACATGTGTGGTTTTCTGTGCATATAAATATGTCTTTGCCTTATTCTCTGAACATTTAAATTAGGTTCCTGAACAAAATTATACACATAATGCTAGATCATTAATTGGTAAAAATAATCATCTAGAAAGAATCTTAAAATTCCTTCTTAAGCCCTAGAATTATGTGAGAAGAGTAGCTGTTTACTTATGAGGAGAAAATAATGAATTCTGTTTTATTATGAGACAGCTCTTCAAATTCTCTAGCCTTGCTTCAAAGGTGTAAGTGGATGGTCTGTCTCCTAGAAGCCTCTATTCCTGGATCTTAGTTCTGCTCATGGGAGCCATAGAGAATGTTTGGTATACTTTCTTTTCTTTTCATAATTTGAGTTATTTCTCTGTTAAGTTATAAACCACATAAAAAACTTGCAAAAGTACTAATGTATATAGCTCTATATTGTCATGAAATGAATGCTCATGTAATCATCAGTTAGATCAAAAACTAGAATATGAATAATGCTTGGAAGTCCATAGCTTGTTCATACGTATACACGGCATATACAATATATACACATGTATATAAATATATACATTTATATACACACACACATACATACAAAGTTTAAATCCACTTGAATATTTCTTGTGGGTTATGCTAAAGCACAGGTTTAAATAAAAATACAAATCATCTGAGGCAACACAGATGCATATTCAGGGATTTGTGTAATATATATTTAATGCCATATAGTCATTGTATTTTTGCATGGCATACTGATTAAGCATTGCCAAAGAGGGCTAACTCTTTGAACATATTGTGTGATGTCATCGAATACAATGGGTATTATAATCTCAATAAACTATCACATATTTTTTTGTTTTTTTTTTTGGTCATCATACAGCTTTATTTTGCCTTACTTTTGAACATATATGATTGGAATCACATATACATAGATATAGACATTCTATGTCATTTCTTTCCCTTAACATCATGTTTGTAAGATTCATCTGTCTTGTTGCTTATAACTATAGTTAATTTTCATTACTCCCTAGTATTCCATTGGACATTATAAAATTTATATATTCAATTTTCTTTGGCAGATATATGGATTGTTTCCGCTTTTTGGTTTAATGGATAATTTTACTATGAATGTGTTTTTATGCTTGTACATGTATTCATGTTGGATATATTCTAGGAGTAAACTGCAAGGTCAGGAAATGTGCATATGTTCTGCTTTAGCAAGTATTCCCAAATAGTGTATGAGAGTTGCTACTGTTGCACAAACTCACCAGAAAGTCTTTTTTTCTGCTTAATAACTGTCATTAGTTTACTGTGTAATTATACTTTTTATTTATATTTCCTAGATTATTAATGTTTTATTGCATTTCCTATGTTAGTCATACATATATTAAGAATATAGTTTTCAATTTTCTTGTCTATGTTGTATGTGGCTTGCCTTCTCTATTTTGATTTATAGAAACATTTTATGTATTCTAGATATGAGTCCTTTGTTGTTTATATGTGTTGAAAATATATTTTTCACTCTAAGGCTCAACCTTTTACTCACTTACTATGTCTTTTGTTGCAAATTAATTTTTGATTTCACTGCAGTCAAATTTAATCACCTCTTTATTTTTTTTGTATGCTGTTTATACGAAATCACATATTCTTTCCTATTTTCTTCTAAAATCTTTGTTATATGATTATTTGTTAGCCTCTCACATCACAATTCATTTGTTAGCCTCTCACATAAAGTCCACTGAACTTTATGTTTTGCTGTGAGTTGAGGTATAATTTCATTATGCTCCAGATTGACTCAACAAAATTTATTGAAAATACCTTTTCTCACTGGTCCACAATGCTAGTTTTGTCATAAGTGCCCATAGATGCTTGGCTCTGTTTCTAGATATCAATGTTCTCCATTTAACTATTTGTCTATTTCACACTATCTTACATAAAATAACTTTATAACGTACCTTGGTATCTAGTAGAGCAGTCCTTTCTACCTTTTCCATCATTAAGAGTTTATTGACTTTTTGAAATATAATTCATATAACATAAAGTTCACCATTTTAAATTGAACAATTTACTGGTTTGTAGTACATTCACAATATTGTGTAAACATCACACTAATTCCAGAACATTTCTAATACCTCAAATTGTTATTAGCTATTGATCTCATTTCTCTTTTATTATCTTCAATTGTCAACCCCTAATTTGTCTCTATGGATTTGCCTATTTGGACATTTCATGCAAATTAAACCATATAATTTGTGGACATTTGTGTCCAACTTATTTAACTTACTTAGCATGTTTTCAAGGCCCATCTATGTTGTAGCACATAGCAGTATTCTCTTTTTATGGCTAAATAATATTCCATTGATACACATTTTGTTTATCCATTTATTAGATAATTCTTAATTCTTTTCATTGTTTGGCTATTATGAATAATGATCTTGAACATTCTTGTATAACTTTTTCTCTATGAGCGTATGTTTTCAGAGTTTTGGGGTATATATTTAGGAATAGAATTTCTGTGTCATATAGTAATTCTATGTTTCACTGAGAAAATGCCAAACTATTTTCCACAGTAGGTACAACATTTTACAGTCCAACCAGCAATGCATGAGGGTTATCATTTCTCTATATCCTCACCAACACTTACTTTCCATTTTTAAAAATGCCATAGCCATCATAGCCAGTGAATGTGATCTTACTGTACTTTTTAATTTTTAATTTCAATTATAGTTGACAAACAATATTATATTAGTTTCAGGTGTATAACATAGTGATTAGACATTTATGTACCTTACAAAGTGATTACCTCAATAAGTCTAGTATCCATCTGAAGCCATACACAGTTATTACAATATTATTGACTATATCCCCTATGCTGTACTTTACATCCCCAAGTATTTTTATAACTGTCAATTTGTACTTCTTCATCCCTTCACCTTTTTCACACATCTCCCCAAAACTCCTCCCATCTGGTGACCGTCAGTTTGTTCTCTGTGTCTATGAGTTTGCTTATTGTGGTTTTGATTTGTATATCCCTAATGACTAATGATGTTGAACAATTTTCATGTGGTTATTGCCCATTAATATATCTTATTTGGAGAAATGTCTATTTGAATCATTTGTTCACTGTTCAATTTTTGAGTTCTCACTACTCTTTTTATAATCTGTATATTAATTCTTTATCAGATATATCATTTGTGAACATTTTCTCCCATTCCATGAATTATCTTTATATTTTGTTGTTTTATTTATCTCAATAATGTAGAATTTTCTATGTAGAGGTTTTATACCTTTCAATAGATTCATTTCTATTTGATATATTTTATATCATTAAACAGTATTTCTATTTTCTATCACTTGTTATCACTTGTTCATAGAAATTGAATTGATTTTCTATTGTTCTTATATTGAGATCAAACTTAATATATATTAATATATATTACACATATTCATAATAGTGAATAAAAGTGGTGATCCTGGGCATCCTTCTCTTGATCTTAAAGGGAAATCTTTATCATTAATTTCAATATCTATTGTAGGTGTTTGGTTGATATCATTTACCAAATGATACCTATAATGAAAATTCTATTTCTATGTACTAAAAGCCTCATTTATGCAGGTTCTTTATTATTCATTATATTACTTTAATAGGTATATGATTATTTAGACTGTCTTATTCTCTTGTCAGTTTTGTTAGGTTATATATATTTTACTAGAAATTTATTTTACTCATAATTTTATTTTTAAAGTAATTTCTAACATTCATTTAATATCTTCAGGATTTCTAGAGATTTAGCTTTTTAGTCCATACATTAGTTATTCTTGACACATCTCTTTTTTCTAACAATATCTACTTCTTTTATCAGTTTTGATTTTCTTGATTTTCTCTATTGTATAGTTGGTATAATACATAATATAATAGTCTTCATTTTATTATTATTTGATTTTCATTATTTTTTTCTTCTGTATTTGGATTAAATGTGTTGTTTTCTCCCAACTTCTTGAGATAGATGCTTATAACTGATTTTCTGCCTTATTCTTTTCTTAAACGTGTATTTGAAATACACTTTAATATTATTTCAAAATATTTTCAGGTTGATTTTTTTAACCCAAGAAGTAGTCCAAAAGTGTCTATTTTAATTTTCACAATATTTAAAGATTTTCTAGTTCAGATTAATTCATGTACAAAAAGTATTCACTCTGCATAATGTCAGTCCTCTAAAACTACTGAAACTTGCTTTATGATTCAGTATCTGGCCAATTTTCACAAATGTTCTTTGTGCACTTGAAAGTAATATAGATTATACAATTGTGTGCATTGCTTTGTACACAAATTATATTGAAAGTGTTAATCAAATTACTGATATTGAAGGATACATGTTGTAATATCCCACCATCATTCTATTTGTTTTTTTTTTTCCTTTTAGCTCCATCATTTTGTTTGTACATATTAGGCCACATTAAGAAATGTATACATGAAATATGTGTGTGTGTGTGTGTGTGTGTGTGTGTGTGTGTATGTGTGTATGTATGTATATATGTATGTATGTATATATATATTTATGCCTTCCTGTTAAATTGTACACCTGAAACTTACTGAATTTTGTTAACTGATGCCACCATAATAAAAATTAATAAAGAAAAAAAATGCATACATATTTAGAGTTTTTGTATCCTGTTCAATAGAAACTGTTATCTTATAAAGTGGTTCCATTTTATTATTAATACTACTTTTGTTTCTAAGTTGATTTTGTTTGAAATTCATAGAAATGTACCAGCATTTATTTACATAGACTTTTTTCAATATAAGTGTGAATAACTTTAGTAGAAAGAAAAGCATGTTAAAGTAAATATATAGGCTAGTCAACTCATTAGTGGAAGTTGTCAGCTCTTCTAGGAAGAGTCAAAGAAGATTTTAACTGAGGTGAATACATATTACAAAGGAGGAATATGGAATATGCAACAACATGAATGTCAATACATTTCGTGAAACGGGTTTAATGTTTATGGTGCAAAGACATATTACTGGTATTCGAAGATATTTTTGAGAACAGATTTGAAAGTCTTGATAATGGCAAGTTTGATAGTTTGTTAGCAACCTGAAGATAAGGAAGATAAGATTTTGAAGTAAGCTGATAATACCCATAATTAAAATAAATAATCTGAGGAGGTGATAGAGGGATGCAAGAAATAAAATTTTAAATGGATTGAGTTTTAGAATCCTGTAGATTTTTTCTTGGGCAGTTCTAGTAACTAACTGGACATAAAGATCAGGAATTCAGGAGAAAGTTATAAACTAGAGATATTGTGTCTTAGTGAATGATAAAGCAAGGGGGGAAATATGATTGATAATGGGTACTTAAGGGAACATCAATATTTCCGTAATAGGTAGCAAAAACATAATAGTCAAAATTAGCTGAGAAATTTAAGTAAGAAATGTAGAAGCAAGAAGCCAAGAACAAGGGATGTCAGCAATGCAAAATGTTCCTCAGAGTGTTCCAAGATGATGAAAACAGAAATTTGGCCTTCATTATTGCCTTTGGAGACATTTCAGCAGAATTTTGAGATTAGAAGCTTAATGCTTTGAGTGATAAATAGCAATTTAAAGACTTTTATAGTGAATGGAATGTATGATTTTTCTCTTTTGAATTTTGATGAAGAAGAAAAGAGAAGAAACAAGGTTTGAGTATGGTGATGAAGTTAAGGAAAGGTAGCTCTTGTTTATGTACAAGTTATATCAGAAATTTGAAGTCATCAGAGAGTCTCACCCATATTCCTAGGCAGTCTTAAAAACTCTGGCAGCCTTATAAGAACACTGCACCTGTTTCTCTTTTTTTACTCACATAAATATGTAATATAAAACTTTTACACTTAGACCATTGGGTTTCCATTTTGATATGTCCTTTATAAATATCAACTCTTTTCACTCCTCTACTAGATTCTTTTGATCAAGGTATATACTTCAAATAACATTCACTGGTACGCATGCGATTATACTGAACTATAGTTGCTAAAATTCCAATTTTCCTTTTTATATCATACATACTCATTATACTGGTATATAGAGGCACAAAATCATTTCTATTGTTACTATCTTTCTTTAGTCTCTTTCTGATAATTACTGAATATTGTACTTCTTTCTATGTCATTATCATTGCAATTCTATGTCATTCCAGCTATTCTAAATGGTGTGCATTTTATTCTTTTATTTACATAACTTATCCTGCCCTTTCTGTTATGGCCTTCGAGATGCTCTGTACCTACATATATTTATTTCTACATCTTCTTTGCAAGGTCTCATACTCAATGTATCCTGTGTGTTTGTTAAATAAATAAGTAAAAATGACTGAAAAAAGTGAATGAATGAATAAAACCATTTTATGTAAAAGAAAAATCACCTGCCAAATGCATACTTCAAATCCTTTAAAAGAATGTAGTCATGTTATAAAGCTAAGAGCCTGGACCTGAAAGGCACAGTTTGCGCTCTGACTCTACTACTTTCGAGTTTCATTAATTAAGAAAACAGTTTTCTTATCTATAAAAATGGAGATTTTAATAGTTCGTTCTTATCAGATTGCTATAAGAACTAAATAAGTTATTTCTATGAAGATACCTAGGATAGTGCTTGTGCCAAAGTGAGGGCTCATAAATTTAGATAAATTGAACCTGAGATGCAGCCTGGCCTTCCTAAAAGCCCACTTCTTTGGTATCATAAATAATTATCTATTCCTCAACACCATCTATGTAGTCAGCTGCTCACAGCCCATATCCTCTTCCCTTTCCAAAGTCATGACCTATAACTGGAAGAGATTAAAATATCACACGTTTCAGTTACCTCACACTCCACATCACGCTGTCTTGTACCCAAAACATAAGTCACTAAGCATATTCTCCTGACTGGATAAATTGCCCTCACAAAAATTAAGAGCAATCTTGACAAATTCTCTTTAGGTCTTAACTATGTCTTTTTTTTTTTTTTTTTTTTTTTATCTGGAAAGACAGAATACAGGCTAACTGGTTATAGAAATCTATATAATGCAGTCACTCTACTCCTCATATTAATAGCCACATTAATCATCATCATCATCCTATTTTCTAATGTTTAGTGTTCAACAAAATTTATCTGATTGGTCGATATCTTGATGAGGCCATGCAATTTGAATACATTTCTTTGACTACATTTTTTAAGCCCTTGGTATTCTTTTGCTTAAATACTGATTTTTGTCATTCTCAATTTGAATTTTAACTCATTTTGGGTGATTCTTTTAAGTCATCGTACCCCCCAAACAAGTAATAATTTATGATGAATTATAAAGGATAGTCATGCAATTATCTACTTGTCTTCTGATTGGAAAAATACTTTTCTACTTTTTTTTTTTAAGGGAAAATAGAGTTGTTTTTAGAAGTAGAAAGCAGAACAGCCGAATTTGGAGTGAAGGATTCAAGAAAAACAAATATGTTCTATACATTTTGAATGTAGATTTGGATATACTTTATCAGTTTTATTAATTTTTTAATATTCTGCAAGGCTGAGTTTGAAAAATGGATGATGAGTTCACAAAGTTTCTACAGAATTACCTCAGTTTAATTTAAATACCTAATTCATTAAATATAGGTTATGTATTTCAAGATACAAAACCATTACTCTAACATTAATCATTTCACCAATAATGTAAATTGGCACTTCCTAGATTTCACTTGGAAGAAAATTGCTACTCCAAAATATTTTGTGAAAAAAAAAAATTATTACTGTATTCTCCTCTAGGTATTCACAATGCAGATTAGCAAATAAAGGACAATTAAATGGTCCATGGAGATATTTAATGGAGATATTTAATTTGCTTTAAGATGCCTCGAGATGCATCAAACTTATTTAAACCATAAAAACAATTTTTTCACACCTAAATCACACAATTTCATGAATCAAAGTTGTTTACTTTGAAACTATAATATTAAATGTTGTTTGTTATAAGAAAAATTGACTCCAATCAATATGCCTTCTAGTTTGTTCCTATCTTATCTCATGTTATAATATTATCTATATCTTCAATTATGAATCAGAAATTATGGATCAGAAACTTTATTAGGTACCAAGGGAAAAATATGACTGAGACCCAATTTCTGTTTTTAAAAGATTGATGTTAACCAGTGAAAACTAAAGTAAACAAATAATTGCCAGGCATGGTAACTGCTATAATAAGAATTGGTAAATTGAATTATGAGCTAATTTGTTTGAAATAATTACATGAACATGTGCTGAGATGCTACTACTTATAGATACAAATTCTCCAAGCAGTCAAAATCAATACCTTTTTCAAGACTCACATGGCTCCTATCTGCCTACTCTTTTTGATAGGAGAAACCAATGACAGTAGCATCCTAATTTCTTCCCCTGACCATGGACAATTCTAAAGACTAAACAACTGGGAGGAAGAAGTAGAGAGATAGTCAGTTTGCCTCTCACTAGAAAGTCAGTTGAATTCATTTTGTCTGCCGAATTTACTACTGCATACAAGTGCCAAATATCTAGAATTTAGCATCTGGGAGACACTAAATATTTGTTGGATCAATCCCTTTTGGCATGTTCAGTTTTTGGTACTCATGGTACCAGTGATCGTCTACTCATAGAACCATCATTTTTACATTTCAGGCACTTCATTCCCCCAAGTTCCAACTTTAATCACAGAACCATGGAATAAAGGTGATCTCTCCAAACGAGTTTCCGGGAGTTTACAACTATGAAAACCATATTGTTTTTGTTCTAACTTAGAAGGACAGATGGAACCAGTTAGAAATGCCTTATAACAAGGTCCTTTGTTTCCAAAAAATGCATAAAAAATAAGTTCCTAAGTTTAATAATCTTGCAAATAACCTGATTGCTGGTAATTCAAGCTCTGCCAAAGGACTAATCCTAACATGACATTTTCTAGAATCTGTACCTCTGATTGTAACTTTTAGTTAAAGGGACCATATCTCCAACTTCACAGTTTATTTCCTATTACCAACTAATCTCATGATCTATTCTACTTGCTCTCCCCTACCCTGTGCCTAATTCCATTTAGTGAAGATGACATCAAAAAGCCCTTAAAAATTTAATTCTATGTCAACTTTCCCTACATGATTCCACCTTCCACTAGTTTTTCAGCTGGTCGATCTGCTCCTGCATGTCTAACATCGCATCTTGAGACCCGTTCAAGCCTCACATTTGGGTTTTCAGTATGGACTTCCACTGTTGGCTGTCTCCTTATCACTTGTTTGAAACGGTACTATATCATAAATAATATTATATAATATAAATAATATAATAAATAAAAACCTGTTTGTCCATTGCTTTTATACATTTAACTAAAAATATATTTGGGGGGCAAGCATCTATCTTTAAACCCCTTGCAGAGTAATTTCTTGAAAACTGAATGCTTTTTATTTCTATAGAACAAAGTACAAAGGCAGGTGTTGGGGTAACTAGATATGTGGAGAAAAATCATTGAAGTTCTTGGTGTTCACAGCTAGTCCTACAGACAGTGTTATACAAAATAATTCATATATTTCTAAATGAGATACAAACAATTTTCAGTTAGTGTTCATGGTGACTGAGATAGCAGGTGATGAAGCATGGAAATTGTATCAAAGAATGCTTTACATCTGCAACATTAACCTACTGTTTTCTTGAGTGATTCCTGAGGAGATAATATTTTAGTTTCTGTTTTCGACAAGGGAATAGTTTGGCAAACAGAAGCAGTTCTAATTGTTTTCTTTTTTCCTGTTCATGATACATTTTAAAAAATAGTGTAGAAAGATTTCAGATCAATCCTGACACAGGAACAAAAAATGTATTTTGCTTTCTTAGTGCCCTTTCTTTTGCCATGCTTATGTCTGGAAATTAGGTTATTTGGGATAGTATTAAGCTTAAAATAAGAAAATATGATCCTGTTTCTCAGACTTTAAACAGCTATCACCAACTTTTTTTGGAGAGTGGCTTCAGAAACTAGATTTTATGATAATTGCATTCAAACAATGGATATTTTATCAAAGGATGGGGTACATTTTTGTTTGTTATTGCATACTTATATAAGGCTCACTATGGGCCAGGCCCTGTGTAGAACTATATACACTAATTCATTTGTGACTTATAACAGCCTCAGGAGGTACATATCATGATTATAATACTAATTTTACAGAAGGGATACTAAGGCACAGAGCTGTAGAATAGTCTGCTCTTGGTCACTGGTAATTGACATAGCCAGATATAAACCCTAGAAATCTAGCTCCATAGTCTCTGCCCATAATCATTATATGATATGAGGATGTGATCTAACAAAAAATAACAAATGAAATATTGTACTATATGTCAAATACAGAAATAAGACACAAAGAAAGGAAGCTTCAGTAACATGACCACAATAAAGCCGTATAAGCATCTCCTTGTGAGATAACCAGTGCTCTCTTTATCAAAGATTAATATGTGGACTTGCATTGTGTTTTAATCTGGTTACCCAGAGAACAGAGCTTCCCTACAAAGTCTCTGTCTCTCTTAACGAGCTGTCAAAAATCATATAGTAAACAAAAACTTGCATTCTGATGTCAGTCAAACTTGGCTTCGGATCCTAACTCTTTCTCTTACTATCCTTAGATAAATTCCTTAATCCCTTACACATTTTAGACAACAACCTAACAAAAAAGATAATATCCTTATTTTGCTCACAGAAAATGCTCCCAGATGCTGTTCACCAATTCCCCATTAAGTCAATGACAAAACTGATTCACAGAAAGTTAGTAACTTGTACAAGGTCACATAGGAATGGTGGCAGTATCAGGTTTCCTATCTAGGCAGTCCAGCTCCAGAATGCAGGCTCATTGAGTTATTCTGAAGATTAAAAAGAGATACCTTCTTTTGTTGTGGATTTTGGCCCGTGTACCCAGAAGAACCAAGCAGCACTCACCAAACTAAGAATGAAAGGAGACTTATTTATGCTGGCGGGCTCAGAGGAGTCACTTTCCAGAGTCTGAGCCCTGAACAAAGGCAGGTGGGTAGATTTATACATTGATTACTTCCTCACACTTGGCGGTCTTTTATTTTGCACTCCTGTGCGCATGGGAAAGGTAGTGTTCCAGGGAGAGGAGGTTGGAAAAATTCCTCTGGGATAGGGTAGCTATCTTAGATTTCTTTACATTTCCCATATCATTCCTCCCTTTTAATGTCTGTCTAAATTCTTTATAGGGCATCACCTTTTTGACTATCTTCCTGATCTCCTTCTTGGTCTCCCTGGACCAGGGACTGATAATTCTATTGTATAAGGATCTTTGCTGTAGTCTTTCTTTCTACTGTAGCTTCTATAAGAGAGGTAATTTTTTGAACAAGAGGAAGCAGGCAAGCTAGAAGTAGAAAGGTACCAAGGAGGAGGAGGAGTACTACTCTAATTAAGGTCTTAAAGCCTCTGAAAGTGGAGAACCAACCTCTAAAGAGGTTATTTGGGTCCCATCCATGCCATGTTTGTACGGGCACATGTGCCAGTCCCGTCATCTGTTTGACAAGATCTTCAACTGCCCGGCCTTGGTCATCTATTTGCACACAACAATTGGTGTTTTATTAGTAACTGCCTGCAGTTGGATAATTTAATATGTAATGGGAATACAGTACCCCCAAGATCTATTTTGCCTAAGCAGCAGGCTTATAGTATTATGTGTTCTGGGGGCCACTCATTATCCTTCCAGTCTCCTATTTGGAGTTCCCTTTTTACTCAGCATAATAGAGATGGGATCTCGCTATGTTGTCCAGGCTGGGAGTGCTTTCTTAAATTCTACCCGGCTGTCATCTGTATTTTCTCCCTCCTACTCTTTTGCGTAGGCTTTTCCTGAGGGAGTCTACTCACCTTATCTGATTTATGTTTTCCTGTACTCAGGTCCCTGTTCAGGGGCCACTTGCCACACCCAGCAAGTGGTAAATCCTGCCACATCCAGCACAGGTCTGGAAAATATATTTGAAAAGCACTGCCATTCATGGTAGCTAGAGAAAATTGAGGTAGTAGACATTCCCTGACCTCTTTTGGTAACATGGATATATAGCTCACAGTTCTTTGCACCAATTTCCTCCCTAAAGTCCAATCATAAGGAGCCACACGATGAAATTCCTCAAGCTTCTGCTGTGTGTAGACTGGCCAGCTTCCGGGTGTGGCCAGAGCAAGGCCGATAACCTCAGGTGGATTTTCAGCTGCCTCTGGAACGCAATCCAGAGAGGATGATCAAGAAAATGCTCTGCAGTCTAAGTTTCCTGGTTCTCTGGAGACACTGTTTTCTTTACCCAGGTGTGGTGAATTCACAGAGTAATACCTGTAACTTGAATGACAGTGAGAGTTGCTAATATAACAATGTGAGAGCCTGTTTAGTTTGGCTGGAATGGTTCCTTTTTCTAATCCTTAACCCATATTTTTTCTCCTGACTAAAAGGGGTAGACCTAATTCCATAGAAGCATGGGGGCTCTTTCTAAAGTTTAATTTATCTTTTAAATGAGAATTATATTACAATAGTTATGAAAATAAGCCAATTATGATCTGAGTCTTCTGACTATGACTCCAAATTTATTATGAATACCTGTGTAAAAACCTTTTGCAAAAAGTTAATTCTGCCAGCCAGATCTTAACACAGAACTTACTAAATCTCTTTCTCTACTGACTGAATACCCTTCAATCTGTATTTTTCCTAAATTTCTGCTAACATAGTTGTAGTTGCACCCTTTTCTCAATTTTGCGCTGGGGGTGAAAGTCTCCCAAAAAGGATTTTGTAAGGAGAGAAGCCTAAAGGCTTTGGGGTGCATGATGGATTACAGCAAATTCCTTCTGAGATAGGATGACCTCAATGTCTTTGCAGGCAGACCTAGAAACCCCTTAACTATTTTTCCCATCTAACCCTTTTCTAAGAGCCATTAACCCTCTTATTATTAGTATGGATGTTGAGGGACATGGGGTCTCTTCTTCCGTATCTGCTTCCTGCTGAGAAGGATCATAGTCCCTGCCTATGGGGGTTTCATGGAGCTCTTTCCCTTTCTGCCTCAGTCAGGGTGGGATCTCGAGTTTCCTGCTAAGGTACAACCTTAGTCCCTAGACATGGAAAAAGTTTCGAACTGATTACTTAAATCATATATCTATTTAATTTGCCTATTAAGCTAGTAAAGGGAAACAGGGTTGGTTAATATATTTCTTAAAGGGCAAAAAAAAAAAAAAAAAGAAAAAAAAAAAAAAGACCTTTGGCCTAATGTCCTCTCTCACTCAGACTTTAAGGGCCCTGCCTATCTTAAAATTATTTCTACTTAAAAATGGGCTGGTGACCCTTATTAATAGCCAGAGGATCTGAGTTACCAGTTTCTGGCAATTATCAGGATTTGAGGGAGAGGATCTTTTTTCCTAAAGAGAGGAGGGAAGAAATTTTTAGGTTCAATGTCCTTATCTGAGATGTTAAAACATTAGTTAGCACACTTAGTAAATGTTACACATTTTCTGCTAGTGTTATAGTAGACACTTTTAAAGAAAGCATAGCCTTATCCTTCCAGAGTTTTGGGTGGGGCCCGTTCTGTTCCCCTCATGGGCTGACTTTAACAGATTGCTGGGAGGTAGTTGGCCTGCTAGTAGGAAACCCTGACATAGAGGCGCATTGTCTACAATAGTTTAGACTTAGGTTCCTCACAAACATGCAGTGTGTGGTGGGAAAGGGGGCTGCCCCTCTTTTTGGCTGTGTCCTAGTTTTCTAGACAAGGCACTTTCTGCACTGGACCATCATCCTGATGTGTGGCAGAGAACTTCATTGCTAATTCTGGTCTTACCATGGGAAAGGGAATTTACATTAGGCTGTTCATTCCTGTCACTGTGCAGTTAGCATTGGAGAGAAAGACCTATGGGAAGGGTCAGGACAGAGTAGGCAGCTCTAGTATCTAGTAAAAATTCAGTTTTTTCTTTTTGCCATGCCGATGGTGACCTGAGGTTCTATTGTTGTGATCCTGGCAGATTGTTCTAGGACTGGAGCTTGCAAGTGCTTGGGCTTCCATTGTTGCAGGAGAGAACAACCCCTTTGTTAGAGGCTTGCCATGTGGGGCGAGGGCTTATGAGGTCCACCCCTCCACAGCTTCCCAGGGCTGGACTGATTGATATTTGCCCTTTCAGTGCCCTTTTTTTTGCAGTTTGCATGTTATGTCTCAGTCCCAGCAATGCTACTCATGACCAGCCAAGACTGAGGCCTTCCAGGCTTGCAAGGTTTTTACTGCCTAAGGTCACCTTGAGATGGAGTCCCTGTATATGGCAGCTAAAATTGGTGCCCTTTTGTACTTTGCTTCCTTCTCTGCCCAGTCCCAGTTACTGGACATCTTAAAGACCTCTAGTGCCAAGGCAGCAGGGTTTAATGTACTTAGAGTTTTGAGACAGACTTGTAGTTTTCGTCCAGCAGTCCCTGATAATAAGTTATTCTGGCTTTGGTTAGCTGCTTATGTTCTTGACTACTCATTAATGTAATTATGGTATGGGGAACCTTTACATTTAACCCTAGCACTCAGAACTAACAGAATTCAGCTGCTCCTTGAAACTTACTTATTGATGTTCGGCTGCAGCTACTGTGTTGAGTGTCCACTATGCAAATCATTAATTGGTCCCCCTACTTCTTTTACGACTGTTCCTAGTGTGATTGTCCTTTGGCCCAGTCTTCTTTGACGACTGGCTCAGGTTGATGTCTTAAATTCTCTGGCCCTTTTGGACGTACAGTTTCCCTGTGACGAGGGCTCTCGTTCTTCCAATGGCCAATCTCTCTACACAAGACACATTGGTTACAGTATAATTTCCTTTTGGTTTCTTTCTGCTGTGCGGGAGCAGCAGTCTGTTGCACTAGACCTGGGTTCCCTAATGCAGCTGCCAACAGGGACATCTTCTGCTCTCTCTGTTTGTAAGTTACCTCCTGGTGTATCTCTGCTGTTTTTGACAATTTGTTGACTTCCTAGCCCCAGCCTTTACCTCTAATTTAGATTTGTCATGATGTTTTCCCTATAGTGTGGATCTCGCAAGCTTTCTAACAAAAGGGACAGGAAACATTCTAACCTGGCTGTCTTGTTTCTGGGCACTCTACCACTGTTCTATCATCAAGTCGAACTTGAACAAGAGGGAGGCATGGTGTCTGGCCAGGGCTCTGGGGAAGTAAAGGGTGGAAAAGGCACTGATGGTAAAAGCCTGCCTGGCAATTGATAGTAAATTGGTCTTGTGGGGATTGACAGAGCTACTGGGATGTACAATGGTCATTAGATAGAATCTTCCTTAGGGCCCCTGGGTGAATTAATTCTGTTGGCACCTCCTTGTCCTTTCCTTTTGCTTTACCTGGTGGGCCACAAATGCCCTATTCTATCCCTGTCTATTTGTGCCGAACCGGACCCAAGGGAGCACTATAGTAGCAGTCTGCAGCCATGTGTCTATGTACGGAACTTGGTCCAGATATCCTGGGATCCATCACTACCTGATACACTGTTCTCACTGTGGGGAGGTCTAAGGTCCCTTCTGAAGGCCAACCTACCCCTAAAGCAGGCCATTCAAGCTCACAAAAAATATGAAGTTTTTCTGAGGTCAGCATGATCCTATGCTCCTCAGAGAAACCCTCCTTAAAATTTTCCAACATACAATCTAAGACAGTTGGCTTAGTGGAATTCCCCCCCACCCCATATTTGCAGGGAGCTTCCTTTGAGAAGTAGGCACAGGGGCCAGTGTTAATATATTCTCTAAAGTCCTAGAAATCTAGTTGAAGCAACGCAAAACACTAAAATTATTTTGAAGAAATACAGAATCCTAGTTTTCTTCCCAGAAAACCTTTTCAAAACATTTACATCAGACCAATAGTCTAAAGAACATTAGAAACAATTCATTTTTTTGCATTGGCTTGCTCTCGACATTTAAGTTTCCAACCTTGTTTCACTTTATTACATAAAGTTTCCCCTCAGAATTTCTTCACAAACCTTCTCCTACACCTTCCCTTCACAAAATTTCCTCTCAAGATTTCCCTTCACAGAACTTCTACTACTTCTGCAAACCTTCTTTCACACTTTCTATATTCCTTCAGTTTGCCTCTTTTTACTGGTTCAGTAATAACCACCTCTGAGGCAAATACCTTTCTTGAAATTCTTTAACATATTCTTAAGGACCATTGCCTTACTCTAACCTGACCCCATGTTTCCTACTGTGTCGGTACCGCAAAGACAGACAACGGGTGGGGTGTCCCTTTTCAGAGACCACTCAGGTGCCCACCTGGCCATGTCTCTCTTGAGACTTTCAGCGCATCTTGGCTAAGGTGAACCTGTATAAACCCTGGGACTGGTCGTTCCCCAGAGGGACAAATAATCATTATGCCTTATGACGTTGCTACAGAACCGCAGGTTGGGGCCCTCTCATACCCTATAGTTTTTTACCATGGGGCCACAGACTGGAAACTCAGAGACAGGTCTCTGAGATCTACACAGACACACATATGCTCTCAGAGGTTAACACTTTCCCTCCCTGGTGGTCCTTGCCTGAGGGGTGCTTGCCCCTGGGAGGTGATCAGTCTCCCCTCAACCCTTTAAGGTGGGCCTGTCTGGGTCCGTGGGGCCCTGTCCTTACCGTGTCCAATGTGGATCCACCAAATCTTATTCTTGCCACTCAGAGTCTGGGGGAAACAATGGAGCGGGGCTGGCCCAGCGCAGTCGGGCCCATGACCACCCAACTGGGGTGGGGTGCACCTTCTAGTTCCTCAGCTGCCTTGGCCGACCAGTGTCTCGGTGTTGTGCCCAAACCGGTGGCTTCAAAGAGCAAGCGCGGTTGGGTTTCCTGATCAGGAAACCAAAATGTTGCAGATTTTGGCTCATGTATCCAGAAGAACCAAGCAGCACTCAGTGAACTAAGAATCGAAGGAGGTTTATTTATGCCTGTGGGCTCAGAGGAGTCACTCTCCAGAGTTTGAGCCCCGAACGAAGGCAGGCAGGTAGATTCATACATTGATTACTTCCGCATACTTGGTGGTCTTTTGTTTCGCGCATGTGGGAAAGATAGGGTTTCAGGGAGAAGAGGTTGAAAAATTCCTCTGAAACAGGGTAGCCATCTTAGATTTCTTTACATTTCCCATATCACTTTGACTTCCTCCAGTCAATTCTCCTTTATTTTGTTTTCAAAGCCTCCACAACTCTCCTTCAGATTACTTACAATACCTGCAATGCTTTATTTGATTATAAAGAGCTTTGATAGAAATATGTCTTTCCACTCTGATCTAAGATGCTAAAAAGAGAGACATTGTTGGTTTGATTCACCCAACAGCAACTAAATATGGTACCTGCTACATAGTAGGTCATTCACTACGTTGAATGAAAGGATAAAACAGTAAATAAGGTAATTTTTTTTTAAAAAAAAGAACACAATACTCCTAATTTGATATGCTTGATAATTCATAAGTGCTTAGTAAATGGTAATTACTAACATAAACTGCAACACAATCTAATTCACCATATAGCTTTTATGTGGTACTGAAAGTTTGCAACTATACTGATACCAAAAACTTTGCAACTGTTACTATGTGCTTGAAAATATCATTTGCATGCAGTTCTAATGCAGATCTGGAAAACTACCTATATATCAGAAATTAACAGAAAGCATTTCCTTGGAACTGATTTCCATAATAATAAGCTCATTAAAAGTCATGTAGAATAAAGGCATGGTTTTGATTAAAACATGTTTAATGTCCAAAGAAAAGTGAATTTATGAAGTGTGTTTAACATGGAAAATAACTTAATTTTTAATAATTATAGTATAGAAGAAATTAACCAAAATAAAGTAGTCTCAAACTAAAATTTAGTAGGCACCAAAGTTTATCATGTGTGTACTTTTCTTCAGCAATTATTTATTTTAACTGGAAATAGATTATGTGGCTATGCCTTAGATGCGATGTGGAAATCAAATAGCTTTGTGTCTTGACAATTATGAACTTATTTTTGAGGATGAATTCAGTAATTCTAATTACTTTTGTTGATAAGCCATTTTCTGGAACTAAAATGAGGAAGACTTCAGTCCCACGTAGAGAGATGAGTAAGCAAAAAAAGATTCCCTTTCTTTTTCTTCCACCCAAATGACTCACAAAGTGAAATCAGATTTTGGAAAATATCACTCTATTCAATTTTATTTTATCTTCAGTCACCATTATCACCTAAATTGTTTTGGCTGGATCTAGCCTCCTGGACAATCTCTGGATAAAGGGTTATACAATCGTGAAGAATGCACACCGAAAGTAAAATGAAGTAACACAGCCCAGCAAAAATGGATATTCAAAATTAGAGTTCATTCTTCCAATTTCCCCATCATGCCAGGGCAAATTAATGTTTCCTTCAGCTTTGTCGCTGTGATTCTTATTCATTTACATATCACTATTCCTTTAAGGAGATTTTAGTTGTTTCATCTTCCTGTACAACTGTCTGAAGATTCTAAGAGTAAAGTGGCTCTTATTGCTCATGGTTCTTACCACAATCTATATAACCTTACATGGTTTAGCCCTTTGTCTTCCTTTCTGGCCTGATTTTTCTTCTCCATCTTTATACTCTAGCCACATTGGACTTTTTCAGTTCCTGAAATTTGCTATGTTCCATCCCCTGCACAACACCATTGCGTGTGGTGTGGTGCAGTAGCTAAATACTAGAACAGCTCTCCAGGTTTTGTTCCTTTGAATTGCATTCAAGGAGGTAAATGCAGAGAGGAAATTTTCTTTATTCATGTGGATTATATGGAAGCTCAAATCATCCCTACCACTTAGTCATAAACATGAAATGACTTCAGATTTGCTAACTAAAGACTGAGAAAACAACTTCAATCACCATATAATTGACTTTAATAATTAACAATAAAACAAAATGGAGGCCTTTTATAAAGAAAATATACATCAGCTTTGGCTGAGATAGAAAATAAAACTCAGCGAACTTTGAAAATTAAAAAAAAAAAAAACTTTTGTATAAATACTGTTTTAAGAAACTAAGTTTGCTCAGGAAATCTAAAAGAAATTCTTCAGTGCTTTTTAAAAAATATGTGCTTCAGTTTGTCTGATTGTTAGAATGGGAGTTTAAAGAAAAATAAAAAGACAGCCTGATCTAGAAGGGAAGATTGTTCTGAAGAGATAGGTTGTGATCTTAAAGGGTAAGCTTAACGTAGCTCAAATGAAAAAGACATGCCCAGGTCAAATATGTATTGGAAAGGATTTGGGGGGATGATGGCAGTGCAAGAGGTTTTAATTGTTATCAGATCATAAAGTTACTTATACCTAAATAAATCTAATAAATCTAACAAAAGAAAGGAGGCAAGGTTACAGAAATATACTAAATTAGTTTTTTTTTTTTTTTTTTTTTTTCCGATAAAACTTACCCAGCTTTATCAGAGGACAGATGTACAGGTGGAGTCAATAATTAGCACTATCAGGGAACTACCTCTTCTAGACTTAGATCATTAAACCACCATACATCTGAAAATCTGGGCAGAATTGAAAGGAAAACACCAGGAAGATCTGTGTGGGATACTTACAACTTGTAAGAGGAGAGTTTCATAAGTTGTTATTCACTAAATTGGCATAATTTATAATTGATTGATGCATAAATATTGCTAGGCCATAAGGTTTCTACTTAAGAAGTTAGATGAGAAGCTGGGATAAGAGAAGGGACAGAAAAGATGAAACATAGTAAGGAAGAGCACAGCATGCAATAATACATGGAGCCCAGGCCTGAGTTACATGCTCTACGGGTGTATACATCTTGGGCAGGATTATTCAACCTCAGGAGGTAAAGTTAGACAAAATCTGTTTGAAAAGTAATTCTTTTTGACAAATGCAGTACTTACGTATTTTTTAGCTATCATAAGACAAAATCTAGAGAAGATACTGTCAAAACAAATGACTGCACCACAGAGCAAAGTGTAAGAAAAGAGAAACAGAACATTGTGAACCTACAAACAGTATTAGTGCAGTATGTGTGAGAAACGGTTTAGCATGTTAAACAGTTGAAAAGTCAGCTAATTCTCCTAGGAATGATGTAATAGAATAACAGCAAAGAATTGAACACCAGTGGCATGCCCATTGATACAGAGGAAGATATACACACAAAGAAGTTTCTGGTGTATCTAAAGGAGTAGAAATTTTCCAAGGCCTGGAAAAGAGGGAGGAGACATTCTTGGGAGTAGCTCCTGGCAAAGGTATTGGGCTTCATTAGACCACCTGGGGACACATGCTTCAGGACTATTAACAGCTTCAGACCAAGTTGATTATTCAGATGAAACACCTGTGAGGTCTAAAGGGCGACTGCTCCTCCAAAAAAAGTACATTTTATAAGTTTAAGTACTACAATATCTAGTGGCAATGGTAGTAGTTGGGGCATCAGAGAGCTTAACATGCCTACTCACAAGAGAGTATGTGAACCATATCATAAGACAGAATCCCATTCATTGCAGCATTGGGACTCTAGTGACCCAGGGCTCAAATGCAAAATGGAAATAAAAAGGTTTTGAATACATAATTTAGGAAAGAAAGGCACCTCAGTTTATAATCTGTAACTGAGTCTATCATCTTTGCAATTTCTCAATTTAGCAAGATGGCCAGAAAGTTTCAAATAATACTCTCTGAAAAAGGATTTTATGTTCAGGTAGATTTTTTCTAAGACGGTCAATGCAGTGCTATGTTTAAGCTTATGATAGAAGAGATCTCACTGGAGTTCACAGGTCTTGGAATTCAAACAATCGCCATGGACTGCCTGGGATCTTAACAAGGCTGATCCAAGAAAGGTTTTCCTGGGATATCATTCTTCTACCAGTTGCCACTGAATCTCTAGTTCATAGCTGTAGCATACAGGGTTGCTGTGTTTTCTAAACTTGGTATGCATAAAGCTAGTACTATAATAACATTGTGTATTCTATTAACCCACTGTACTTTTTAAAAAGTGAGATCCCATACTAAAGGAATCCTTGCATTTTCATGAGTGTTATACAGTGTCATTGTTAAATATTTGCATGAGTGTTATTAAGAACAACCTTAATAATACAGTAAAAGAAGCAATGATCCATAGAAGTGATAAATAAATTGTAGCATATGCTATCAATGAACTACAGCCATATGCATCACCATAGACAATACAGAACCAGAGCTAGCAAGAGAAAGAAGACTGAGGATTAGGTCTAGCATGACTCAATTTATTTAAAGTCCCAAAACAGGCAAAACTAAAAGATTGAAAATATAAAGGATGTTAAAATAAGTAATAAAAACTAAACTGAAAATCTGAATGGTGGTTACTTCAGTAGAGAGGAGTACTTCTGAAATATAAAAGGAACAAAAACCAATTTTAGAGAATAACAGGTGCTAAAGTCACCAGCACTGCTTAGTAATCAGAGGAGTCACCACCAGCAGGTTAGCTGAGCCAGGTAAGTAAAGAAAGAAAGAAAGAAATATGTTGATTTTGCACTGTAATTTCTTTAGGCTTTAAGTTAGGAATTTTGACTTTTGATTCGCTTGGAGTTTTACATAGGAAGGTGATTTAATTAGGGACTTTAGTCAATCTCTGAAATTTGATAATGGAAGAATATACTGATATTTTAATCTATAATTGATAACATGGCTGGTGATAATTTGAGATGGGAGAATTCAATTTGTGTAGGTAAGGCTGGGTGAAGAGGATCATCAAATGGAGGATGTTGAATAAGATCTTCCTTCCTCCCCTCGCCTCTTGTTTTTATGAGAGTGTCCATTAGAGCAACCTACCTGGCCTTTTCCCTGCTCTTCTTATTCCAAATTCTGGCAGAAGGCACTGAACACATCTAGCTTGGCCCTCTTGGGCTCTTGCCTCTTGCTATATCTATCTCAGTCAAATTCTCTGTTGCCCTATAAGCAGAGAGGGGTCAACATGATCCTTTTTGGGTAGGCTTTGGTTGTTGCAATGTGCCAATGACTATGTTGGAAAGTCTGCTTAATTCTGTGGTAAGGTAGTAATCTTATTTACCCAAACATTCCAAACCACATTTTTTTTTAAAACTAAAACTGGCTATTTGACCTCCATTTGTCTATTTCCTGAGTCTTAATTCTGAATCTATTCCAGGCTCAGGAGGGAAAGAACAGGGTATTGTTTATTGATCCCCTAAATCCTAACATCAGTAAATATAATAAAACATGGGATGGCATTGTCAGATCGATCATTATTTAACAGTCTTAATTCCTTTCAAGACTCTATAACAAGACAATAGTCTATATAGAATTCATACCAGTCAGTGGAGGAGGTATGTCTTTTTAACAATAAGTTATTTTTGTGTGTTGTAAATTCTTTTTTTTTTTTTTTTGAATTAGGAAAGCCTCAGGAAGGGATTTATAGTAAGAGTCTGACAGCTCATTTGAAAACCTCATAAGGCAAAAGTTAGGAGTATAGTTATTAGAATAACTCTGTTTATTAACTCTTCCTGCTCCTGTTCCCCTTCACCCACTTTTAAAAAGAAAGAGAGTAAAGTTGGATTCCATTAAATTTGGTTTCAACTAAAGTGACTTCATATAACCAGCAATCTTTTCTCCTTACCTGAATAAAATGATAAAGGGTGCTTACATGCTGA
Source organism: Eidolon dupreanum (assembly GCA_028627145.1). Taxonomy (NCBI): domain Eukaryota; kingdom Metazoa; phylum Chordata; class Mammalia; order Chiroptera; family Pteropodidae; genus Eidolon; species Eidolon dupreanum. Next base: position 113,001,318 of record CM053509.1, on the reverse strand, counting down.
TGAATGTGTGTGAAATTCCATGGATAGCACTTCATAAGAAATTGGTATGGGATTTTGGAAATGAGTATATTAATTGTTAATAAGTATGAAAAAATCAACTTTGGTATGATTAATGTAAATCTGTTTTACTTAGCATTACCCCTAGTTTACCAACCATTATTAATACAAATTGCAAAAATTTTGCTATTATGTCAACTCCTTTATTCATCTCCCTGCATATCCTAACTGCAATCAAAGATGATAATTATTTAGATGTTTAAGTTTATTCTAACAATTATATACTCCAAGTATCTATTATTGAAATCTCATAAATAAAATAATGTTAATGACACTAGAAAAAAAATAAGAAGCATTTTTGCTTTTATTCAAATATAAAGCAACCAAAGTATGACTAGAAATAAACAGATTAAACATCTAGTCTATAGCAACAACGCAAAGGAAAATAGACTCCCCCAGCTTAGACATACACAAATCAAGATGCCTATACATAATTTACTTTTGCTGAGAAAACAACATTTCTAATCTATTTATCCCTTCCTTTTACCCAGTCCTACATCAAAACTTGCACTTGCTTCACTGAAACCAATCTTTGTTTTTTAAAGCAGAGGGTGAATATAACAGATTCACATTAAATATGTGAAAAGCTAATGCCCCTTAACTTCCTACAGACATCTGCATTTTTAAAATATATGTTTACTAACATAAGTAATTTCTCATTTAGCAAAATATCAGGAGTCTCAGAAAAAGTGAAACATTTCCAACCACTTCCAAGTTATCTTGAACTGAGGTATTATTTTGATAAACTATTGGAATTAAAAGGATTATTTGTTGGAGAAACTTCAGAACTCTGGAACTCAAAACCTTATTGGAAACTTTCCTATTTATTCCAGTTTCTAAAATTCAGGTATTCCCTGCTTTATTTCCTAAAGTCCATCTGCTTTCTTCCAAGGCCCAAGTTTCTTCCTTATGCATTTCTGTGTATGATGTTAAATCAAGGTGCTCAGAGCAGAGCCACATTAGTGTGTAACCAATTCATTTGACAAATACCAATTGTTTAAGAACATTAAAGCATAACTGGAAAAAAGGAATAAGAAATATGATGCCAGTTAATTTTGTTCTTCCAATGCAGCTTCTTACATAACTGCAGAGTATTCATTGCTCCTCTTCTGCCACACTAGTTGAAGTACTTGAATGAAACGTGTGCGCGTGTGTGTGCGCGCACGCGCGCGCACACACACACACACACACACACACACACACATACTTACACAGAGAAGAAATGCTCAAAGATGCTGTTCACCAATTCCCCATTAAGTAAATACTGAACATTTAAAAATCTTTTACAAAGATACTCCATTAATGGATTTCTCTGGTTATTATTTGGTTATTATTTGCATAGATGTCTTCTAGGATGACCTGTGGTCTAGGATTTTTCTTTTTTTTCCCCCTTAATTTTTGCCCAGGCTTGGAAAGCTTTCTCAAGAATCAGCTCTGACAGTGCATATTTAGTTCTGGTGCCATCAATGATATTTGGACGCTGGTCAGTGTTGCTGAATCCTCCACACCTACTGAAGTATTCAAAGAGAATATGTCCAATATTTTTAGTCTTGAGGGACTAATACAGCTTGTTTTCTTTTTGAGTACCAGTTACTTTCTAAACAATAAATATAGTCATCAAATGTGGATATGAACCCAAGCTCTACTGGTTTTGTGACTTTAAGGAAATTAATTCAACATCATAACTTTAGTTTTGATGTTTATAAAATGAGAATAACTACCTGTTATAGATTGAGTTGAGGCTTAGCAAATATGGATCTATTTGAAGTCCTGAGCCCCAGTCCCTCATAGTGTGGACTTATTTGATAAATAATAAGCATGTTTTATAGAGGTACTCAAGTTAAAATGAGATCTTATTGAAGTAGAATGGGTCCCTAATCTGATTGCTGTCTTCAGGAAAAGAACACCGTAAGACACAAAGAGAGAATATCACATGAAAATAAAGGAGATTGGAGTAACATATCTACAAGTCAAAGTATGCCAAAATTCCAGCCTTCTCCCCCCAATCCAAATATCAGAAACTAGAAAAGAGGCATGAAACTGATTTTCGATCACAATCCTCAGAGGGAACCATCCCTGGTGACACCCTGATTTCAGGCTTCTAGCCTCCGAAATTACAAGACAATAAATTTCTGTGGTTTAAGTCACCCAGTTTGTGGTACTTGGTTATTTTATGATAGCCTAAGAAATGAATATACAACCTAATAAGATGATTGTGAGTTTTAAATAAAATGATTTACAAAACATCTGCTATTGGATAAGCCCTTGATAAATTATTGTTAGTAATCATAACACTTGGAGTATTTTGAAATAACCGGTCGTTAGATTATACAACTACTATATTTGAAATACTCTTCATTTCTATTTTTTGGAAATTTATATATCAAAATATCCTGGTGGAAAGGCAGTAGGTATGGGAGTACAAAAGAGATAAATCTAGTGCCAGTGTGTGCTAATCATTTGAATCCTCTGTAAATGATTTGGCAGAAAAGGAGGTTAGAACACTTAGCTAAATTGAAGTTTGAGGATTATCTTTGAATTTAAAGTATCCATGCCATTTTGGCCCCTATTAACACAAGTAATTGAGAGGAAAATCTTGCCAGTTATGCTTTTCATAGGCTTAATGCAGACTTAGATATTTAAGTAATTCATTAGCAAGCTTAAATGGTGCCATGGACCAACAGCAAAGGACATAACAGGTAATCTGTGATCTTCATTTTAGAGATGAGCATATTGAGGCCCACAGAGGTTATAATGAACTCAAGGTTACATAGTTTGCATTGGAAAAGCTGACACAAGATTCCTTGTCTCCTAACTTCCTGTTGAAAATTTAATGTTCTTTCAGGATTTTGTGAGTGATATTTTCAGAATTCTTTGAAGCTTTTGTAATTTTCAGGACCCCAGCACTGCACGTGGGGAAGAGAACAGTAGTGGAGACAGAGGACAATTATTTTTACACTAAAATTATAAGCTGTATAACACATTTTGAGGAATTTTTTACATTGTTTAGAAGATCCATTAAATGTGGCCCGTCACGACCTTTCTAGGACAAGTCATTAAAGCTCTAAATGGTATTTAAAATTGTGGCTACCTCAGATTGAAGTCATTTGCATTATATTATACAACACATAGGATACTTTGACCATCAAGATCACTGGGATTGCTGCACTTTGGCCCACCACATGATTTTGCAAGTACAGAGTGTACTCATAACCTGCTTGACAACTAACCCCACTTAAGTTAAAGAAGGCTGCCTTCTTTCACCTCTGATGTACTTAGCTTTTAATTAGACCTTGTGGGAAGAAATATTAGATTTTTCATACAACAAACTTTGTTTCACTGTTTGCTTTTTTCACTTTGGTTTAGTATTTTACATTTCCAGACTTCATAGGACATTTCCACATTGCCTACCCTAAGGATATCAGTACTGTAATTGAGGGGGCCAGTTTAGAATCTATTCCTAAGAGAATCATTCAGTTTCATATTGTGGTTTCATAGCCCAGAACCAGAACTTTTCAAAAAGACACTCAATAACCTCAGTGCAGGGATCCCTCTGGACAACTTATCAATTTGTATTATGAAGTGAATTATGGCTGTACTCACCAGAGCTGGTATAGTTAAGCATCTGTCAGTGTTTCCATTATATTTTGAAGTCTTCTTACTTAGTTGCAACAATGCCCTTCAGGCTGAAGTATACAAGGCCAACCTAGGCAGTGAGGGCTCTCTTTGCTTTGTTATACTATTTAAAACACTAGCTCTATTTTGTGTTTGCTTGTATACATTTCATAATGAAGAGAGGTCTGTTTCTCTAGATGAACATGGTTGCCAGAATGATGATGGTTCTAATGTGGTGAGTTCATGATGCTAAACATCTCATATCTGGGAATGACCCCCAGTGTTCTCCATGGAAGATACAAAGGCTAAGAAATGAAAATGTATTTACTAGGCCTGTAAATTTTAAATCCAGAGATCATTTATATCTCAGATGGGATAGGATTATATTATGTTTAGGATTTTCCTCTGTTCTCCCCTTTTCATGTCCCTATCCTTACCTTGAATCCTTATACATTTTTACCCTTCCTTCCAAACCTAGCTAGAATTTTCTGATTTCTGAGATTTCTCTGACTTCCTAAAATAGATTCAGAGATTCTTCCCATGAGCCACTTTTCTCCTAACACCTAGCTGCAATATAGCAATTATTATATGATACCATTTGTCTGAGTATCTGTTTATCAGAATTCACAAACTGAGAACAAAAATTATGTCTAGTTTATTAGCAGAGTGTTAGATGTATTAAAAATGCTCAATAAATATTGGTTGAATAAATGGATGAATGGACAGATGGATGGATGGAATAAGAAGGTATCCTATGAAATAGGAATAGTAACAAGGACATTCAAAGCATAAAAAAGCAATTTTTGAAAAGTAAGGACTTTCTTTAATATGATTTCCTACTTCTAGTTTTCAATTTTCTGTAGGGTACAAATTCTCATATGCCCCATAATGAATAATCTCCCACAAAATTGAATGACTTGTAAACTCTAAGAGCAAGAAATATATATAACAGGATTTGTTGAGAAAATCACTGGTCAAGGGGCTAGGAGATGAAGTGTTCTGACTTAGTCACTGATGCTGCAACCTTCTTCAAGTTACTTAATAGCTCAGTGATTCAATCTCTCTACAAATGATGATAAATAATGGTAGTTCTTGTCTGCTTCTCAGGGATGTTTGCAGGAAAATGTATTAATACATCAGAGACAGCTTAATAAAAAACCTAAACTACGTATATTTTATAAATTAAATATTATATTGCTATAGCATACTGTGTAGTAAATAATAATTTGTTGTAAGCAAGACAACTTTGATAAAATCACATTAACCTAATTAAAAATATAATTGGAAGATTTGATTCTTCTATTTGTTATGAGCAGTTGGCCTATATCTATTCTACAAAGAAATGGAATAAGAAGTAGATTGTTCAATCATTTCTGTATTTGAGGGTGGTATATGTGATTATTATGATGGATAAACTGTCATGTTCTACAGGAATCACAAAACACATTTTCAAGGAGAGGAGGTAAAAAGAATTACAGATGCATTTAGATGAAAATGCTTGGAAGAACTATTTTTTTAAATCACAGGTTTGCAAACAAGTTAACATTGGGAGCTATAAAGTTTCCAGTGTTTCTCAAAGTATAATCTAGAATATTGTATAATCTAGAATATTGTAGGTGGATTCCCAGATCTCATTCTAGACTTAAACAAGAAGGCAGTTTGAGGTGGGATCCAAGTATCTGTATGTTAAAGAGGTCTCCAGATGATTCCTATGAAGACACCCAGGTTTGAAGACCACTAAAAAGTTTATATCCTTTGGTTCAAGAGGAAAACGACAGACTGCAGAAGATCAGGAGCAGGAAATTGAACTTCCCTGTGTAGTAGGATGTGATAAACTCTCTCTACCCTTTAAATTCATAGAGTATTATCTTTGGTATAATTTGCAAAAGAACTAGAAATTAATGGTCTAAGCTTGATCAAGAGAAAAAGATTTGGGGAAAATTTGGGTAGATTGAACTAAAAAGAGAAGAAAGAGTTGAAAGTTCCAGTTTTCTATATGTTCAAGAATAATTTGCATTTATGGAGAAAAGGGAGTGGAGGGTCTCACAAACTCCTTTATTTTTTCTTCTGTGGGTTCCTGGATGCAAACCATTTGATCATTTTGATATATTTTTAAGTATTTGTCCTTTAAGCAATTATCAAGGCAAATTGGGTAAAAATATCAAACAAGGTATGGTTGTAATGGATCTCTATTACTAAATGAATACAGCTCTACTGTTTTGTTTCTGTTAGTAACATAGCATATACTCATATGAAAAATTTAACAATTATAGAAAAGAATACAGAGTCAAATGAAAAATACCTGAAGTTCTGATATATTGTGGCAATTCTCTATTTCTGGCAAAAATTCTTCTAGAGCTATACATTCACTGTGGAATATAATTCCATACATACAAAATTATACCTATAATTAAATTTACATACGTTTACATATATAAATATAAATATATGCTTATACATAATTTTAAATTATATTTTTACATGTTGTATTGTAATTTGCTTTTCAGTGTCAATGATGCTCTTAAAAATCTTACAATCATGAACATCTATGGTATCAACTGGAAAATAATTAGAACTAATTGCTGCTGTCAGTTGTTTCATTTCCTTTGTTCACGACTTCAAGAATGCACCTCCACTCTACCCCTTCCTCAAAAAACCTCTATATTCCTGTTATTTTCAGATTAGAGATTCCTGGGAATAGCCTTCCTTCTTTTAGCGCCTCTCTGCCCTAATATCTACCTCAAAACCGCTTTAGCCATAAACCTTACATGAAAAGACAGATAAACATGAGTGCTAATTGTGTCTTCTGGGGCACTTGAGTTATGTGAGATTCATTAACATCTAAGTAATTCAAAGTCTATGGCTTCTCTCTTTTTCTGTTCTGTTGACTTTTATCAGCATTTCTTTGACAATGCTTTCTTGAACAATTTTTCCCTTGGTTGCAAAATAGGTTATCATTTTATCTAACTTTTATTTAATACTTATTATTTCCTGTGTACTTAATAACTTTCCTAAAATCTTACAACCACCATATAAGGTTTTCCTGTTTTTATAGTAATACCGAGGAAAATGAGTCTCAAGGAGGGTAAATAGAATGTCCATACAAGTTATCATAGTGGAGCAGGTAGAGAAAGGAGGAATGGAAGCAACTACCTGATGGGTACAATGGTCCTTTTGGAGTGATGACACATTTTGGAACTAGACAGTGGTTGTAAACATATTGCTAATGTACTAAATGTCACTGAAATGGTCCCTTTTTTTTTTTTTTTGCTTTTTATTTTTATTTTTTATTATTATTTTTTTATTATGGTGACATTGGTTAATGCAATCCAGTGAGTTTCAAGTGTACAATTTAACAGTAAGTTACATATACGTTTCTTATATGTTCATTGCCCATAGATTTCCTTCTGTCACCACATATTTGACCCCTTTAACCCCATCTACCTCCCCCACCAATGATAACCATTAGTCTATTGTCCATTAGTCTGTTTCTCGCTTTTAGGTTTATATCCCACATATAAGTGATATCATGTGATTTTCAACTTTTTCTGTCTGGTTTACTTCACTTAGTAATACTACCTCAAGGTCCATCCATGTGGTCACAAATGGCAGTATTTCATCTCTTCTTATGGCTGAATAATATTCCATTGTATATGTGTACCACAGCTTCTTTAGCCAATCATCTATCATGGGATACTTCAGTTGCTTCCATGTCCTGGCCACTGTGAATAATGCTGCTATGAACAACGATGTGTAAATATCTTTTTGGATATATGTTTTCAAGTCTTTGGGGTAAATACCCAGTAGAGGGATTGCTGGATCATATGGTAGATCAATTCTTAGTTTTTTGAGGAAACCCCATACTGTTTTCCATAGTGGCTGTACCAATTTGCAGTCCTACCAGCAGTGGATGAGAGTTCCTTTTTCTCCACATCCTCTCTAACACTTGTTACTTGTCCTGTTGATAACAGCTAGTCTAACACATGTGAGATGGTATTTCATCATGGTTTTGATTTGCAATTTCCTAATAGCTAGTGATGTTGAGCATCTTTTCATACGTTTGTTGGCCATTTTTATGTGTTCTTGGGAGAAGTGTCTGTTCAGGTCCTCTGCTCATTTTTTGACCGGATCATTTATTTTTTTTGTTGTTATTGAGTTGTATGAGTTCTTTGTATATTTTGGATATTAGGCCCTTATTGGAGGCATTGTTTGCAAATATATTTTCCCATTCAGATGGTTGTCTCTTTACCTTGTTGATAGTTTCGTTTGTTGTGCAGGAGTTTTTTAGTTTGGTATAGGCCCATTCATTTATTTTTCCTTTTACTTCTCTTGCTTTTGAGGTCAAATTCATAAAATTGTCTTTAATTCCAAGGTCCATGAGTTTAGTTCCTATGTTTTCTTCCAAACAATTTATTGTTTCAGGACTTATATTCAGGTCCTGAATCCATTTTGAGTTAATGATGGTGTGTGGTGATACACAACAGTCTAGTTTCATTCTTTTGCAGGTGGCTTTGCAGTTTTCCCAGCACCATTGAAGAGGCTTTCCTTTTTCCACTGCATATTTTGGGCTCTTTTGTCAAAAATTGTTTGCCTATATAAATATGGAATGTTTGCTTTAAATGGTTAACTTTATCTGGTGTGAATTTTACCTCAAAAATAGTGGAACAGAAAATCAAATCCAGTCTGACTCTAGAGACCAAACTTAATTACAAAATAGTGCCTCTCATTTGGCTATATTAACTCCAAATTTTTCTACAGCAAACAAAATTAATAACTTTTACAACAGAAATTTTCATTGTTTTTATCATGCCGATAAACCTGCTAAATATCCCGTAGGGTAATGTAGTCTATAAGGGTGGGATAAGCAGTGTTTCTCAAATTACTTTTTCCATGGAACCCATTTTACCTTGAGCATTTCTGCAAGAATGTGTTTCATGAAACATCTTTATGGAATCACTGTTTTCTTCAAAGCTCTAAAAACAATGTTTATTATAGAATTATTTTCACTTGGATGGTTTACTTAGTACATCAGCAAAACTTTACAGAAATTCAGGCAATATAATAAAGACAGGACAGTTTACTGGAATTCCCTTTATGATCATTTCCTTAGTACTTTTTCATAATAGAAAAAAAGTGCAAAGAAAACTAAGCAATTATATCTTTTATATTTTACTTGAAAACATTTAATATTTACTTTCCAGTTAAGTTTTATGCAAGTGGTAGGTCTGCTATATGTATATAAAACTGTTTAAATTTTTGATAAAACAAAATACGTAGGAGTGTGTAGATTCAGCATCCTGTAATTTTTAACACAGCAGTTCTGGACTTAAAGTCTTTCATAAGCAACTGAATACACTAACTCTCTGAACTTAAAGAAAAAATTGATGTTTTATATAAATTTTTTTGTTTTTATTCAGTTATTTTTCTTAGTAAGGAAGACAAATGATTTCAGCAAAAGTTAAAGTAGTTGAAAATTTAGAGCAATGATTTATTATAAAATATTTATTTCTTCTTAAATTGAAACCAGCTTATAACCCAATTCCCCTGTTCCCTTTTTCTATATTAACCATTATAATTTCATAGAGAGAATGTGGGATTTGGAATCAGTCAAAACTGAGTCTGCCTGTCACATATTTATTTATGTGTTTGACTCGGTTTCCCCACCTAAACATAGAAAGTTCTGCTTTGTAGAAATTTCATAAGAAGTACATACAATGTAAATGTTAACCTATCCTTCCAAAAATGTGTAAACCCTCTTAACCATCCTACTCATGGTGACCAAGAATTCTGACTCCCCTATTATCTGCAAGCCTATTAGCATTATTTAATTTCACTTCCCTACTTTCACATTCTGTAGCTCATGTGAGGTCTTTTCCTGGATCCTCTTTAAAAAATCTACAATCACTGATCTCTTTTTTTTTCCAATTACAGCTGACATTAAATATTATTTAATATTAGTTTCAGGTGTACAGTATAGTGGTTAGATATTTATATAATTTACAAAGTGATCCCCCAATAAATCTAGTACCCACCTGGAACCATACATAGTTATTACAATATTATTGACTATTTTCCCTATGCTGTATTTTACATCCTCATGACTGTTTCATAACTAACAATTTGTGCTTCTTACTCCTTTCCTCTTTTCCACTCAGCTCCCCAACCCCCAACCAACTAGAAACTATTAATTTTTTCTCTGTATCTGTAAGTCTGTTTCCATTTTGTTTGTTTATATTGTTCTTCAGTTTCCACATATACATGAAATCACTTGACATTTGTTTTTTCCTGTCTGATTTATTTCCCTTAGCATAATACTCTCTAGCTCCATTCATATTGTTGCAAATGGTAAGATTTCATTTTTATGGCCAAGTAATATTCCAATGTATATATGTACCAATTTTTTTTCATGTAATCATCTATTAATTGGCATTTAGGTTGCTTCCATATCTTGGCTTTTGTAAAATAAGGCTACAATGAACACTGGGATGCATATATCTTTTCAAATTAGTGTTTTGAATTTCTTCAAATAAATACCCAGACATGAAATTGCTGGGTTGTGAGGTAGTTCTTTTTAAATTTTTTGAGAAACCTCCATACTGTTTTCCATAGCATCCCCATCAACAATTTGCAATCCCATCAACATTGCACAAGGAATCCCGTTCTCTACATCCTCATCAATACTTGTTGTTTGTTGATTTACTGATGATAGCCGTTCTGACAGGTGAAAGGTAATAGCTAATTTGTGGTTTTAATTTCCATTTCACTAATGATTAGTGACATTGAGCATCTTTTCATTTGTCTGTTGGCAATCTGTATGTCCTCTTTGGAGAAATGTCTGTTCAGGTCCTCTGCTCATTGTTTAACTGAATTGTTTGTTTGTTATTTATTGTTATGTTGTATGAGTTCTAATATATTTTGGATATTAGCCCCTTATCAGATGTATCATTTATGAATATCTTCTCCCGATCATTAGGCTGTCTTTTCATTTTGCCGATGGTTTCCTTTGTTGAGCAAAAACTTGTTTAGTTAGATGTAGTCACATTTGTTTATTTTTAATTTTGTTTCCCTTGCCTGAGGGGATATATCAAGAAAAATATTACTAAGAGCAAGGTCAGAGAGTGCACTGCCTTTTTTTTTTTTTCTAAGTGTTTTATGGTTTCTGGTTTTACATTTAGGTCTTTAATCCATTTTGAGTTTACTCTTGTACATGGTATAAGAAGGTAATCTAGTTTCATTTTGTTGCATGTTTCTGTCCAGTTTTTCCAACATCATTTATTAAAAAGACCTGTCTTTACCCCATTGTATATTCTTGCCTCCTTTGTCATAGATTAGTTGACCATATAGGCATGGGTTTATTTTGAGCTCTTTATTATGTTCCATTAATCTACATGTTTATTTTATGTCAGTACCATGCTGTTTTAACTACTGTAACCTTATAGTATAGTTTTCTATCAGGTAGCTTGATACCCTCAACTTAGTTCTCCTTTCTCAAGATTGCTGTGGCTTTTCAGGGTCTTTGTGGTTCCATATAAATTTCAAGGTTATTTGTTCTACTTTGGTGAGAAATATCATTGGCATTTTGATAGAGATTGTATTGAATCTATAGATTGCTTTGGGTAACATACACACACACACACACACACACACACACACACACGCACGCACGCATGCACACACACACACACACACACACACACACACACACACACACACATATATATATATATTTGTTGGAAGAATTTATTTTATTGTGACCGTAGGACAGAGATTCTTCTTGCTGGCTACCTGCAGCAACCACTCTCAGCTTCTAGAGGCTACCCTGAGCCCCTAGAAGCTGCCATACTTTCTTAATATATAACCCTTTCCTTAGATCCTCTTGCACAATGGGTAGCTTACATCTTCAAGGCCAGCAGAAGAGCAAAAACTAGTCTTCTAATAAAATGTAGTCTTAAATAATATAGTCATGGGCCTGCCATTCCATCACCTTTGCCATGTAACATAATATAATCACAGGAGTGATATCCTGTCACCTTCTCTATATTGTATTGATTAAAAGCAAGTCAGATGTTCTGCCCACACACAAGTGGAGGGGATCACACAAAGGGATAGACATCAGAAGTAAGATTCATGTGAGGCATATTGGAGTGTGCTACTACAGTCATCATATAAAGTATAAAACATATATCAAAGTTAAAAAAATAAATAAAAACCACACATATACCTACTACATAGAGATAATTGCCTTTAATTATTTTGAATGTGTATGTTTGCATTGTTTTTCTATACTCTCCTTGAACATGATTATATATATTATATATATACATGTAATTGTTTGAATATTCTGTTTCTGTTTTACATAAACATATGTATAAAAGCAATGTATAAAAGAAACATGGTAGTATAATACTATTTCCATTTCCTTTGTTTTTTTAGAAATACAACCTCTTTAAATACTCTCCAATGTCATGAATTTTAATAACTAAAATATTTTATATTATCATAATTTAATAGTTTCCTTATTATTTGTTTCTCGTTATCATGTTATAAATAACACTATGTTCAACACCATTACACATCCATCTTAATCCAGTAAAAATAACCCCAATGCATCTTAAATCTATACTTTGGAGAACAAAGCAGGAAGATGTCACTTCCCAATTTCAAATCGATATCTTTATTGGTACCATTTCTTTTTTAGTTCAAACAATAGATTTCCAATCAATTTCCCAACCTTTATTCTTAACATCTTCCCACCCTTGTTCTCTAATTTGACTAATAGAGAACAGTTTATCATCACTTTTTAAGAAAGCCAAAGTGTTAACCCTTCCAGGGAGCCAGATTGATTAAAGTGACCTTTTTATACAGCTCCTTCATTAGCACTTCTTTATTGTAGTTTATTGTTGCATTGTGTTAAAATGATGAGCATAAACATTTAATTCCCTGCCAAATGTCTCCTCCCTTCTAGGATTATAATTTCCTTGAAGGCAGAAAATTTATCTTTCTTCTTTGTACCCTTAGTACCTAATACAATATATGACACGTAATAATTTCTCAATAAGAAAGCTGAACTAAACTATCTAACCAAATTAAGATGTTTTGGGTATGATATAGAGGTATAATTTTTCTAAGCCATCTACATTTTACAGTGCAGTTTTCCATCTTTGAGACACTAACAGAATGTAAAATTAGATCAAAGACATTTGAATCACTGTTATGTGATATAAAGATTCTTTAAATCACACGCAACTCTTTAAAAAAAGTGATTATAAAAAATGATCAAGAGTTTGCAAAAATTCTTCTTTCCCACACAAAGAGTGCCCATTTGCTTACTAACCAAAAACTTACCGATGTATATTAGGCATTCCTTTTTTATTCACATAATGACTGAGATGATTATTAATAAGTTTAACACAAAATTCAACTCATTACAGAAATAGGAAAGAGTAAAATAACATTTATTCAATGTCTACTATGAAACAGATATAAGAGGTGCTCTAGGATAATTGTGTCATTTTAATATCCGCACAACTTCTGTGCTAAGTATTAGTAAATTTATTTTCTATCAGAGGTAATCTGCCTAGGATTCCACAGCTACTTAATGACAGAGTTGCCCTTCAACCCCAGGAAGGTCCAGTTTTCAAGCCATGACTCTCCTACTTCTTCACACTATGAGAACATGCAGGAAATGCCTAGTTCTCAGTTCATTGCCAGAAATGCTGTTCCCTTGGAATATGTGGGAGAAAGAGTAACAGTGACCAACAGCAGACTTGAGGTTGAGGCTAAACATCTATTTAAAAAACAAGATTATTTTCACTGTGCTATGTTTTACTTAGTTCCCTGCCAAATAGCATGCCAAAGCCTTGACACAACAGGGATTTGTGCCTGGAGACGTTCATTCCCCTGACAACGCATGTGAGCTGGCATATCGTCTTTAGATACTCTAAGTCACACCAGTCTCTAAATAGGAACTGAAAATGACTAAAAGAAAAATTATATAAAAATAGGGTCAAGAAAAACTGGAAGAGTTTTTTTTTTAATTTTAAAATCTCAGAAAATTATCTATATATGTATATAGAAATGCTAACAGTATTTTTTTATTTAAAATTTGTTTAATTAGTTTCAAGTACACAGTACATTGGTTAGACACTTATATATTATAAAACAGTCTCCCTAATTGCTCCTTCTCTCCTCTGGTTTTCCACCTAGCCATTACATTAATGCTAACTGCATTTCCTATGCCATGCTCTCCATCCCAGTGACCATTTTTCAACTACGAATTTGTACTTCTTTAACCCTTCACCCCATTCTCCCAGTCCCCAAACCCCTTCCTTTCTGGCCATCACCAGAGTGTCCTCTATATTTGTAAATCTGTTTTTGATTAGTTTGTAATAGAATATTTTAAAGAGTAACATGGCAGAACACATACTGTATGTTTTGAAGCAAATTGTAAAGATTTATATGTAAATACATTTCCCCTAACATTATGTTTGCATAAAATAGAATAGGCATCAATTATTATGAATAATAGCATATATGTCCACATTTTTCTTACAACCACAAACCAACTCCCAAATTTCTTTTCAGTATAATATTACTGTGTCATACAGAAAAATAAAGGGAACTGCCTGACCAGTTTCCACATGGAGTTGGAAGGCCCCTGGATAGGATAAATGATGCTTTAGAGAAACTCTAATCAGACATTTGTGAGTTTATTCAGTATTTAAATACCTCCAGAGAAATGAGATCAAATGTTTTCTCAATACATTACACTACGGTTCACTTAAATTCTTCATATGTTCATTTAAGTAATTTTTTTTCTTGCTACTTCCTCTATAGAGGAGGGCTGATTTTTATAGATTCTACATGTGAAATTCATTTTATCAGTCTTTATTTTTTTCCACTACAGTCTCTAAGACTCTTAGTTCCTTTGGTCTTTACTCAGTTCCCACTGTGTACTTTTCATTCATAATATACATTTTCTTTTCAGCTCCCTCTTAGGATTCAATGTTCCTACAATTCATGATATTTATAATAACTTTTGTTCACACTTTTTTTTACAATAGCACTTCACTTTGAAATTATAGGCATCTTTGTATTGGACTTACGCAATCTCCCTTATCTTTCATGTAGTGAATTCATATAATTTTTACTGAGCTGTGTGTGTTTATTTTTTGGTTTGCTTTCTGTTTTCAAATTGATTTATAACTTTAAATTAATTTCATTATTTGTTCCCCCAAAACATAGACACTTATCAGTAGTTCTTGACTGATAATTTAATTCATCTGCATTCTATTTTGATAATGTATTCATCCGAGTCATTAAAGACTATGATAAATACCTCCCATCAACCTTTGAACAGGTGGTCCCATTGTTTCATTTTCAAAGGCATTAGTGATAACCGTTCTCTGAATACAAGTGGTGTGGATTAAGGCTCTCTTGCTCAGGCAAAGATATGTATTTGAAAATCAGATTTTGATATTGATGTGTTCTCATTAGTATCATATTTTGCCAGATTTAAGAGTATATACCATATGCATGAACATGTACTATAATTCCACATATCTAAACATCTAACAGTACTGTACATATTACCATAATATTTTTACACTTTAGTCATGAAGGAAATTTGAAATATATTTAAAATGTACATACCTTTGTCCAAGGCACATCCTGCTGTGGTCTCAGGATAGAAACCTAATGAAAAAATATATACGTATATTCTTATTAATATACTTAGTATAACAGATTGAGAAATACTAATATAAAATTAAGAAAGGAATATGGTTGAAACCTAAACCATTGTTCATGATATGTATCTGCCCATTAACTTCAAAAAGGTGTCCTATCTTTTGTCTTTTTTGCTAAAGTTCGTTAAGAAAAAAAAGGACAAGAGAAAATATTCTGATATACTTCTCAATCTGAACCTCCAAAGGAGCTCTATTCCCGGAAAGAAATATAGAAACAGATTCGGTT
This sequence comes from Eidolon dupreanum, assembly GCA_028627145.1. Taxonomy (NCBI): domain Eukaryota; kingdom Metazoa; phylum Chordata; class Mammalia; order Chiroptera; family Pteropodidae; genus Eidolon; species Eidolon dupreanum. The sequence continues at coordinate 112,985,673 of CM053509.1, read as the reverse complement.
ATTGATACGTAAAGGTCAATTTTAGGCAAAATCTCAGATATCACTTTTCAAGACGTTACATTAATTATTAGGTTAAAAACAGGAAGGTGAAGAAGTAGGTTAAATAGAGTTTGTGATAATAAAAGCCTTATAATATTTGTTAATCAAAATGTTGCATTGGAGCACCAATAAAAGTTAACAGAAAATCATATTCACAGTAATGTTTCAAATTTTCAGGCAGAGAAATTGAAACATATGTGCAGATAATAGATATAAATATGTTCAAATAAATTTCAGTACTTTAAAAATCAAGAGGAAAAAGAAGCATGTATTACTGTTCTAAAACCCAATATTTCTATTATTTCTTTGTTTTATTATTCCATTAGATGCAGTGCTACATTTCCCAATATGTTCAGAGACCTACCTACATAAAAACTGAGATCTAAATCTAAGAACTGTCATTGCAAATGTGATAATATTAATTACAAAAACTTCAATTAAGAGTAGATGAAAGAACTACTCACTTTGTTCATACTTTTTGGCATTTTATCTAACTGAAATTTTCAGATGTCAGGGAAAATGAGAAGAAATAACTTCTTTTGTGATTTCTATCAGTATATTGGAACAGAAGTTTTATCATGAGTGATAGATAGCATCCATAAAATAGAAATAAAATAAATGTTTCTTCTATATTTAAAGTTCTCAAATTCAAAGAATTTTTAGCTCTAGAAGTCACTTGAGTACATTATCAAATAAAGTGACTCAAACTGTGAATTAGGGGATTTCCATTATTACACAAACATGCCTTGAGTGTTCCTAGGTATTGAGAGAAAAACCAAGCCTTTGGCTGGCCTAAAATATTCACTCAGCCACTATTCAAGTGGAACAGACACATTTGCAGAAGTTCACATGCACACATGCACACACTCATAAATTTAGGCCGAATTGTTCTTTTTATGGCCAAAACTATTATCTCATACTTCCTGGATTTGAATGTTGGTCCCTGGATTACTAGCCAACAAGGACTTCAAACTATTTACACAAGACTCTCTGAGCCTCAGGTTTTCACTGACAATAAAGTTGTTGTAAAGATTGAGTTAATACAAATAAGTTGCTTAAAACACTTCCTGGGACATAGTAAGTACTCAAAAACATAGGCTATTGAAAACTCTTAAACATTGGAAAAGGAAAAATAGTTGTTCAAAAATAATATTAAATAATTTGGACATTTGAAAAATATCTGATAATTCTACTCAACTATTCACCTCTCAGTATGGAAACCTTAGTTCATATTTATATTCACACTATTACAATTATGTGCAAAATGATTGAGAAACACAAGTATGGATGACAACTTTATTCATGAAAGAATCATGAGAGAAATCAATGTAAAAGTGGCAGGGTTTTTAAAATATTTATTTATTTATTTGGAATGAAGCATTTTAGATGGCATTTAATAACTATAATTCTATGTTCTTTCTATGTTTTGCTTTTAGCTGGCATGACTAAAGAAACAAAAAAAAAATCTTAAAAGACAGGCAGTCATTTAAAGATTTTCACTGGTTGAGCAAGAATTCAACTGTCTAAAACCCATGGGAGTAGAAGCATGAAATGAAGAGTAAGTACAGAACTCTGGACAGTCAGCATTACTGCCAGGCTGTAATGAATTTAACACAGAAAGATACGGTATCAGTGAAGTCAGAGTTGGACTTACAGATAAACAGAAAATCTTCAGCTTGTAAAAGATCAATTTCTTTAGTCACTATGAATGGTCAGGGCTTTAAACATAGGATTAAGCTTGCTTGCTCTGATTTTTCTGATAGGAACATATTTATGTACAATGAGAAAAGCTGCAAGAAGAAAGGAAGGAGGAGATATATTTATCTTTAAAAGTGGTTTAATTGAAGTAAGTATAGGCTAGAATTAGAAGGAAAAGAAGATAAAATGAACAAATTATTATTATCACTATTATTGTTATAGAAATAATAACACCAACAACAAAGAAAATAAGAAAAATAAAAGAAAACAATAAAACTATATAGCCTCAATATGAAAACTTCTAAATGTCAAACCGGTGGTGGTGGTGAAGGGGGATGGTGATCTGTCCACATCATCTCATTGTTTTAACTAAAGGATCTTCTACCAGGGCTAATTCCTCACTCTCTCTTCAATTCCCATCCCATCACCACCACCACATACACACATATGCACACTGATAGAGCTATTTAGCAATTTCTGCAGACATTTTTGGTTGCTAACAACCCGGGGTGAGGTACAACTGGTATTTAGTTGGTAGGGAGCCGAGGATGCTGATAAACATGTTCTGATTCACATGACAGTCCCCAACATACCCAAGGAAGAATTAACTAGCCCAAAATATTGTTTATGTGCTAAGCTTGAGAAACCCTGTCCGATCCAGCACAGGAGGTAGGATCCTCCTACCTCTGCTCTTCACAAACCTTCACAAATTATGAAATCACATCATTTACAAAGAGTGACTCTTCTAGAAAGAAGAGAACTAACCTTGGTTGAGGGTCCTGCAAAAAGATATTTTAGTTGCTAGCAACCTCCTTAAACATTGTCCGTCTAATATTTAATATAGCTATGTCTTAAACCCAGGTTGAACAGATACCAGTTACCAAGCTTTTTATATGACACAAAACTGAACCCCAGAGTGAATTGTAATCTCACTCCTTTTCTTAAATGTTTTTAACATCAGAGTTTAGTCAATTATCTTTTTTTTTTAGTTTTATTCTTTTAAAGAGTACTAAATTGAAAGCCAGACATTATCTTGTTTGAAATAACTTAGTTAAATTAAGTGACTGAAAAACATTCTATGTTTCAATTTGTTAATTGCCTACAAGAATCTTCTCTGAAAAAGTCCAAAAATGTGGGGAAAAATTAATTCTTTAAATCCATTTATTAATTACAGATGGATTCCCATGGCTAAAAACAATGTGTTGGGGAAAGGAGGAGAAAAAGGACTAGAGAGTGTCATTATTGTTGTGATTCAAAAGAGAGGTTCATATCTAGAGAAAACCTGGAAATGATCATGTATGCATTTCAATACAATGACATGGGACTTACAGATCTTTACCATGCTCTGAGTACAACGAGACATGTTATTACAAAAGTAGATCTAAGTCAACAATCATTTCACCATTGTCAAATCAGTATTTTACTTTAGAATAAATTAAATGAGTATCACAACAATTTTATTCCCCTTATGCCCAATGTAAATGCTTTAGAATTGGTCAAGAATTTTTTCTCCCACCTTAATTATTAGTGTCTATTAAGTGGCTATGCAGTATATCTATATCATTTTCAGATACATCAAAGTCAATAGTTTACATTATTCCTTATCTCTATTTCTTTAAAAATACCAAGTAAACAACTGTTAATTTATGCATGTCAGTGCATGTATTTAGAAGTTGCATTTAAAATTTATTTTCTATATCTTATTCATATTGAGAAATACAGAATGATTTTGTATCTTTAATGGCCAAAATTGGATGTATCCATTTCTTAACTGAAATGGAACTGTCACATGTGTCAGTTTTGTAAGCATAAGCCATTGAGCTTATCACAGAAGTCTTTCTCCAGGCTACATCATTTTCCCCTGTCAAAGCTGTCAGGAGATCATAAGGTTAGTGGCAGAGTTACTCCACATCACCTTATGCTAAGTCCTTAAAGTGACTTACTTCTTTAACCTATCTTGGAGGAAACTTTCACTCCATTTTTATCTCCCTACTGATGTATGACCCAATTTCAGGAGCAAGTTCAATATTATGTTGTATTTGAATAAAGAATGCTATATATAGCATGCAAACTGAACTTAAGAGATAAGATACAGCTATTAAAATTTATTTTTTGTATCCACTTGTTATAAAACCAGATGTGCTTGTGAACATAAAGATTCAAAAGAAATTCAGAATAATCATGGTGTACAGCATACCTTTGTCTCATAAAGGACAATAATTGATGCCACAATAATTACTGAACAAATAGGTAAGCATCATGAATAGTGTACTTCACAGTATATTTAAGGAGAAAGCAAATTTTAATTTATTAATGTTATGGGATGAATTCTGTTTCCTCAAAATGCATATGTTAAAATTATAGTCCCTAGAACCTCACGATGCAACCATATTGGAAAAAAATGTCTTTAAAAAGGTAATTAGGTTAAAATAAGGTCATTAGGGTGGGCCCTAATCCACTGAGACTGGCATTCTTATAGGAATACATTAGAACAGAGACATGTAGAAGAAAGACCATGTGAAGACTCAAAGAGAAGATGGCCATCTATAAGCCAAGGCAAGAGGCTCTCAGAAGAAACTAACCCTGTGGACACCTGGATCTTGGTCATCGAACCTCCAGAATCACAAGAAACTTTTTTTTTTTTTTCTGTTATTTAAGTCCTCAGTCCGTGGTACTCTGTTATACCAAACCTAGAACACTACTATGATAATTTGTAATTTCCAAAGTTCTAGCACAGCTCTACATAGCCATGTGACAGAGGTGATTTTTATATTCAATGTCCTCTCATTTCCATTTAATATTCATCTGTCTCTTTCATGGACTTCTTGCATAACTGAAGCTCTCTTGATGTTCCCAGGTATCAAAGGGTTGTTTATCAGTGGGCACAGATTCCCTTTCCTGCCTCTACAAATCTACTTTCAAAAGGATCTTAAAGCGATCCTCCCCTGACCTGAAGAAAGAGATTATCACTAAGATTTTAATTACTGAGAACAGCTTGGCCTATGTCTGTCTTTGAAGGTATTTGTCTACAAAAAGGAAATAATGCTGTTTCAATAAAGCAAGACTTTAGTGTTATTTTGTTCTGACAGTAATGAACAGGTGTGATGAAATTGCCATCTTCACTCATTACTGGTGGTAGTATAAATTGGAAAGCAATTTGCCAGCATGTATCACAGTCTTAAAAAATATTTGCTCCCTTTCACCCAGTTAATTCACTTCTGGGATTCACTCAAAATGACATATCAAACAGATGCTGATAAACATTTATGTACCGTGATAATCCATTTCACTACTATTTATACTAGCCTCTCCCCACAAAAAAGAAACAAGATAAATGTCTTATAACAGATTAGAGAAATTTAGTTGCTTCGCAGATAAGGAAATACTGTGCTTTTATTTGTAACCATGTTTTCAAATACCAATTTAAGGACGTGGGCTATTAAGTGTATTTCAGTTTTAGATGAAAAGATCAGGATACAACAGGATTCTATTGTATAAAACTAAATTAACCCCCCCCCCCCAAATTAGGAATTTCTGTAATTCTGACAACTTCCTTTCCCTCTTCCTCCGCTCAATATAAATAATCTCTTTTTATAAGACAGTAAAACACTCAGAACTCTAAATAGACATGAGTCAGAGTGTTTGTTTGTTTGTTTGTTTATTTGTTGGCAGAGCCCTCCACCATCTCAGGAGAGACAAGGAGAGAGAAGTTGTCCACATCATAATCTGTGAATACAACCTGGCAACTGATTCACTCTGGAAGTGGTCTGCCTCTCTTTTACATAAAAAGTAATTCACAATGCTGACATCTAAATACAACTTGCCTTTCTCCTTTGGAGGATCGAGGAGTGGTCTTTCTTTATTCCCTAATAGAAGTATCACAAAGTATCCCATGACATAAGACATAAAGACTAAAATTATCCCATACTTCATCCCATCCCCTTTACTATAAGGTACATACACTGTTTTATTGTAATGGAATAGACTTGACCTTGTTGTACCATGATCACCAATTGGAAATTTAGTGAATTCGTATTTTAAGAAATAAAGAATTGTAAATAGTACACAATCATGAATGTCAATTCATCCTGCTGAGGCAAAACTGTCACTAGCATTCCTGGAACATTCCACCATTCAATTCTTTCTATAAACTTGTGAATAGACATTTACAAAGTCCTTTTGATGTAATATGAATAGAGAAAATCATGGAAGAAAATAAATGAAAATGCTCTTAGTGGTGAACTCTGAGTGGTGATTTTCTTCTATATATTTTTCTGTATTTTCTGCCATGACCATTGTATTTCCTTCACAAATAAAAGTGATGTTTTATTCTAGTGAAGCAATGTTAATCTCCTATTCTAACTATTCTGCAAATAGGAAAAATGGGTTGGACCCGCCTAGGTAAGTGAGTGATTACTCTGCCTATGCATTGTTCTTAGGCCACAGTGCTCTAAATGACTTGTGTTGGTAACACTATGTACATCAGGAGTCAGGACTACCACCCCACAGCTAGTAACCTTGAATCATCATGTGCTACTTGACCCACTATGACCACTGAAATGCTTGAAGACCAACTTTCATTTCACCTCCCTACAGGACTAAATGTTATCTAAAATTCAATCTTTCTAAGTTTAGAATATTTGGGGCTAGGAGAATTTTGATACACATATGCATTTCGAGAATTACTTCATAACGAGCAATAATGTATTGGTAAAGGTGCAAATTCCTTTTGGCATAGTGGACACAGGGATGACTTGGGGTTAGGGTAGTAGGATTTGGACACCAGTTCTCCCATTTATTAATCTGTGTTCTTGAGCAAATCTCTAACTTTCACTGGGGATGATGATTATCTAAATTATCTCATAGTGAATAGTATAAAGTTCAACAGTCAATTAAGGCTACCGGAATAAATATGTGTACCTGTAAAGTGTACTTCTGTTTATCAAGCACTGAAATCCTTAGTTTGAAGGGGCCAGTAGCAACTTGAGTGCTAAATTAGGCTTTTAACTGTGATTTAAGTACCTGATAGAAGCCTCAAGGGGGGTATTATAAAAAGAATCTACATAAATTCTTATCTCTACAGTGTGTCATACCCTTAACATATTTATTTTATTCAAGTTTTTTGAACATATCATGAGTCTGGCAAATCTAAAGAAGGGTCCTTTTCATGATACCAGTTCATAAGTTCCTGATGTTCAAAAATTCAGAACTTAGAGCAACAGAAAACAAAATAATAGTGGAATGCATGTGGGACAACTGCGCTGCTGTAATGCTGGGTTTGCACATCGTTATTCTGAATGGAGCATTAGCATCTTGCAGCAAGACAGGTCCCATATTATTCCTGGGAGCTGGACTTGAGCACCAATTTAGAGGTTTGAATGTTCAATTATCATCAATCAGTAACTGGTATTTATGGATCTGTCACCTCATTGGTTCATCAACTAATTACTTTAATAATCAGATCTCATTTTCCTTTGTCTTTTTAATTTTAACCAGTTTCCCCCCCCCGCCCCCATGAAGATCACTTGTTTTATGGTGCTGCTAACACAGACATATCATCATTAATATTGTAGTTAAATATTTCTCTGAAGCTGAATGGCTGGTTCCTTGTGAATTTTAACCTATATTTCTTGAGAAAGGAGATCAGGGTCCTAAATTTTAGTGTTTTAGGAAATTGTTTGGCTTTCAGCAAATCAGTTAACCTGTTTGAACTCATTTTCTTCAATGTAGGCTCAAATAAGAATTTACTTAATTTGCAATCTAAGAATTTACTCATTTTTGAATACACACAGTTTTAAAACTAAACTTTCTTTTGGCAAGAAGAGCAATAGATGAGAGGTTCTCACAGCACCTAGAAGCTGGAATTTTCTAGTTGATCTCCCTGTCTTCTATCCTATCCTTATCCAATCCATCTTCCATTCTATTATTGGGAGATTATCCAAAAGGTGAATTCTATTTATACAATTCTCTCGATAACCTCTGAAAAGAGTTTCCCATTACCTAGGACAATATATATTTATTTACATTTATATTTATACTTATATTTATATTTATAATTTCTTGGTTTTGGCATTTGTGAAGCAAGTTGCTCCCGACTCGCTCAGCAGTATCATCTTCCATCATTCACCCATATCATTTTTCCGCTCCAGAAAAAAACAACCCTCCTGCTGTTCCCTGAATGTGCTATGTTCTCTTTCACTTCTGTGTTTGTCACACTCTGTTCCTTTTTCCTCATGTTTTTCTTATTCTGTTCCTTGTTCCTTAAATTCTCTTTTGCTGTTCTTCTCTTGGCTAAATTCCTACTTGGGCTGTCTTTCAGAGCTCAGCTCATACTATCTCCCTTTCCATCTTCTTCCTGAGCTTAGTCATATGCCCACATTATGTGTATCTCTTATGTTTTGCATTCCTGTCTTATAACCCTGCACTGCAATTGTTAATTCAAAGGTGTATCTCTTCCAAAATACTCATCAGTTGCTGAACACAAGAGACTTTCCTTCTTGATTTCTCTTTTCTAAAACCTAGCACATGCCTGGCACATAATAAGTGCTCAGAAAACATTCGTCGAATAAGTGAATGTTAACTATGTTTCATAAAATAATTAACAGTTGCTCTTTCTGCATATGCAATAAGATATATCCATAGTCTACTCTCTTTTACCTTACAACAGAAAACTTAACATGCTAGCTTAATAACCTAATCAGCCATAACATGTTAGAATAGAGATGGTGACTTTCACTAGACTTTTCCTCATCTTTAAAATTACTTTTTCCAAAACCTTAAATTGAAAACAAAAAGAAAGATCAATATAACCTTGCAAAGCACCATTTATATCCTCTAACAACCACTCACTTCCACTTCATAGCACACCAGACAGCAGAGCTTATTTGTTAACTAGATAATAGCTAGCTAATTTTATGCACATGTCTTCAAAATAGTCAGACAGACTTTCTCCTATGGTCTGGGTTGAAAGGCATAAATTCAGGAAATCAAGTTTCTAGTTATCCTTTAAAATTATATTTTAAAGCAAGCAACATGTGAAGGTAGTCTGGGAACCACTGAAAAATAGTTTTATAAGTACATACTTTGACATATACAGGTTTACTTTTTGAAAGAGAAATGTTATCATGGCTAACTTGTATTATAATAAAGGCACTGGAACTGAAAGTAGGAAAACTAGATACATTCTTAACTTTGGGTTATAGATATTCTTCTATAAAACAAGATGACTGAAATAGATTTTTTTTTTTAAATTTTAAATTTAGAACTCTTATTTGGGAGGAGAAAAAAATCCCACAAATATCTGGTAGCACTTTCCTCTAATTTATCCCCAACACAGACACAAATGTGCACACATATATGTGTGTTCACACATATCTAAAGGTATAGTTTTGAAAGAATAAATATATCTCCTGAATATAAATATATGTTCATATTTTAACTAATGTTAAAGAATGATCTTACTGTTCCTTGTAAAATTTATTATAATAATTAAAATGCATAAATTAAGTGTTTCAAAAGAGAAAAAGTACCATTGGGGGAAAAAAATCACATTCTTCAACACAATCAACCAAAATGGGTTTGTACATGAGCCTCTGTCTAAATGGCATCTGATTATCAGCAGAAAGATGTTAGAAAAGCCTGGACAAAGAGGATATGTCAAGGGCAGAAGTAATGGTTAACTGTGAGTCATCAATAAAAGACAATGGTGAGGTTGGAAGAAGAAAATTAATTAGTTCTAATGGATCAATATTAAACAGTTGCCTAAATTAAGGGTTATGTAAGGTCCTATGAAGAAGTAGCTACATGGAGACATGTAACATATCAACTAATATAACAAGTCTAAACATTTTGCATGAAACACAGTATGTGCTCAACAAATTTTAGTTTCCTTTCCCTGATCTAGGTTAAAACTTTAAAGTTGAAGTTTATCCTTAGTGAACATTTAAAATTTCTCAAAGGAACTATTTCTTCTATTCAATAGGTTTTTACGCATTCGCTTTTCCTAAGATACTACTTTCTCCTATTATCTATTGGCTAACTTCTACTTTTTTCCAGATCTCGACTTAGATATCTTTCTCCAGAAATATTTCCTAGAGTGTGTGTATACACACAAATAACCATGGTAGTTCCTCAATGAACACATGCTGAATGTCATAGAATGTACAGTTTTATTTATATGTATGTATGTATGTATACATATATATATATGTATATATGCCATTACAACATATTTTGAAGCCATCGTTACAATATATTTTGAAGCCATTGTTAAAGTTATAATTTAAAAAGCAGATACATTTAAGCTTTCCAAAAAATTCCTGATCCCTTCAGACCTACTGATTGATGAATCACATTTGCATTTCAAAAAGATGTGGAAAAACATGAACCTTTCAAAATTGAGGTAAGTTACAAGTTTATTAATTGATGGAAATAAAAAACATATTTTCTACAACTCTCATTTGGCATATGTCATAATGTAAGTTGAAAGAAGTTAGGAAATTTGCTCAGGCTTACACAGATAATTAGTAACAGACCTAAAACTGGACCCTTAAGTGCTGAACTCCCCTTACAGTGCATGGTGTCTTTGGAGAGGAATTTCTGCAATGAGCATAAATGGCTTTTAGTTATCCATGGGAAAGTAAAATAAAGACACAAAAGGTTGACTCAAGAGTTTTACCTCCTTAATTATACTATTCTATCGGGTATTCAGGGTTATCACTATAAAACTCCATTGTTTAATATGTAATTCTCATTTTGAAGTATTGAAATGGAAAATTGAATACCCAACATGTTGAATAATCAGCAAATCCTCAAAAAGAAAGAAAATGTTATTATTGTGTGGTTGGTACATATGCTTCCTTGGAGTTTAATATTATTCTTCTGGTAAGTAAATTATAAACATCTTCAACTGACTTACACCGTGTTTGGTTCAAGATGTCTGAGTTGACAAAATATAAAGTGATAAAATTTAAGTACATAAAGGTAAATAACCAAATTGTAATGGAACTTATTACTACACCTTTGTAATATATTTAAACATTTTGTTTAAATTCTTACCAGGTTATCAGAAATAACTGTCATTCTTTTTAAATAATAAAAAAGGATAATATTTAAAGGTATCTTTTATGAATTGGTAATTCTTAAGGGTTATTTTAAAAGGGACATTGTTTTAGATTTTGTGTATATATTGTATTCTCAAATGATATTTTCTTGCTCATTATAGGAGATACTCATTTCATGTATCTTTTTTAAAGTTTTTTTTTTTTTTAAGTAAGCATATTACATAGTGCAATGAGAAAATACATTGCCAATTTCCCTCTTGCATGAAATATATGAGCTAATAATTTGACCTAGAAGAAGTAGAATCTTTCTTTTCATTAGACTTCCCCTTTCATCAAAAGCTTTGTTAGTCCACTGAGTCATGACGAATAATCCCTTATATGCTAGGGTACACTGTTCTTCCTGATGAACTAACAAATTAAAATGTAATGTGAAACAGTGGCACTGGGAATATTGAGGAATAGCCCCTTATGTACAAAGAAATCCATGATTAAACTAAGATGTACATTTTAATTATATTCTTACCAAACTGATAATACAGAATAAAATACAGTTTGAAGGAATCCAAGGAAACCATAACAAAGAGCACAAGCAAGCTGATACCCCTTGTTTCTCCTCTACCTTCTGTCATGGGGCCTTCTTCTCTCCCTCCACTCCTCCAAAGCCTTGTTTCATTATGTCTTGGCAAGAATTGGGATGAAATCAAGTGATTTTTCATCACCTTCAGCTCAAGCTAAGGTAGTTATTTGTCTGATTTTTTTTGTTGTTGTTTTCTGTTTTCTGTTTTCCTTAAAATCAGTTCTCTCAAGGGTAAAATGAACCACAGTACTTATCAGCTCAATGCATACACAAGTGATACTGAAGGCAACTGACCGCGACTGAAGCCAGAGGTTAGCTGCAAATCCATTAGTGATTTTAAATAGTTGGGTAAAAACATTCTTTGTGAGTTTGTGATAATGCTGACTAACTGCAGAAGTCACAAAATAAGACAATGTAATTTGCATTAACGTCACCAGACAGATCCACAGAAAGCTTGAAAGAGTGCAAAAGGTTTCCTATGAGATGACCAAAGCCATTTTTGCTGTTCACATATCTAAAAGTAAAATTTCTTATTATCCTTTGACATATGCACTTTGTTTTAAGGATCATATTCTAGATATAGCTCTATAGAGTAGAAGAAAGCTAACATCTAGAAAATATTCTTGCTAACTCTGAAGCATTCATATCAGGGAAATATTTAGAATTTACAGAATATGCTGTGTATATTTTACAGTGTATATTGGAGGAAAAATTTAGTGACATAAATTTTATTTAAGCTTGCAAGGTTTTTTTCAGTTAGCCGGTGTTAAGAAACTTTCCCCCATAAAATCAACAATTTATATTTAAGGAAAAATCCATTTTAAAAATCTAATCTCACATTATAGAATTACAAATCAAAGTACTGTTTGCTTTGTTTGTATTTTACAATTTTCCTTCCAAATATATGGTAAACTTTCAAAAAAGAGCTCTCAAGTCAGACATGTTATCATCATTAAATCATCATCACACTTCTTATTTTAATAATTGTTAATTAGTAGATCAATAACATAATAGAGATTACACTGACTCATCAAAGCAATTTTAAAAAATGTTTCTTTAATGGAACTGTGTTAGTTTAAAACCTGAAGAAAATTTCAAAATGGTATGGGCAGGTTTAGTGTGGGTAGGATCTGGGGTAATGTAACTTTGCACCACCAAAATTTAGCTAAAAACATTTTTTGGAGTAGGGATGTTAGTCTAATATAGCTAGAGTCTTTATAAGAAATGCGAAAAATGTCCTAATTAATAAACAAAAAAGTAAGAAATTGCCTATTTTGTTGTTTCTGTTTAATATTAATGGCAACTAATATTTAAGAAACAAAAAGTTTATTATATAATAATAAGTAAAAAAATAACATGAAGAATACAAAATTGCCATTAGGCAAACACCACAGTAAAAATTATTGTAGGCAAAATTTAATAGTGGATGCTAAAATAATTGAGTGAAGCAGGATATTCACATAATCTCAAAGTAGCTTTCCCAATATATTTATTAGTTACAAAGGGGAAAATAGTAAATTTATAGTGGGAAGACCCAGCGCATGCTACCTTACTCAAGTACATCCTTAGAAATAAAAAATATCATATACCCCCTGATATGATGCACTGAGAAGGACACAATATTACTTCTGTGGCATTGCTAAAAATGCATAATCCCAATCTAATCATGTACAACATCACAAAAATCAAGAAGCCTTCTACAAAGTAACTGAGCACTGTGATTAAACGTTTCAAGGTCATGGAAGACAAGGGAAGACTTAGCAACGGTCATAGGTTAGTTAGTAGAAACCAAGGAAATAGCAACTAAATACAATTTGGGATCTTACTTTAAATCCAAGAACAGGAAAACGATATTTATGGAAAAAGTGGTGAAATTTCAATAAGAATGATGGATTACTTAATACTATTGTACCAATATAAATTGTTTGATCACACAAAAAATTTTATTATGACTACGTCACATGTTAACATTAGGGAAAGCTAGATAATGGGTATATAAACTCTGTGCCATTCTTTGCAACATTTCTGTTGATCTAAAATTATCTAGAAACTTTTGAATCCATATAACAGAGTTTTACATAGGTAATTTTGTAAATGAAGCCAACACATTTCAAAACTTTGTTTGTAGCTACCAAATTATTCCAATGGCACCTTTTTGCTGCATTTTATAATTACTCGCTATTCTAGCTTTTTTCTCTCCAAATTGATGAGATTATATTACCCCTTCATATTTTCATAATCGACAGTATGAACCAAACTAATTGTTAAGCCTGTGTTTTCTATTATCATCATTACATTTGCCTATACCAAAACCTCATGTCTATTTTATTATTTCATCAAATTCAAGTATTCACTGATTACTACAGCATACCATGTGTTGGGGGTAAAAAGATATGCAGTGATTGCAATATATCTACCTACATAGATTAACAAGATCTAGAAAAACAGTTTATGTAATTTACATTTTATATACCTACTCTAGCCCATTATTATGTAAATTAAAATTAATTTGATGGTGATTGACACATTTGCATGTTTGATGTTTATATTCTTGGTTGAAGAGTGGTTATCATCACTGACAGAATATCAAGAACCTGAAGAGTTCTGCCATCATTAGATTTGTATATAATTATATAAGTCCACATAGGCAGGAGGGATGAAATAAATTGCCATACAATGAAAATTTTCTAAGATAAACTTTATATCTCTGGAAGAGAATGTGGGAAGCACATCAAAAAGTCAAAGGTGCAGAAACACAGTGGAAAATTCCTGGCCGGGATTAATAATAGGAGGTGTATGTATCTTGAAATCACTTGCAGTTGGTCAGCAGTTCTAGATTCCCATTTAAATACTAATTTTATTAACTTTGTGCTTTTAATCACAAACTTATTTTCTGTTTTCTCCATATTTCATGAAAATATATTATTTTATAAAATATTTCATTTCAAAAAAAGCACAAATACTACTGTATAATGATGACACTAGCTGTAGGAAGTGACTAGGTGGTAGAGAATACTACATAATCAAATTTAAAATGTGTATTTATTACCTTCCAGGTAAAAGTCCAAATTTGCTTGAGATTTAAAAGGTCCATTAATACATAATAACTAACAGTTTAGTCTGCACTCAGTTGGAACTTAATATAGTGTGACTTTCCTATATTATTGGTAAATGCCTAAAGATGATGATAAATAAGGATTTACGAATAAAGGTAAAAATCTAGAAATTATTTCAACTAAGTTAAAGAGCCAACTCCTTTACTGTCCAAAATTTAATTAACTGTATATTTAGTGTTCTTTGTTGATTTTTTTTGGTCACAGTTTACCTAATATTTTCTTTCCTAAAAATGTTGTAAAGAAATGAGAGATTTAAATAAGATTCTGGGGGGAGGGGTGGGAGTTTTGAGAAGGGAGACTGAAAAAAAAAATATCAGGTAAAAGGGATTTGGGACACTTAGTAAAATATATAAAAGAAGATAAAAAGAATTGTATCACAAAAGATCAAAGCAAAGACCTGGGAAAGCTCCAAAGGAGATCCAAAAAAGCAGAAAAACTTAAATCTGAACAATGTATGCAACTTTTTCTTAGAATTAGCAGATACTCATAACATAAAGTACACAAAAAAAAAACATTGTTGTATTTTTTCTAAAAATATGTTTTTCCCCTTTTATACTTTGTTGCACATGTCAATGTACAGACGAACAGTACCTGGCATTATTTTCTATTACTAAAAGACATTCCATAAAAAGAATAAGGTATAAAAAACTAGCTTTTTCAGTAAGGGGTAGTAATATTTTATTTTAACTCCATAGACACAAAATATAATATTAATTTAATAGGAAAAAAAGGAAAATATTTAGTTAAGGGGGGGAAATAATGAGACCAAACAGCCACTGTGTAGGCTCCACGTGCTTTATAACATTTTAAAATTTGGCCAAATTTGGTCCAATTTTAAAGAAGTATTATTTTGTTCACCTGAGGCTGATGTACAATAAGGAGTGAGGTGTTTAATCAACCACTGAACTTTTTCATATTCTTCATCTGAAGTGAAAATTAAATGTAGAGTAGAAACAACCAGAACCCTCTGCTTTAGTCATGACTTTACTGAAAAGTCTTCAATGTTTCACTAATGCTCTCAAAAACAGATTCAAATTCTTTCACTGAGTTTATTGCTATCTTCCATTGCCTAGGATAGTACCTACCACATACTAGGTCCTTAAGAAATATTTTCTGGCTAGCTGGCTGGCTGCTATAATATTCTTTACTTTTATATACATTTTGTATTTAATGTATGCTATTTTGTATCATCACTTATGTTTTTATGGTACTGTATATTCTAAAAAGAAATTGTGTATTAGAACATTTTAGGAACAAGCCCCTATCCATGGTGGAGAAAGCTCTGACACAAAATCAAGGTTACACTCAGAGTAGGATGACTAAGCCTATAGACAAGTTTCTATTTTTTTATAGCCACCCAATGAGGTTTTTAGTGCATATCTACCTAAATAGGGAGAGTGCACTGGATATCATACAAAGTAAAGTTTATAGAGTGTAAATAGACCCCAAAAATAAATTGTTCGCTCCAAAATATTCCATCCTGCATGGTTTTTCTGTTCACAAGGCCAAGACCCTCTACTGAGGGGGGGAAATAATTAGCATATTACCTGTGTGTTAAAACCTTTTAATTCAAGTTGGAATTTACCAAGACAAGTGGGAATCAAATTTAAGATGAATGATCCACCCCAACTACTGAAATATCTCTTACAGTATAAATTCTCTGGATGAGTTTCAATTCTATTCTTCCTTTCAAGTATTGAGTTTAAGCACTTGAATAGATACTGTTTCTATATTTGTGGAATATCTAAAAAAAATACAAATAATTTAACTCCAAAAGGTCAAAGACTTTCCTAGGCTGAACCTCTCTCTGATCTGTTCCCACTTTTCCTCTAACTTTAATACAGAGTCAGGGTGTTTGGCTGAGAACCCTGACTCTACTGTTCATTAGTATTCTGTCCTTAGATTTAAATCGACTGTGTCTCAGGTTGCCAAACTAGAAAAAAAAAAAAAAATAACCATCTTTATGATTCACTGTATTGGACACTTTTTTTTAAAATTAGAGAAAAGGTGAAACATTTTATAAAATTTTTATCATAATCATCATCATCCATCATTAAATCTGTTGTTCTGCCTCAAACACCTCTTCTCTATGAGCCCTAACTGTTCCAGCAGTTGTTTAGCTCTGTTGTTCATTGTTTCCTTTTCTTTCAGAAAACTTAAAACCTAACTAAGGCTTTGCTGCCCACTGCAGGAGGAAATGAGGAGAAATAACCTCTTTCATGGATTCTTTGGTGGCTTTATCTCTTTATCACTAATGTTTTGATGGTTATTCTGTGACTTATTACTTGAAAAAGCTTGATTATAGATATGTGTGTGTGTGTGTGTGTGTGTGTGTGTGTGTGTGTATTCATCCTGTGAACTCAATACTAGTTTAATACATTATAAGTTTAATTAACTATTACAACTTTTATACCAAACTAAGAAAAATGACAGGGACTTAAACAGCACATATGAATAATTATTTTTGTTGTTAATTATAATGACTATATGGACATTCACACAAACTATCCTATTCAGTTTGTAATTACATTTTCCTGCTATCACTGTTTAATGGATCTATCCAAAACATGTAATCCATTTATTGTCTAGAATGACCCTAGGTAATATAGTAGGCAATAAATAAATTTTGAATGAATAAGTAAACAGATCTACACTAATATACTAATAAACATGAAAACTCAAACTACTCTCATAACAAGCATGGTAACTAGTTCAGTTTGAATACGTTCTGGTGTATTCGAGAAGAGTAAAGATTTAATACATATCATAAATTTTTAAAAGGAACAGAAAAATGTAATAGGTGAATGTTCTGAGTTGCATTTTTGACAGCAGAGTAGAATGCTTGGGGAGCTTCCCTCAATATTTCAATTGTAGTAAAATTTTGTTACAGTATTTTTCAGGGAATATAGGAAATATTTTCTTGAACTTTCATTTTATTATGTACCATATTACTATAAATATGTGGCTATTTGGCTGAGGTTTAATTTTTTTTTTTTTTTTGGTCTATAAAAATCTTTAGTTAATTTGTGTTGTGGGATTACACCTTTAAAAATAAAAAGGGTATACTGGAGTTCTTTGCAAACTGTGCACATAGTTGGTCTATAAAAGATTCATAAGATCATAGAATCATAGGTGTCTGTTTTTAAAAGCTGAAACAGACTTTAGAGATATTAAATTTAAGGACTTTGTTTTGAACCTGTGCAATTATAATAATGACCTTTAATTCTTTCCTAATGGCCTAGATGGAATTAATTGGTTATTTCAATATCAGGACTCATCCTGTCTGGAATTTTAAGAGTCTCTTCTCTCCCATAATGGGCTCCATCAAGCTTATTCAAAATGTTCTGAAAGCACATTTTTAAGAGCCTTGACATTCTCCCACTACCATTTCTCTTTCATCTTCTACATTATTTGCAGTGAAGAATCTATTTCGTTCCTTTGTAATTCTGCTTTTGTCGAGCTATTATTTAGATCTTACTAACAGTTTTTCTTTTAATTATGTTTCTCATATTAAGAAAATTTTATGATTGAAATCTGGATACTACTTACCAAATCTAGAAACTTTTTCCTATAATGAAAGTTACAAGCTATCAAATTTCTAAATAGCTGCCATGCTGCCATCTTCTGGTTATCTTGTAAGATTTTTTTTTAACCTTATAAACTTTATTCTAAAAATGTCTCTTGCTGTGCTTAAAATAATAGAAAAATAAATCTGTGTTAAGTCAAAGAAAACAATTTGAATAATTAGAGTCACTGTATTTAGAATTTGATTAGCCCGAAATCTTTAAGATAATGATAGTATCTTATATATTTAAGTGTGAACATTGAATAGGTAACCAAAGATATAGTGTATTATCCCAGAATTAATTACCTTGAGCTAATGAGAAGGTTCCATGACATTTTTTCTATCACATTACTTTTCATATAATTTTTCTCACACATTTTCAATAAGGCAGCAAGATGAATACACACTGAGTGAGAAATTCCCAAATCCATAATTTCTGTTACTAATTACTGATGCTATTTAATGGTGCTGTAGATAGCACTGGATCATTTTACCAATTTAATTGCCTTGTTTTCACTTTAAAACTCTCCCAGTACCTACAGAAGCAGTACAGTTCAAAGGCCCACAAGGATCAGCTAGAGAAGCCAGGGTTTCATATCTTTAAGAAGTTTTGCCTTTTAAGGAATCACTAAAACCTTTAGAGTCCTCTATTTATGTTAGTTTAAACTAAAAACTTTTGACTTATTTATTTATTTATTTATTTATTTTGCAAAAAGTCCTTTTCACTCCACTAGCATTCTCATCTTAGTAGCCTTTGAAACGAAGAATCGTTTATATATGAGACAGATTAATGTTACACTGAAAACTGATTTCAAAATGTAAGATATTACATACACTGCTTCAGATTCAAAAAGGAAGTGTCCTCGAGTCTTATGCTTTTTCAGATGACTATATGAAAATATAAAGCGTAGCAGCTCATTGAAAATCTGAATGCAAATGACCCTGTAAATGTTTAGCAACAGAGAATTTTCTCAACTGTTTATTAAGGGGAATCCAAAATCTAAAGCAGCTCATACAGGTGCTAATTTCATCCCTGTTATTAGTAATTAGTGATAAAATTTAATGGTGTTTGTAAGTAGCTCTCAAACATTTGCCATATTAAACAGGGTTTAAATATAAGGGGCCATTAAAATGTAGTTTTTAAGCTTAATAGACTTGGGCAAACAGGTATTTTGAACAATCAACACCTCTGAGAGCATATGCTACGTGTAAATGGCAAAACTGGTCTATTTGTTGTGGGCACTATGATGACCTTGTAACTGCTGGATACAGTGTGCATTTATGCAAATTGTAATATACTCTGATGGTTGATAACTATTCTGTTTACTAAACTGTAAGAATCTGAAATTCTTGTCAATACTTTGTCATGATAAAATTATTTTTTAGTCTCCTTTATTCACAAAAATAAAAAGTAACTCTTACCTATGTCAACCCCATAACTTTGTATTCATTACCAGCAAACTAACTGAAGTTAATATATTAAAATATTCACATAAATGTATATGTTATAAATATAATTAGCTAGATTGATATGATTGTCAAATGCCTTTACTAAATCTCTTCTATATTGTTACAATCAAAAGCATAATAAATTATTGTACTCGAAATTCATTCCTCTTATACACATTCTATACCTAAATCTGGGGTGGAGAGTGAGAGATTAACCATTTTATTCAATGTTTAATAAAAGAGTTCAAATTCAACTCAGAACATGTCATCTTAGGATAAAACTATGTAATAGTAAACATAGCTCATTTGCTCTTTCTTCTTGTTAGTAATCCCTACTGAGATTCCACCATATTGAATTTGAAGTTTCAGTTAACTTTAAGTAAATGAATATAAAGAATAGCATAAACAATAATATTAAG
The DNA here is from genome assembly GCA_028627145.1 of Eidolon dupreanum. Classification (NCBI taxonomy): domain Eukaryota; kingdom Metazoa; phylum Chordata; class Mammalia; order Chiroptera; family Pteropodidae; genus Eidolon; species Eidolon dupreanum. The sequence goes on along the minus strand of CM053509.1, from coordinate 112,965,748 downwards.
ATAAACTCCTTCATCGCTACAAAGTGTAAGAGGATAAAATTGACTTATAATTGTACAATACTGGAAATATTTCATGAAATGCAATGTACCACTACCTAAACAGAAGAATAATCAAGAGAGCTAGAGAACAATCAAAAAGAGCAAGAAGTACTGGGATTGAATTTAATTCCACCAACATGTTTTTATCTCCTTGCCAGACACTATGCTAGGTTAAAAATATAACTGTACCCAGCACATTTCCTGCCCTCAAAGTATTCAGAGTTCATCAAGGGAGTTAGGCAGGAAAACATCTAACTATTAAACAACATGATAAGAGTATGGATGCAGTATTTAGAATGAAAGTATAGACTTAACCTAGTAATTGTGCCTGTGATGACCAAGAAATGACATATGGACTGGGCCTTAGAGGGTGCTTAGATTTTTTGCCAAATTAAGGAGTGTATATTTGACGAAACGACAGAGTGGCATAAGGTTTGAAGTCTTTAAAGTTGTATTTGGTGGATGGGTAACAGGAACAGTCAATGTGACTATTGCAGAGAATGTGGATAAGTACAACTTAGGGACAAAAAAAAAAAAAAAAAGCAAGTGAAAGACCTTGAATACTAAGCTAATGAGACAACAAGGAGAATTTAAACTCTTCAAAAGAAGGGATGTGCCTTGATGATTTTACATGTGAGATATAATCTGATCTTCACAGTAGCCCTAAAAAAGGTAAGAAATACTATGTTCCTAATTTTATAAAAAAAATAAATAAAACGAAGGCTTAAAGAAGATAAATGCTTTGTTTAGAATCAGACAGGTAGTAAGTGACTCAACCTAAGTATCTCTCTCGAGGTCACATTCATCTCCTTAGCTACACTTCCAACTGGACCAAACTGGTGTTTTAAAAGATAAATTTACTGACACTGCTGGATGAGAATAAATTAGAAGAGGCCTTAAAAGCCAAAGAATAGTTAAGAAGTTGCTACAATTATCTACACCAGAAATATCACAGGTCTAAATCGATGCGAGGAGTCGCTGCAGGAGAGGCAGCTTTACCTTAAAGCCAAGAAGGTTGAGAATCAGGGTCCTCACTGACACAGGCCACTGCCAAGGCCCTGGGAGGAAGTCCAGCAGGACTTCTCATAGTCGTATACTTTTGCAATATTTTCAAATGCATTAACCACTGGTTAAGGCTGCTGGGTCTTTCTGCTCTGCCTTCCAATCTGTCACATTTTTGCTCCTATCCTATGGTGTTAGAGAGGCTACATGTATTTGCCAATCTAGCTAGAGATATTTTGGGCATATATTTAGTTTAGGAAAAAATGGGGTCTATTTATGCATTGCAATAATGTCCTTGAATAAGTAAGTTATAGAAAACTATCCCACTGTAGGAAAAGTTTTCAGGAATAATTCTGTGTCAGCTTATTCAGCTTTGAGATATAAAACTATAAGGTCAGAAGTCTGATCACAATATAAAGGTCCATTGGCACTCAGCACAGGAAGTTTGTGGATAGTGGAGGGGAAAAAAGTGGAGCTCAAAACAAGCCTGAGGACATTTCTGAATCATTGTGAGAGTAAATTATAAGCAAATTATTGTGTTCTCGTTCATACTTAGTCAAAAAGGGATGCCAAAGAGGGAATATATTGTATGAGGTAATAAATCATATATAATTATAAAAATACCATCCCTATTTTTTTTTTTTTTTTGGTGTAAATCAAATGAAATAGATTTTATCAGTGTTTCTGAGTTGTAGGGCATTAATCTACAGCAGTACTTCAAATGGCAAATCTACTTGTGTGTGAAGTCTCATGTTTTGTTTCCCATTGTATCAGATAATGTCTTAGTACATCTAACCGTCTAACCTGACAATATCTCATGGATCAAGACTAAACAACAAGTAAAATTGCCACTGACACAGCAAAATGATCAAACCGTACTAGAGAAAAGACAATTACATTTTTATTTTCTCTGTAAAAAAATATTATGGATTGTTGCCATGTGAACTGGAGATTGATGAGTATGCAACCAAAAAAATAAAGGAAAAAAATGTGATAAAAATAAAACTAAGGTCATTTTTTTCCCAGATTTTGAGATATTTGTCAGTCTTAAATATGTAATCTCTTATGATTACTGTTATTCTAATTAAATATTCACTTTTAAACAATTTTGCAACATGGATCCATTTCTCAGAAAAAAAGGAAACAACAACAACAAAGAGGTCGGGACATTGAGAAGCTTTTTAAAGTTGCTAATGGTGATATAATGGAGTGGTGAGTCAGAGAAAATTCCAGGGTGCCCAGCATGAGGTTCTCTGTAGAATACTAAAAAGGATTCTATGTTTGCATAGAAGACAGTGGATTTCAAGTATGTTTAAGGAACAATGAAACATCCAGAAGAAAATATATAAGGGGGAAATAAACGAGAGGATATACAGGAAATATATAGCTCTTATGTTCAGTCCAGAACAGAAAGTAGTCATATAAAATTTTTTTGACTCTGTTTTTATAAGTTTTAGTTTGTAATAAAATTGAGAGAAAGATACAAAGATACCTCATAAATCCCCTTCCTCCACACAGGCAGAGCCTCCTTGATCATCAGCATCCCCTACCTGGGTGGCAGATTAGTTACAATTGATGATTCTATATTGACACATTTGATACATCATAATCACCCAAATTCCACAGATATACTATGGTTTACTCTTGGTGATGTAATTCTATGGGCTTGAACAAATGTATCCACCGTTACTATATTATAAAGAGCATTTTCATTGCCCTAAAATCCCCTGTGGTCTACCTATTCTACCCTCCACTCAAGCCCCCAGCAACCACTAATGTTTTCACTGTCTCCATGGTTCTGCCTTTTCTCAAACATCATCTAATTAGAAACATGTGGTAGGCAGCCTTCTCAATTTGGTTTCTTTCATTTGGTAATTTGCTTTAAACTTCCTCCATGTCTTTTCATATCTTGACAGTTCATTTCTTTTTAGTGCTGAATAGTGTTCCATTGTCTGAATGCACCACAGATTATTTACCTATTTACCTACTGAAGGACATCTTGGTTGCTTCAAAGTTTTGATGATTACGAATAAAACAGTTATAAATATCCAAATGCAGGTTTTGTGTGGACATAAATTTTCAACTCTTTTGGGTGTATTCCAAGGAGCATGAATACTGAATTGTATGGCAAGAACAAGTTTAGTTTTGTAAGAAACCACCAAACTGTCTTTTACAGTGGCTGTGCCATTTTCCATTCCTACTAGCAATTCCTACCAGATGAGAGTTGCTGCTGTTGTCCCACATTCTCACCAACATCTGGTGCCATCAGTGTTCTAGATTTTGCCCATTTTAATAGGTGTTTAGTAATATTTCATTGTTTTAATTTGTGTTTCCCTAATAACATGTGATGTGGAGCATGTTTTCATATGCTTATTGGCCATTTCTGTGTCTTCTTTGGTGAGATCTCTGTTAAAATCTTTGGCCTTTTTTTTAACTGGATTTTTTTTTTTTAATTATTGAGTTTTAAAGAGTTCCTTTTATGTTTTAGATAACAGTCCTTTATCACATGTGTCTTTTGCAAATATTTTCTCCCAGTCTGTGGCTTGTCTTTTCATTCTCTTGACATTGTCTTTCATAGAGTAGTCAATATGAATTTGAGAAAAATAAAGTAAACATTTGTGATAGCACATAGCATAAGCAAAAAGGAAAAAAAAAAAAAAAAAGGTAAAGGAGAATGCCCAGACAGGAAATGTAACTTGGAAGAGATGAAGAGAACATACAAAACTAAAGAGTGTTAAATCTGAGGCTTAGAATGGGAAGCCAAAGAAAGTCCAACAAGGGAAAAATCAGAAAGGTAGTCAAAGTATAAGGAGAGTTGAATCTGGAAGCTTAAGTCAAGAAACACTTCTGGAAAACAACAACAACAACAACAACAACAACAACAACAAGATCTTCAAGAATGCTAGGACAATGAGGGCTAAGAAAAGAACATTAATTTTAATACTTAGGAGCCTACTGGTGAACTCAGTGTAAAAAGTTTTTGTTAAGAAATGGGGATGAAAGTCTGATTATAATTAGTTGAATAGTAAACAGGAGATATGAAAGGAAAGGGGTTAAACGCAATCTGGACTTTCAAATATATGTAAGGAAGAAACAAAAAAAACATATTCTAGAAGGGAATGTTACAAACTACTAAGTACAGTATGGGCTTAATTTTATAATAAAAACATATAAGATCGTCAGATAAATCTAGCTTTATACCAAAATATAACAATCTTACACCTAGATAAAAATATTTCAGGCAATTTTATTGTTTTTATTTTTTTGTGCATATTCTAAATGTTCTACAATAAATGGATTTTCTTTTGTGATAATAAAATACTGTAAATTATATATTTATAAAATATGCATTAAATATGTATAAAATATATTTATAAGATATAAAAAGATAAACTAATTGCTTAAGGAAGAGTCTGATGTTTAAGATAGTTTAGATTGAAGAGAAGGTGCTGGAAGAGTGGGTAAAGGTCAAAGATGAATTAAAAAAAGATAATAGATGAAAGAAGAATCTAGACAAATGGGAGGAGGTAGAATATATAACATGAAAGTAAAGGGGCGAACTTTGAAAAAGATCATCTTTTCCTCTCATAAAGTGGAGAAGGAGGTAATAACGGAATTAGAAATTGGCGAATTTAGAATGAATGAAAGTTAAAAGGTTAAAGAGTGAATGCACTAATTTTCGTAGCAATGTAAGAGCTTCAGATAACAGCAAAACTGAGGACAAAAGAGAACTGGAGCCTTATAGAATAGCTACCTAAGAGAGAATGGATAAAGGAGACCATAACTCAGAAAAAAAAATTACTAAGTATTATTGAGGGCCCAAGCTGAATCTGAAAATCATAACTTTTAATGGAACAAGTCAATATTGTTATTTTCTCTAACAATATGTAGTAGCCTAGAAGTAGAAAGAGAGTAAAAAGTAAATGTCTGTAATAAGCCATATATAGGAAAGGTCATAAATAGGGAAGCCATATATAGGGAAGAGTCAACAAGAAGTGAGTAAGGCAGCTCTTGAGAGGTGACATGACTGATCTGTGAGTCAGGCCCAGCAAAAATGGAAAACCAGGAAGAGCCCTTGGAAATAAATATCCAAAAATTAGAGCAATACTACGCAAATTACTAAAGTGTGATGGGTGAAAAACTAATTTTGAAAGATAATGACAGAAAAAAATTTTATAATCTAAGGAAGTTACAAAATTTTACGTATTATATCCAAATATAGACATCTGAAATTGGAAGGATGAAGGAAGAACAATTGTCTATAAACAATGAGTTTCTAACATGCAAAAATAACTTGTTTGATATTTGTAGCTCGGTAAATACTTAATAAAATTCAGAGTTGTTAGATGATGGAAGTGCCTAATATTTACTCTTGATAGAAGATGACTACATAGTAAATACCTAATAAATGTATTTTTACTGAGTAGTTCTTCATTGATATTAGTTATTTAATTATAATTTGCTCAGTTTATATAACTGAAAGGCCCATGGATATATTGTAAAGACAATGTTCACGGTTTAAGTGTCAATAAATGTGGTCATGCACATTTCTAGGTGAAAATGATACATATACCAACCAATTTAAAGCTTGAAAATGATAGTCACTCGAAAATTTAATGAACGTTTCTTAAGGGATGTGCAACACAAGCATTTTTATTCTCTAATGCAAGGAGATAAATGATTAGTAGCACATTTTGACAACTGCTCAAGCATAATGTCTTGGTTTTATACTAAGAGTTTAGAATGCATTTAAATAAGAAATACTTATAAATGAAAGAGCCACTTGACTGATTTTTTTTCCTTTCCATTTGAGAAGGAACAAAGAATCAGACATTTATTAAAAAGTCATCTACTATCAAGAGTAAATATTAGGCACTTCCATCATCTAACGACTCTGAATTTTAAAGGTCTTTTTAGTGACGAATATAAGTGGAGGATTTTTTAAATGGTGAGTTCTCAGAATACATTCATAAAAAGGAAAGTGCTTTCATACACATAAGTCCTCTCTGATAAAGTAAAGCTACCAGCTTAAAGCAGGCCTTTTTTTTCTATGCTGCATCAAGTCTAAACAAGCTAAAGAGGATGAAAAAAAATCCCTTCAAATACTGAAGAAATGAAAATATACTATATCTGTAACCATGTAAAAACTTCACTTCTTTAAAATGACTTTTTTCTCTTTTCTTTCTTCTTTATTCAAACCTGCCTTTTCTAGTCTAATAGCACCATAACTCACTTCTTATCTTTCTACTTTCCCATGTACTGCAGGACCACTCCCTTAATTAAGTCAGCATCAGTCTTAGGTCAGCATCAGTCTTAGGACACCATGACTAGCATCAAGACCTGAGGCAATGATCAAATGCCTTCTACCCTAGACCCAACCAAGGATCTTAAATCCTTTAGCCATCATGACCAATAAGTTTTCTCCAATATAACCTATCCCCTGGAGGCTATCAGGGAGCCAGGTGTTTGAGCACTAGCTCACCTGTGTCTCCAGGCTTGACACCATTTCCTTAATTAAAGCTTTACTTTGCTGCAAAATCTTACTCATATCTCATTTGGCTTGTAGGCAACAAACCCCCTTTATTTTGCTAACATACCTAAACATCAAAGGTATTTTCATTTTGTTAAAGCCTGATCTTACATAACCTATTCTGATTTTAAAATCATGCTAATCTCACTGTGGCTCTTATTACATCCATTTGTGATTATTATTTTTTTAATCTGTAGAAAGGCAAGTTTATCAAAGTAAATAAAGGTGGCATCTTTGTGACTTTTGGAGAGCAAGTCAACAAAACTTTGGTTAGATTAAAAAAGTAATTCCATTTGGGATTCTGAGAATCTAGTTACATTTTATTCACTGATTGATCAAAACTCATTTTAAGTTGACGAGTTTTAATAATTCTACTTGTTAGGGGAAGCATTTTGATTTACTGGTTTTTAAAGGTTAAACTCACCAAAAAGAAATAAACGAATTAATTGCCTCTTAAGAAATTGGACAGGCTATTACATAACTTGTTATAAGGTTCCCTATTAACCAGATGGGTGCTTTCTATGACATTTTAATCAGAAAACATTTTGGTAAAAAACTCAAACACATAGTACTCACAATCAAAAGAACATAATAAAAACTACAGATTATGGTTTAGTTTTCATGATGGATAGTATCAGCCTGAGTAATTTTCAAAATATATAAACATAGAACATTAAATTGTTGGATATTAAGGGAAAAATATAAGAAAAGTCTCCTTCAGAATCTGAAGTCACTACATCACATGAGGCAACAATTGGCTTCTCAGTAGCTGCATAGCCCAAACTTAATGTCTGGGTTCTAGCAGTGAAAAATTTCTTATTCTATTATTTGGTCCATCTTTACTTCTTTATACCCCTGTTCTACAACCTAGAGATTGCTTTTGCTTATGTTTGTATGGCCAGGGACTTTTCTGTGGGTTAATCTAGCTATATAGTAATTTACCTTACTAAAGATAAAAATCAGGAGGTTAGGAATTCATTTTTTATTCAACTCTGCATCCCCCAAATCTACAATAGGCTCTGACCTATAGTTGGTTCTTAATAAGTATTTGTGAAATGAATATACTCATCATTCTTTCCTCATATATTCTCTTAGGACCCCTAATACATGCTGCCAACTACCTCCAACCCTGCCTCCCCCAAAAAAAGATCTTTAGTAGAGCAGACTCATATTTTCTTTCTGCCCCCCCATACACATACACACACACACACATTCCACATATCTATACATATCTATACATATACATATATAAATATATATACATATCTATACATACATACATATGCAAAAATAATTTGGCATTACATTATATAATTTCAGCTCCTTTTAAGAGTAGGAAAAAGTATTATCAGACATGTAGGGATTATGCAAGTAGAAAAGACATGTCAAATTGCTTGAAATGTTGGGTAAATTTTTAGGGAGTTGTTTGGGAAAATATTGAAGTTACTACCAGCCTCACTTAACTGAACTCTCTGATAAACAAGGTAAGTCAATAAAATGTTCAGTGATAATCCTCACTGGTTGTAAAATATATCAAACTCTTATAAGAATCACAAAGTATTTTATCACTCTCAATAACTACAGTCCTGAAAAAAACTATGTTTTCACGAAATTGGCTCTTAATATTTAAAATTTAGAATTGTCTTTTTTTTTTTTAATTAAAGAGGCATTATTCTCAACACTAGTTGGCAATTGGTTTTACACACACACACACACACACACACACACACACACACACAGAGAGTTTGGTTGTTTGTTTCAGATACAGCAGTAAAATTTTCACTCATCCTAGTGACCTTCCAAAGTACATGAAACCACCCGGCCAGCAAGGTTAGCACTGTTTTATATGGCATCTTACAATTAACTGTACCTGCTTAATTTCTAAGATCTCTGCCCAGTATACCAATGGTAGCTTTGGGAAGTGGAGAGGAGGAAGAAAGTTTTTAACTTGCATATGCATTTTTTTTTTCCTTGGCTGTCAGAAAAGAAACTGTTTTTCTCTCTTTTTTTTTTTTTAATTTTTATTTTTTTAGTTAGAGTTGGCATTCACTATTATTTTGTATTAGTTCAAGTGTAGAGCATAGTGGTTAGACATTTATATGATTTATGAGTGACCACCCTGATTAGTCTAGTATCCACCTAGCACTATATATAGTTACCACAATATTACTATATTCCCTGTGCTTTATTTCACATCCCCTTAAGTATTTTATAACTACCAGTCTGTATTTCATCTTGTCACATTTTTCACTATCCTTATTAATACATGCTATTGTTAAAGGTGAAAACATGTAGCAAATTAGAAAAAATAAAACTTATTTAAAAGGAAGTTCTTGAGTGTTCTGATAGTGGGTTTGAACTATTCTAATGGGATACAAGAAAGAGCTTGACACATTAGTTTTACAATAAATTAGAGAAGGCAAGAGATGTAGATCTTATTGTTACACCATCTTCGAATAAGTTTCCAGGCGCCTATCTTAACAGAGTTCTTTTATCTGAGAGATGGAAATAGGACTAGGACACATACATTCTAATGTTAACATTAACATAATTAGAAATGTAGTGTAAGAGTTATTTTTTAATGTGCCAAGGTTAACTGATCTGATGATTATTTTTGATCAGCTTTTAAGCTAAGGAAGAATTATTTTCCACTAGAATTAAGTATTACAATCTATGTTCAATTCCACTCTCCTGCATTCCTCTCTTTCTCTCATAGAGCTAATTTAGCTGGGGGAAAAAAGCCTCATCTCTAGGACAGGACATGATATTATGTAATTGTGCAATATTTCATAATATGGCAGTATACTGTACTGTATTCCCTACCTCTAAAGCTCTCCTGTGGGGATATAGATCTGTTTCCCAAAAAACACTGAACCATACATTCATGTGTCTACAACACAGGTAATTAACTTATAAAAAATGTTTAAAAAGGGTAAATATGATGTCTACTAATACTGTGAATTCAGGAAGACATTTTAGAATTCCTGTAGTATTAAAAAAAATGTTTATTTGGCTTTTAAATGACATTACAAATTTTCAATTAGAAAGGTACACTGTCCCTTGACTATTTTGAGGAAGAATCAATTTGTATTCTAATCAGTGCTTGGCACAATGTAAGCGCTCATTAAGTGTTTGATGGATTTATAAATAAAATTGTAAATGTCCTGGGGAGGAAAAATTCCATTAAGCAATTCATGAATAAAAAGGTACATAATCTAAACAAGACTTTGAGTTAATACAAAGCTTACTCTTTAGCATACTATGTACCTGAAAGAGTGCAGTGTACTTTTTATATATAAATTGTTTGATTAGTATTTGGTGACTCAAAATATAATTTTTAATTGCTTATTAAATTTACCCACATTTTACATATGCATTTGAAATACTTAGTGTATATAAAAATTATTTGATAATTGCAAAATTTATGCTGCTGTCCTAAAAATTAAATGATGCTTGTGTATAAATTACATTTCAAAACAGTAATGGCAATATCTACATTTATAAAATGTTGTAAAATTTGTATAGCACTAACATGTAATATCTAAATGGACCCTTACAAAGACTTTACTGTTAAGTTGATTACCCCACTTTAATGAGGGTACCACAGTAGTTAGGAGCATAGGCTGTGGGTCCAGGCTTACCTGTGCCTGAACCCTATTTCTGCCATTTACTCTGTGACCTTGAGCAAATGTCTCAATGTCTCAATGTCTCCAAGTCTCAGGTAAATGACATAAACAAGTTTACAATGTTCACTTCATATTAGAAGAGATAATACATAGTGTTTAGCCCAGGGCTCTTCACTCAGCAACTGTACAACAATGTTTTATTAGTAGTGATCATTGTTAATCAGGGGTTGGACTGTTAAGTGACTTACTAGGAAACAACAGTGGTAGAAAATAGGCAGTAGAGATAATACAGCAGGTGAAGAGACTTTAAATTCTAAGCAGTCTAAGTTGACCGGTTTTTACTTTAGACCAATATTTGACCAGCTCATTTAAGTGGAAATCAAGTTAAACGTAAAAATTTGCTATCTGAAGGAACACTTTCATATTAGTTTTCAGAAAACAAAATAAGCATAATGTGAATATTTCAACCCTTTTTATCTATTATAACTCAGGTTTATACATATTGAGATTGTTTGGAGTACACTTTTATTCATTTATTATTTGTGCTAGAAAAGCTATATGTCAGTGAAGACAAGATATTAACTTTTTCAGCTGCTTAAAAAGCAATTTGGTTAAAATGATACTTAATTACTCTATTCATAAAGGAAGAATGACTTTTCAAATATATATTTATCGGCCTCTTGGTCATTAACATTAACCCTCCTCTTGAACTTAAAAAGGTATTCTCTTATTGAATGAAAAATAGAGCTTAGGAACACCATCATCAATAGATTTCTGTAAGGGAAAATAGGAAGAGAAAAAAAGGACAAAGTAGAAAAAAATGTACAATAAGCAAATCTTAACATGAGCCAAATTAATATATCCACTCAACAAATAGTGGAATAGCTCTCACAGAAGTAACTCTTATAGGAAACGGTGATCCTTATAGGAAAGGTTCACAATACAACAATAGCCATTAGATTACAGGGGGAAAGATTAAAATGAGGTGGGGCACATTTATAGAGGCAAAGGATGATAGGATGCATAAATCTTATTTGAAAGGTTTTTGGAGTTACTAAAGGTTTGAGGCAAGCAAGTAACAATCTCTCAGCAGTGTTGTGGCAGACACCCTGTATACAACCCAATATATATTTCCTATTCCATGTCCTCTTCTTGTAAACACATCCCTACTTTTGTTTAGATAATGACCGAGAACCTTAATTTCAAAGAAGAGGTGGGCAGGAGATTCAGATGTAGTTAATCAAACATCATGAGAAGTCTGCTGAGAAGTTTGTAGGAAGATCTGAGAAAAGGCAAGAGTAATGTGAAGAGACAGATTTCCTGCTCAGACTTCCCCTTGGAATGAGCCAATACTGGCAACTAGCTTTATTTCTTCACAAGAATATAGTGAACTCCTTTTTGTTTAAGTTACTTTTAATCAGTTTCTCAATTTCTTATGTTTGAAACTGTTCACAGCCATCACATACTCTATAACTATTACAGATTAGAGATTATAGAGATTAAAGACGGAATGAAGAGGTAGGTATGAAATTGTCATGTTCCAAACTTGTCTGAACAAGACTGCCATTCCATTACCAAAAACAAGAAATCAGAAGGGAACATGGTGACTCTGATGTTGGATATATGTTTGAGGTTTTAATGGAATATTCAAAAAATTAGAAAATTTAAAATATATATAAGGATGCAGATAAACAGTGGGGTATCTATGTAGAATTCAGCAGATTTGAAATATAAAACTGTGGAAGCAGTTAAAACAGGCCAAAAAAAATGGTTAAGGACTTTCACAATGTTCTCCATTTGGAAGATAAATGGAGAAGTCTGCTAAAGAGCTGGAAAAATAAATTTGGCAATGTAATATGGCTGCCAAATTAGCAAGTGCAGTCATATCTGGAGACCTAATCATGAGGAGTCATTTTCAGTGGATGTACTATTCAGTCTTTAAGAAACTAATGAGAATAAACTAGTGCTACGGATTGCTGCCAAAATGATTTCTAGAGACCTAGGACACTGCATGGGAAGTTCTGGTATTCCTCCTATCTAGAACATTCTCCATTTTCTTTTACTTTCATTTTCACCTACAACCACAGTTACTAATGGTTCTACTTGTTCTTCAGATATTAGTTTGGATAGCTTACTCTTAAATCAATCTCTTTGCATCACATGATTTTACTTAGTATTTATTGTACATTAATTTAAGTCTGTTTGTTTTTCCAATGGATTTATGAGTTCCCTAGTGAACCAGCCATGTCTTGTTCACCATTGTACTCCTGGAGGGAATGACTAGGGATTTCATAACTTCATACCTACCATCACCTCTCTCCTCAACTTGTCTGTCCAAATTGGCTGAAATAGTTTACAATACTGACATGGGGTGGGGGGAGAGCACAAAATTGTGCAGAAAGATCAGATTTTGAAGCAAAACAAATCATTTTATAATCTTGGATATTCTACTTTTTAGTTTTTGGCCTTAGGCAAGATACACAAGAATTTTAATCTCTTGCTTACTCTTCTATTAAAATAGAAATGATACTAGCTTCCTCTTATATTCTCCAGAATTATGTCTTAGAAATTATATGCATATATATGCATATATTTGCATGCACATGTATATGTATATATAGTTATATGTGTGTGTGTGTGTGTGTGTGTGTGTGTGTGTGTGTGTGTAGCCTACTTACTATTGGTACATAATAAATGATAGGTAAACTGTGGTCAAACAGGATAAGTAGAAGCTGCAGTGGTATTTAATGATGCTGACCTTAACTTACATATCCTTATGTTGCCTATATAATTTCTACCTCTTGAGATAACACTTCTAACATGATAATTTATTTCAAATAATATTCTTTGTTGTAGAGGTATTATTATAGTTTATAAAAACAATTAAAATATTTGTTTCCTTAGCCAGTCTGAAAGAAGCTGACAAATTACATGTTTTATGCTAAACAAATTTTCTGTTAAAAAATCCAAAACAATATATTTAAATTTAGGAATTTGGCTTTCATAAAGACTTGCTAATGGATACTGCCACATCAAAAGAAACAAAATTCATTATTTATTGGAAATATCTTCATCCAAATTGATTACTTTACATATTTAATAAACAATCTTATATTTTACCCCAAATAAGCTACCTAGTATGTCATAATAGCTAAAGTGCTGTGGTACATTTAGATAAATATCACTATTTAAACAATATATTCCTAGAACATAAAGAAGTATCTCCCCCAATGCCTTATTAGCTATAAATAAATAAATAAATAAATAAATAAATAAATAAATAAAAAGACCTTTTCAATATTCTGAAGTAGCTAAACATGTTGCTAAAACTTTTCTAGGACATTTCATCTCAAAATATCACTAGTAGCTAAACCACCATTATTGAAATAGCTTGTAAGATACATTCCTATAGTGATAGCTAGTGAACTGGAAAAGAATCCTGCAACAATAAGAAGTGACTCTCTATTATCCTATGTGTGAAATAATAATCATTATTGACAAGAGTCACAAGATATTAATGATAATAATGAGGCATAAAAGTTAAAGTTTGAAGCTAAGCAGGGATGGTCCTCATTAATACTTGGATGAGAGACCATCTAGGATTACCAGGTACTATACATTCATATAATAATACTAGCTATAATACTAGCTATTACTATATGAATGTATCTCAATACTTGGATGGGAGACCATCTAGGATTACCAGGTACTATACATTCATATAATAATACTAGCTATAATACTAGCTATTACTATATGAATGTATCTCAATACTTGGATGGGAGACCATCTAGGAATACCAGGTGCTGTAGAATAAAGGTAAAGTTTATTCTCTCTTAGTGGAACATTTAATGGGAAATAAGTATTCATAACTGAAGACTATTAGTTTGTATGAGCAACTGCTGTATTAGAAGACTTAATCAGGAAGCTGTAAATAAGTAAATTGCTGGCTGTCAAAAAAATTATCATTATTAAAATAAATGAGCTTCCCTAGGAAAGCTAACATTGATTTTGCCCATAGGCCAGCTCAAATATGAATCATGGGGACAAAAGCCATAAAAATAAAATAAATTTTAAATTAATTCTCCCTGTGTAGACAAACTTTAAAAATAAACTTTAATACTCATTTCTAAATTTTGGAACAACAAAGTAACCACAATGATGGTTGACTATACTGTCAGGCAGATTAAGTGGTCTTCATGACCTCTGATTTTTTTGCTTTTTAGATTAACATAAATATGATTAGATAATATCGAACCAGCTAGTACATATAGCCGTCCCATAGGTCAGACAAAAAAGTGATTTCAGACATGAACAGTGGTAGATAAAAGCAACTTGGTGATTTATATGTATTCAATGAACTGAAGGTCAACTGTTTAATGCAACCTTGTCTACTCAAAAAATTGACTCAAGAATATCTTTAGAGGCCAAATATATAAGGTATATATATTTTCTCATCCTGCCAAGTTTGTTTTCTCCACTATTTATACAGATGTGCCCCTAATAAAATTGAAAGTAAATTGTTTAATATAGCTAATTCTGCTTTTATTTAATCTAATTATTCACAATATTTTAGTTCACATTTTATCCACTGAAAGTAAAATAAATGGTTTGAAAAATGAGGGGCTTTCTGCTTATGGAGAAAAAAGTGTCCATATACAAAGGTGTCTTGAAAACACATTGGTTGCTGTATGGATGTCAATAGGTCACATGTTCTAACTGAAGGTTAAACAAATTTAAAGTTATCCATCTGTGTCTCAGGAAAACCAAGAAAACTGTATCTGCCATTGTGGAGCTAGTTAACCAGATCAATATAAAGGATAATCTATCATCTTCAGGAATCATATGGGTATTTTGGATATAGAGTTAAAATTTTGATTTCCTAAGGGAGGGAGAGAAAAAGGCCATTTTGGGAGACAGCATTGTAATTGCAATTGTCTTTGCAACATTAACTACAAACATTATTATTCCAGAAATGAAAACATAAATAGCTGGTAGGTGTGTCTTTTGGTTATTTGCTTGTAATAACTGACAAAGATTTATTACAGTATACTCATTTAACTGCTAAGTGCTTCACCATAGCTTACTACCTAATGTTCTCATCACAATCCTGAGATAGTGCCAGAATGTTCTCTGATGGGTAAAAGACAGTTGAACAATGAAGCTCCATATAGTGACCAAATGAGTTTTCTGGGGCTTTGGGAGGTTGGAAGCAGAGGTACCGGTAAAAAACACCCAGATATTGACTCTACCTCAAGTCTTTTCCCTAATGTGAGAAGTATCTTGACATTGATTCTGACTATAGAATCATCAGGAATCAGAACTTTATAGCTATTTCTTTTCAAAGGCTTACATAGTGTAAATTTCTCTAGCAGAGGGAATGAAGCCTCAGGTGAATTTAGACTAAGGTTCAGCAAGAATTGCGCTATTGATTCTATATGATTCTACCCTTAGGCTAAGGATTCACGTCTTCTTTCTGTTAAGGTTTTTAAAAATATATTTTAACCAATTTATTCCCAAATGTAATTTAACTTTATTGTGTGGGTGGCATGTTTCAGGTAGCTGGGGGCTGGGGATAGGAGTCTTCTCACACACAAGTGTGTTTCCTTCTAGCCATTCATAGCTTGTCTGAACCAGTAAACCCACACTATTGGAGAGGCTTTTGGAAATTCTCTGAATATTCCTTAGATATGTAGCTATATAAAATTTTCATATTTGGTATACAGAATTAGGGAAGCTAAAGAAAAAAATATGTATTATCCTTATTGTGATGGTTGTACACAGGTTAGTCTCTCTGTGTATGTTTTCTTTTTAAGCATTAAAATACTGATATTGGTAACTATAGTCATTTTTAAAGATTTTAAATTCATTATGAAATGTTGCATTACCAACAATTCTCTGAAATAGATTTCTATTATTATTTTCATTTATTGGCTACTTTGAGAGATAAATACATTAATCAAGACCTCATAGCTAGGAAGCAATAAAGCAGAGATTTGAATTTAAATAAAATCACAAGTTTTTGCTCATCAATTCCAAAAAACAAAAATTCTGCATGTGTATATATGTTTGTGAGTATATCCTTTTCTTGATTTATGACTTACATTCATCTTAATTCTTAGGCTAAGATAATTCATATCCTGTGACTGGACTCTCACATCATTTAAGTTCTTGTGATAGTAGATAGTATCCTACATATATATCTGCCAAACGTTATGAAATCATAACTCAATTTAGCACATAAACTTCCTGAAAATAGGTATAATGTAATTAAAATAACAAACTTTTTTCTTGTTAAATTATGTATAATTTTATTTTGAAAATATATTTTGGCTCATTAAATATTCTTAAAATTATAACTCAAATGTATGTTTATAATACTTAAGATAATCTCAATATATATAAAGCATATTATTTATCATCCAACTATCTCCAAATATACTTTATTTATCTCTTATGACTTAAATTTCTTTTTAACAAAATGATATATTATTAGATTAGAATTTGACCTAGCACAGTATTTCCAAATGACATTTATTTGAGAACTAATCATAATTTTTGTCCTATCATGTACCTACTATTCATATGGTAATTTATCTGATGACTTAACTGGCTGCTTTATTACATAAATGGAGCTTTATACTGCTGCTTTAATAAAAAATATATATAATTTTTCATTTTTATGAATTAGCCATAAAAACAAATACAGCAGAAACAAAAGCATATTATTAAATTTCAATTAGATATTGCTAACTTTGAGATATTGAACATGAGATATATCCTTTTTACAAACTAAGTATTGGAAATACTACTTGAGATGTTAAAATATACCAGTATAAAAAAATAAGTATTTCTTCATAAAGACCAGAAGGATTGAAAAAATTTAAAAGGTAATAAAACTTTCTCAATTTGATTTAAATTTACTAAGGTGACTTTGTATGTCTCAAATAAAAACAATATTGATGATCATGTAAAATCTTATCTGATAAAGCAAGCTTCATCACAAATTGTATTTACTAGTATTCAACACAAGGTATCAAAGTAAAAGGTCCAGAATAAACCTTGAATTAAGACAAATTGATGAAGCTGGGCTCTGGGACATACTAGCTGTGAAATCTTGCATAACTACATTAACCAATCTTAGCCTCAGTTTCCTTATTTGTTAGCAGTCATTGATGCTCAGTTCTTCAATCTATTAATTATTTAAGTTGAAAAATGTAATGACCTAATTTTCTCATTTCTATTTTATTTATTTGCTGGAATAAATAAATAAATAATAAGACATGCCCCCCTCTCCTACTATTTTGTTGTCCAGTAGTAGAGTCCACTGTAGAAAATGCAGGATGAATGCTTGATTCTTTTCTTTTGCATATAAGTTTTCAAGATAATGAATGACTTAATTGCCTCACATTCTCTGAAGAAGATCAATTTTTAAGATATCATTTTGAACAGATTTATGTGTTTGATAAATTTCAATTTGTTGCAGTGACTATATTTATTAATTGCAAATTAGCTCAACAGAGCCTTAAGTTGTTCTCTGAATTATTTTGCAATAACCATAGAGTCTTTTATAGTTTGCTTACTGATTTGAAAAGCTATTCCAGGTTCATCATTTTCTAGAGCTGTGGTTTGTCCAAGAAGACTTGGTTTCCTTTAGTAGGAAATGCTGTTTCAGTACCACAATTATATAGATTGAGTGTATAGATATTCATTGTTATTGGGTTAGTCATTGCTTTTTTTCTACACAGAGACTTGCATGTACACACATTCCAAGCATAAATGCATTTTTTAAGAAAAATTCATGATAAGTTAATACTGATAATTCCAATGAAAATTCAGCACTACAGAGTTTTTACTAAATATCTTCCATATTGCACTATTCTCATTTCCACATTCAAAATTCTATTTCTTGAGGATATAAAGAACAGAATAAAATACCCCATGATAACTTCATTTATTATACACTTTACACACAAGACAGTCTCAGAACACCAATCCTAACATTACCACCACAAATATGATTAATAAAACAATCCCCTATTTTTAGTTGTGCTACATAGACACATATAAACACAAATATATATAAACATATATATGTATTATATGTGTGTAAATACTTATGTACATCTATGTCAATGTCACCTATATATAACTATCATCTATATCTATGTCATATATAATCTACATATTTATAGTCAGGGCATATAGACACTGCAGACTATACTCTCTCCTTTTTAACCATTATTTAATTTTAGTTATATTAGTAAACTGTATTTTAAATGCTCACAATCATTCTTTATATGTAGCTCTAATCATATGGCTATCTGAGGCATATTCTGTAGAAGATTCTCAGAAAGAACTCAAGGAAACGATGGAGTTCTTATAATTCAGAGTTAGTTTTTTTAGAATATAACATTTTTGGCTTATTTTGTTCTCTTCTTTCTTGTGTATCATAAATATGTTACCACATTTTCTTCAATAATTAGGTTTTTGTTGTCTGGTATTAACTTATTTTTTTCCCTCTTTTTAGTCCTTTTTTTTTTTTTTTTTTTTTTGATAGATATTCAAATGCCATGTCTGTGCTTTTTTCTTTAGAGTTCAGCATTTGACAAGAATACTTCTTGTTTTTGGTAATTCCAGGTTGATATCCTCAGGTTCATGAGATTATCTTTCAATATGTAGCTTCAAATATCAGCAAGAAAGTTTTCTTTATTATAATTTTAAATATTTGTTCTTTTTATTTGGTTTTCTTCAGGGACTCCTATTATTTGTATGTAGGATCTTCTTTGCTTATCTTCACTATTTATTAGTTTGTTTTAAATCTTTTTTATCTTTTTATTTTCTATATATTCTAAAATATCTTCCTTTAACTTTCTTTTTCTTAATGATTTAGCTGTCAAGTATATTTGCTCTAGTGTCTTTAGTCTTTTCTGAAATTACTATTTATGTTATTTCTAATATTCTCTTGTGCTCTATCATTTAATTTCTGAGATTTTCCAATTCTGATTAATGTTGTTCTTTGCTTTATTTTGTGATGTTTCCAATTTACTTTAGATTATTTTGAAATAGTATGTTACAGTTTTAAATCATTCTGTGAGCGTGTTTTCCTGGCATGATTTTATTTTCTGTCATAGGTTTTTTTGTTTATTAGTGTTGTTTTTTAGGATTCAGTTAGCTAATCTAGGGATAGTGCCAGTCAAAAAATAATTTCTCAGAATTAACTGATAGAGATTTTTAGTTTCCCCAATAGACAATTATTGATTATAAAATAATACAGAAGTATATATACAAGTATTATACTGCTTAGTACTTCTAGTATGCTTAGTGTCTAATTGATAGTCTATTATAAAACTTCAGACAATGTGTAATTTGCAAATACTTTTGAAAAGATTTTTGCTCATTGACCTGCTAATAAAAGTCTTAAGGTAATAATTAGTTAATGGTTAAAAAAAAAAAAAAAAAAAAAACGTTCCTGTAGTTACCCTACATTCAAACAATCAGTAAACTACTCAAAACAGTGCTCACACCATAATCTAATTATTGATGGCTAACATGTTTAGCTTAGCTCTTAAAAAGGAAATAACTTCAAAATGTATTTGATAATGCTCACTTTCATATATTTAAATGTTTTCAGATGTAAAAGAATGCTATAATTTATAGTTTTTCCTATAGTATATAATGTTTAAATATAAAGTTATGAGAAAATATAATTTGCATATGTATTAGGTCTACTATTTTTAATATATCTTAGACAAGTAAATAAAATTTATTGGAGTATTTTACTACCAATACATTGTTATAAGGAATGAGGTATAGTGAGAACATTTTAAAAGATATTTTATCTTCATCTATGGTATTGTTTTTTATGTTTATAGACACAATAAAGAATATTACATAGAATACTGCATTTTAAAAATTAGGAAAGATCAATTTAAATTGGAGTTGATATTTTTGATACCACATATGTCTATAAACTAATAGCATTTATTTATGTATGAATATAGTGATATTCATTTTCAGAATATTTACAGCAAATCTAAAAGATATCATATTCCTTTGATTTCTACTAATCTATTAATAACTGATCTATGTTAAATATAATAAATAAAACAAGCTCGTATTTATCCAGTGGATATTATTTATAATAACATCTGTAACAAATGTGCAAGTGCTGTGGAATTCATCTTACTCTGCTTTTAAAATCATATTTCCTCTGATTTAATGTGACCAAGTAATGTACTTTGAGAAAACCTCTAAGTAGGATTTTTAAACTATGTGTCAAAAATGTATAATATTTACTATATAGAGGACTGTGTTGTGGTATGGTAGCTATTTTTGACAATAAATTAGTCATATTTATGTGACATGTTTTTAATATACAAAATAATTTTAAACAAAACCCATTGTATTAAATGAGGCACTAAGAGTTAGCAACTAGTTATTTAAGTTTCATGTACAATTACAAATTTTTTCAATATTTTTTGTTTTTTTTTTCTTCTTGCTCAGAAAGTAAGCCTAGCACACTACAGACATAAAAATTGATTTCAACTATAGAAACTTAGATTGTCATTATTATAATTTTTAGTATTGTTATCATTTTGAAGCTATCCATTGTTCTGAGAGCTATTCTGTTATCAGGTACTGGTTACTATTTCCATTACATTTATAAAAATTATGAGTGTCTAAAAGGAAAGTAATAATGAGCAGAACTCATATTCATTTAACAAATATTTATTGAGTAACTACAATAAACTATTTCTTTTACATAGTTACCTACTAAAATATGATATTTGGTCATTAGTCCCAAAATGACATGAGCTAGGAACTTCCAAGATGTCTTAAACTAATCTACAACTCTTGTTACTGTAATACAAAAATAAAATTCAGTTTAACATTTCAAGTTTACTTCTTAAAAGCTTTGGAAATATTTCTTTGGCTTTTGTAAATTAACTGTAAGAATAAAAATAATCAAAGTTTAAAAAGTAAATTTTATTATAGGGACATATAGGGACATATAGGGATATATTTTATATGTCATTTTGACATATATTGTTTTTATAAATTTCTTGTTCATGACCTCATGCTATTTTGTTTTAATTTGACTTTTTATTTCTTATATACATTCTATTTTTAAAAATGATGATACATGTATGTGTCGATATTTGTTAAATGGGGCAGAAGAAGGACCCTGTTTTTAATAGATAAACATGTATATTTTTTCTTATTTTTATGGCTGTTAGCATCCTAACATCTTCTATGTGGTATCAATTTCTTAATTTTATTAATCTATTGAGAAACAGAGTCCACTTCCATCTATGGACACCAAAGGGGACAGTGTTCCTACGTACTGACAGCTAGAGCATGAGCATATTCAGGTCATTCTTCATAATCTTTGAATGATGAGGGACTGACTGAATAAATCAGTAGAGTATACTTAAAGTAAAATTTTGAAAGTTTCTTAGTGAAAATAATGTAAAGTTAAGTAGTATGGTATCAGCAGTACAGTTTTCTGTTTTGATTTTTTTTTTTCTTTTTTTTTTTTTCATTAGAGACTCTGGCTCCCCTGGGATAGGTTACACCCTATATAAGTCTCTGGAGCAAGTCTTGGTGGGGTGAGTGGTATTCTAGGAGCAAGGTGGAAGGGAAAAGTCTAGCATCCTATCCTCTGAGAAGGGACTGTGATAAGGATCATGTGTTTGTGGCACTGGCTGGGAAAGGGCTTTCATGCCTTTCATGGGGTGCACATGAAGTGGTATCTCAGAGCAGGACACAGGGCCCTTCCTATGGGGACAGCCCCAGAATGAGTAGGCAACACCTGATACCTGGGCTCTCTTGAGGGGCTTTTCCTCGGTGCCTCCCGGCCCAGCTCTCTGGGCCAACTCCATAGATGATCCTTTCTTGGAGGTTCACAGTGGGCTGTGTGACCCTTGCCAGGCACTACACACCCTTGGCTTAGTTCCTCCACTGGGAGCTGAGCCCCTAATCCCTCAGAGGGACAATCCCTGAGAGTGTTTTGTAGGCACAGAGCTGTTGCAGACAGTGTGTGTGTGGAGCAGGTGATTAGGGCAGAGGCCTGGGTATTGGGGCATCAAAAAGAGAGGACCTAGTCATCTTTGTCCTTGGCACCATGCTTGAGGATTCAGGCAAGCCCCTCGTTGTTGAAGTTGCCTTTCTTATCAATGGGTGCCTCACAGTACGTCTCACTTACTTCTTCATCTCTGAAGCTGTCACCTGTGGTGGTGAGTAGCTCCAGAAGGCAGTCCTCCTGGATGGAACCTGAGGCCACCGCGTCAAAGCTGGTGAAGGCGTTGAGGATCACGTCTTCGGGGTCTGTGCCATTTAACTTCTCCCCAAACGTGTCAGGAACATGGTGAGGTCAGCATGTCACACAAGTCCTCCTTGTCAATGAAGCCATTTTGCTTTGGGTTAATCACACTGAAGGCCTCCTTAAACTCTTGGTTCTGGGACTTGTCAAACATCACAAAAACATTGGATGTGGCCCACTGTGGCCGCTTGTTGGTGGCTTTGGCCTTTTCTCAATTACTGGACATCTTGGCTTCAGCAAGGTGGGGCTTCCCTGGTGCGGAAAAGGTGCCCAGCTGGTGTGTGCAGCTAAGTGTGGAGTGGGCCACTAGTAGGGGCTGGGCTGGACCAGCAGTACAGTCTTAAGTAGACTCTGAGGCATGCCTTTAGCTATGTCCCCATTACCAACTCTTTCAGTTGCAGCCTTGCTATCAAAAGCTGTCCAATACATTCCTTTACTTTTAAACTTTTAAATGTTTTGTTCTGTATTGCTGCTTACAAATAAACTACAGAACAGAATATGGATTGTAGATATTCATCCATCAAGACAATATAAGAACTCTGGGACTGGTTTGCTGATTGTATTAGGGTTAAAGACAGGAAAATTTTATTAGTGTTTTAAAAAGGAATCTTAAACTGCATTCATTCTAGTTCCAGAGGTGTAAGTCTTATTCATTATAGTTTTTGGTCAGTCACTGAAGGCAAAGCTTTGGAGCATAACAAATGATGTAGTCATTAAGTATTTCTAAGATTAAGAAGAATTCAATGACTGCACAGTTGGATGGTAATTTTAAAATACCTAGGATAGTATGAAGAGAGTGAATGATACATGCATATTTCTAAATTCTTGGCTAAAAGAACAGACTGAAACTGTGTCACCTATCTCTTGTAGCCTCAGGCTGAGGTAGGCAAATGCAAAAGCAAAGTCCAGTTCTACTGTTGGTGATTTCCAACATTGTCTGAAGTCACAGGATTACAACATCTTTGAGATCAAAGAGTATGATATGAAAAGAATTATTCTCCAGAAATTGGAATGAGATACTCCAATCATCTAAAGCCACCGATCTTCCTTATATAGAAGCAATTTTTTATAACATGTCTGCTAGGGTTATTTTTCCCCAGATTAAAGATAATATTATTCTTTTTCCTAAAGGATTTGACTTGTAATAATGGCCAATGATCCTCATGCTTCTCACACAACCACCCCTCATCGCTCTCTATATACTGCCAAATTCCAATATGACCTAAAGAGCAGTTTACAGGGGGAAAACATTTCATCAATGGACAAATTGCAAAATTTTTCTAATTTATAATTAGAGAATTAGTAAATCATCAACTTTTGATATTGTTCCACCAAGGTGGGAGGGGCCTTTTTTTTTTTTTTTTTTTTTTTTTAGATCAAGCCAAATCTACAAATATAGAAAATACTGCCAGAGTTTCTATATCCATTATATTAACCTGGACCTGTGAATGATTCACTAGCTCTTTTGGCTAGTTTGAAAAAATATGAAGCTCCCATTACAAGGCCAGAAGTTACTTGGTGTATTATAGAGGAAGGAATTCAAAACATTGAATAAATGGGAATGTTAGAGGGTTTTTTTTTTTTTTTTAATATTTAACCCACCTAATCACTCCTAAAAACACCCTTCAGTATATGAAAGCAGTGAGTGAACCAAAATCTTGAGAAATAAACTGACAAGCAGTGCTATTTTGTAGACTAGCATGACAGTGAAAGACACTCTGGTTGAAAAGAGACCACTGATTTTAATGTGAATGGGTAGATCTTGGAGCAGTAGAGAAAAGAACAACAATTAACCACCAGAAGCAAAACAGACATGCTAACATAGTAGGGGAGAGTCTGGTAAGATACAAGTACTGCTAACTGCAGGGATATTTGAAGGTTAGAACTAATTGTGTGTTCTCTGGAGTCAAAATAAATATACAATCAAAGTCCCAAATAGCAGCTACTTTCTGTGGCCTGTATAACAGTCATTTATTATATGTGCTATGTCAGAAGAGTGCTAATTTTGTTCAGGTACACAATATTCATGAAAATAATTCCTTGTCCTACTCAGGCATGCATTCTTATATCTAAAAAACTTATGGTTACCTCATTCATATTGCTGACTTATTTAAAACTGAAGGACTGAGATAAAATTATGAAAGATAAAAGGAAGACTTCTAGAGGCTGCCTGGAAAGGATTCTGTTTTTTAAAAATAAATACAAGATGAGATTGCCACTCTTTTATACCTGGACTATAACCTATCTGGATAATGTCTGGCACTATAACAGCCATCTTGTGATGATACGACAACTAGCCTATGGGCCAAACTGACATGCCGAAAAAATCAGAGCAAAAAAAATCTATCTATCTATCTATCTATCTATCTATCTATCTATCTATCTATCTAACTATATCTATATCTATATCTAGATCTATATCTATAGATATAGATATAGATATAAAGAATCCTGAATGAATTTTTGGAAGAATTAAAATAATCTATTTTAAAGACTTCTATATCTCTGCATTTCTTCTTATAGGAGAGAAAAGAAAAGGAAAGTCCTCATTGTTTAGGATGGTTTAACTGATACTGCTTCATACTTTTGAAAAAATAATCTCAGGCCTTGCATACAGAGGAATGCTTTACTATAGCCAAGATGATAGAGATTCATGGTTCCTTACACAATCTCTTGATAAACTCGGAATCTCTCTAATAAAGAGAAGAGAAGGCCATGCAAAAGAAACATGGATATGCAATGCAAATCATTCTTTTAGGCTTCCCTAAAGGACCTACAGGGATTTATCATAGTCTTTGTGCTGTAAGAAAATAAGAAAGAACAGATGTGCCATGAATTAATGGACAGTGGCTCTGATTGAGGACCCAGAACATCACAAGTTCACCAATCGGTGTGAAGGTTTGTAGGACTTAGGTAATAAAATGAAATTTTGCCCCGCTTGACCTCATAATCAGCCCAGTGAAACACCCAAAGCATGTTTTTTTCTATCTTGTGGTTCTTCTATCAGTTCTTAGTATGCATGTGGAAAAAGATCACTAAGAAATCAGAAGAATTATTTCATCAGCCCTTTGGTTTTAGAAATAAGTGCTATTTAGGCAGGAAGAACCAATTAAAACCTACTAAGGTCATTCCTCCCTATCCAAACAATTAGTAAAAATCAGTATTATCTCTCTGGGGAAAGTCCATGATTAGTGTAGCCAACCAAGACTTTAAAAACATAGAATGGAGTTTTCTAGTGTATCCGTATTTAAATTTCTAGTTTAATCAGTAAAGAAATGGATGTCTTGAAGAAGGATACTGGATTAATGAATGATTAATTGATTAGTAATTCCAATTACAATTAGAGCCTTCTATGTGGTTGCCTTTCTTGAGCCAAAACTATAGCCTCTGATCAAAGCATATAGGTATTATTCTAATAAATACTTTGTTTTACTCTAGCCCAGAAAAGAACAGAATATATTTTTACCTGGGAGTAAGAGTGTGTAAATTTACCATCTTGTTTTATTGTTGTATTAACCTCTCAATGCTGCATCACAATATATTAGCCAGGGTCCTTAATTATGTAATCATTCCATATGACATAAGCTGTTCTATTACTTGATGGCACCAGATTGTTTGGACCAAGGTAGCAAGGAGAAAGTATTCTGGATATCTCAGTATAACATACATACATTAGTACTAAATACTAGTACCTGCAATTTTAGTGAAATGTGTGGGGATCCAATGATCTTGGCCCTAGTAGGGTAATAGATTTCAAAGTGAAGGACATTTGTACCCCTTCCATCAGCTAAGAGGCACAACACATGAGAGATTTATATATCTGGATGCAAAAAACAGCATATTTAATTATTCTGCTCTGACCCATTAACTAGTTACCTGCAAGGATGATGTTTTGATAAGGCTCAGGACAAAAGAAGGCTCTCTAATTTGTGTGGGTGGTAGCAAAAGAGTCTCTGCTACTGAGCAGATACAATGATGTACACAGTGTTTTGGTACATTGGGATATGTGGTAATCAGAAAAGAACAAGTCCCTAAATGAGACTCGCACTGGAGGCCACTGGAGTTTTGGAACAAATCCGTCCTTTCTTCAGCAAGTAATTAGTTTCCTTTTGACAAATAGCACTTGACCACCACTAGAATTTGATAGTATGACTACTTAACCATAGGACAAATGACCCTATAACCTTATTGAACTAGGTATTGTCTACTTTTCTCACAGTGACCTGCACAGAAATCTATTATGATGCAGAAGTAGAATCTGCTGAAGCAACTCTGTAAGCAAGCTGCATATTTCCAGTGCTACCCTGCCATCACACTGTAATCTCTTCTTTAATATACAATTCTAATCTCACAGTCAATGATCAGTTACCGTGGAGGAAAATGATGTAGCCATTTTTGCAATAAGTGCTGAATGATATTCTAGGACTAGCCAGAAATCAACCAGAATTGAATTCCCTTTTCAATTATACTTGACAGATTATGCAGGAGGTTAATGCTTCTAATGTGAGAAACTTTTAGCAGTGTATCTTTCTCTCCCCATCTTTCTGGAAAGGGTGACGGCCTGAAGTAAAAATCTACACTAATCATAAACAAATGGTTAGGACAGATGTTTGGGGAAATGGAAAAAATAAAAGTCAAGAGTTAATAACAAGGCAGTTTTGGTAAGAAAGACATGAAAGGACTTCCTGGAGTAATATGAGGATGTATGTGTTCCATCTGAATGCTAATTTTAAGGATAATCTGAATGCTTACAGAATGGAGAAAATGATCAGGTAGACAAGATGATATTCTTAGTATACATTGGTCACCTTCATTATTTAATATGGTTTGGGCCTGCTGAGTTTTGGGGGATGATTTAATTTATCAAAGGGAAATAACAATGGTACCCTTTAAGGGCAGAGAGTATAATATAGATAAAACCCAGGTTATTCTATGGGATGTTCTTGCACTTTGTATAGACTGCTGCTTCCAATAACATCCTGGTTCCAGTAATTTAATAGCTGTATAAATTTGGAAAAGTCATGTAAATTTTTCAGTTTAATTTCTTCAACTGTAAAATAAAAGGGAAAATTTTATTTATGTCTCATAGTTTTTATGAGTAAATGACAATATATGTAAGGCACCTGGAGCAGTAACTGAAACATAGTGAGTATCCTAAAAGTAATAAATAAAATATAAAGCAATCACATCTAGAGGTAAAATAATATCATAATAATCATAATAATAATAATAATATGAAAAACTATGATGATTGTGAAGCCTTTTCCAAGATTAAATATTTGGGCCATACCAGTTCCTAAAAAGCATTAACCACATGTAATATTAGCTGAAGACAAAAAAATCATAAATGGCTGGTAGGAGTAAACAATAAGCACCAAATATATCCTCATAACCAGTTGAACAAATGAGGTCTACAGTAGCTCTACCATTATTCTTTTCTTTAAATGTATTATATATATAAAACTAAATACTAACTTGTTTTCTTTTACTTTCCTTCCTGTTTATCTCATTTTTTGTATATTAAGTGTGTGGGTGGGGTATAGTTTTTCAAGGTAACCCACAGTTTGCAAGATAATGAAATGGATCACAACAGATGACAATAAATAAACAAAGAAACAAACAAACAAATAAACTAGATACCATTCTGAGATACTCTATTGATACTGGGTGTTTGAAAATTTGGGCATTTGTTTTTTTGGAAGAATGCCTTAATGAGAGATATTTACACTACCTGAGAAGTGTTAAAGATGTAGCTGTTTTATGGCCAGAATAATAGAATATAGAGGACATTAGTCAATATCCAACTTTTGAGGTTCTCTTTTCCTCTTCGAAGAATCGTCTATTGTATAACTCCTAATGAGAAGTAGGTTGAAGGTCCCATATAAAAGGCAAAGGGCTTATATAGTTGAAGATACAGGCATATGTCTTAGGTTTAGGTGATTGTTAGCGTTAATCAAAGGTCCAGTTTCACAGGGAAATTAGTCAAGGCAGATGTAAAAATGTGAAGGGTCCTTCAGTGTCATTAACATGCGGCATCCTGCTGCGGCTTTGGATGTATTCTCTGTTCCCTGTCAATACTATCTTTTTTAGAAGACTGGATCCCCAGCTTTTTATGTATCCTTCCTTCTGTTGCTGGCAATCAATAAATTTAATGTGTATCTATCTATCTATCTATCTATCTATCTATCTATCTATCTATCTATATAGATATGATAGATATAAACAGATATAGATATAAATAAGCAACTTTAAACACACACAAATATAGTAACACAAGGAGAATATTTTATATATTCTAGAAAATTATGAGAAGCTATACATCTAAATACGAATAGTGATTTATTTAAGGTTATAGAATTTTGTCGTTGAGCTTCATTAATTTTTGTTTTGAATTTTCTGTATTTTCATACTTTCCCAGTATATTATTTTTATATTCAGAAAAAAAAATCCCACAAAATATGTCAAACTTAATAGGTTTTGTTTTTTCCCTAGTTGTCAGAACTTTATTCTTCAGTGTACACATTTAACTTTCTAAGAGGACATAAAATAACAAAGAAATATATATGTAAATATGTCTCACCTGATAATTGTATGCCTATATTTATTTCTGCATTATAAATTAGTTCCTTTCACTGGAGTGGGGAGCCAAAAAAAAAAAAATTATGAGACTATGAGTATTAGAAAAAAATAACAAATTGAAAAGAGAGATGAGGGAAAATATAGTGGAAAATAATATATTTTTAACTTATATTCCTTCTAATTTGGTTTTATGAGAAAAAGAGATACATTTAAATTTAGCAGGGCCTGGGAACTGCACTGTTCTCTGGTAGAGGACAATAAATTAAGAGACGTGGTGAATGAAGGATCATAGAGCTAGATCCAAATGCCACCCTTGGGCAGGAAGTTTTGGTGAGCTAAATTCAAGATACAACAAATTTAGAGACAATATCTCAGTATACTGGAAATTATTTTGTCTATTTGGATTTTTTGTTTGTTTGTTTTTCTTGTTATGTTTGAGCTAAATATATTTTAAAGGATTGCCTAATATTTACTAGTGAAGACATCCAAATGATTTTGCATTTCAGTCATCATACTGGGAGGTAGGCAGGAATGGCAGCAGTGGAGCTAAAAGAAATGATTACACAGCATAATGTATATGTACATGCTCTGAATGTTCTGAGAAGTGTTGAAGCACAATGGACTTATGAATCACTGAATCCTGGGGTTTATTATTAGTTTTTTTTTTTTTTTCTCTTACTAGCTGTGGAACTTTACTATGTAACTAGCTAATGGCTTTTTAAAAAAATATCTGTACCTTCAGTTCCTGATATTAAAATGAGCAAAATATATAACTCTATGACTTGAGATATGTAGTGAATAAGTCAATCTACGAAGAGTATGTATCCCAGTTCCTGGCATAAAATAGGTGCTCTATAAATTTCAGTTTATATTATTTTTATATAATACTATTATTAGAATATGTTAGATCATGGACTCGGTGATGGAATGGATCCTAGGAAGCATTTGTTTCATGTCCCCAACCCTATGCATAAATGAAGAAGCTGGGGATGGGAGACAGTAAATATTTACTTAAGGTCACATAGAATTTTAGTGAAAGAAAGCAAGAATGGAATCTAATTTCATGAGGCTTAACTGAGTCTTTTTTCTATCTGATACACCTCACAACTTCTCAGATCTACACATAAATACTTAATACACATTTGCAAAAGGACATGCATGTACCTGAGGTTAACTACTAACATAAATATTTAGAAACTCTGTTTGTAAAATTCAAAGGCAGATATGTTACACTTTTCTCTTAACATTTGTTGGTTTCTTAAATATGTTGGGAAATACATGTAAGTATTCATGTTAAAAAACATTTCATTTGTATATTTGCTTAGATAAAGAATTGAGATGAGTATTTAATATGCTTATGAAAGACTATAAATTTTTAATATTAGAAAATATTTTGCTAATTTTTCCTTTAAAATAGCTAAGGTAAGATATTTTTAGACACATACATACATATTTATATACTCATGTGTATTTTTAATTATAAACTAAAATAAAGTAAAATATTGAGAGAATTTATGCTTAACATTTTTTTGTTAGAAGGCTTTTATATAATCAGTATTTCTTTTGAACCAATATATCTATGATTGTTTGCTTGGAGTAATTTTAAATGTAAATAACTCAAAACAAAAACTTAAAGTCTAAAATCTGGTGAAGTGAAACACTTTGTATGGAAACAAAGAAGCAAAAATCTAGTAGGGTGCTCTGTAGAAATTCTGAAGGATTATCCATTTCATTTCATTTTACCCTAAGTGAAAAGAGAAATTAAATCCATGTTAAAATTAAAGGCTATTAACCAAGGCTGATAACTCCAGTGGGTTTAAACAAAGAAAGAGAAGGGGGGAGAGAGGAAGGGAGGAAGGGAGAAAAGAAGATTTAGGAACAACAAAAAAAAAAAGACCGAGCATTAATATTAACTCTAAAGGCAGTGTGGTTGTTGTAATCTATCTTCCTATTGTGAAGGAAACTCTCTTTTTATGTAGCATACCAACTAAAAGCTAACCAACTATTAAAAAATGTATATACACACAAATAAAACACATTAGAACAATATATATTGGAACAATAGTATTTGTGAAATCCTATAAATAAAAACATATATATATATATATATATATATATATAAGGGTAATGTACATGCAACTGTTTAAATCATAGTTTAAATCATGTGATCAAAGTTATTAAGAGATAACTAGCCTAAACTGTCAAGCAGGGGTTAGCAAACTTCAGCTAGTGGGCCAAATAGTGTCTAACACTCATTTTTTAAAATAAAATTTTATTGGAACATAGCCATTCTTGCATATTGTCTGTGAATGCTTTTGCACTATAATGGAAGAGTCAAATTTGTTACAATAGAAACCTTATGGATTGCAAAGCCTATTTTTCATCTCTCTGGTAATTTACAGAAAATCTTTACCATTCTCTTCAGAAAAAAATTAAAAAAATGATAAGAATTCAGGTCAAAGTTGTTGGTGGGCAAGAAAAGAATCTTAATATCACTTAGGGATATGGTTTCAGAGTTTATTAATAATTGTTACACCTTGAAATTTTCTCAGCTAACACAGAAAGGTGCCAGTGTATCACTTTTTTTAATTATAAATGCTAAGTACACTTTATATCTGTTTCCTCAAATTAGGCCTTTTCTCCATTGCTAAAGAAGGTGAATGACCTTGGCAAAGGTATTTACCCTCTCTATGTCTTGTTTTACTTATATTTAAAAAAATTAAAATAAGGACTATAATATCTTGTAGTGTTCTGTATTATGCCTGCATGTGTTCCAAGTTTGGAAAATGAGTACTTCGTAAATGATAATTGCTTTGTTTCCTGCATATTTTGACAGAATATTTCGTACACACAGTTAACCCTATAAAGTAACAGCAATACACAAGTACTTATTAATCTTTGAATACACACACACACACACACACACGTGTATATATAAGTGTGTTTGCTTTACAAATTATTATATAGAAAAACAGTGAAAATAAAAATAAACACTAATAGCATTAAAATGAGAGAAATATATATATAAAGATACAGGCAAACTATGGCTAATGTTTGATGGGTATTGATTGATGAAATTTAGTTAAGATTTTGGCCAGCGACCTCATTGTTAGGTCATGACAATTATGTTCAGAGAGCAGGTTTAAGAACCAAGTGGGGAAGAGCTTTACTGTATTTCATGGTCTTAATTAGAAACAGAAATCTGTTTAGATGTCTTTAAATATGAGCATTCTAATGCTGTATGTTTCATTTTAAGCATGTTCCTTCGATCTTTTAAAGATTTTGAATTTTGTCCATCAGAATCTATGTTCTTAATGGGAGGCTCATACAGTTCTATCTTTATAGTCCTGATAGTTATTAAGACAACTAGCCAAGTACCTAAAAAATATCAAATTCTTAACAAGTATTTTTACAATAAATAAAAAATAAAAGGAATTGGAAGGAAGAGCTGAGAATTAACAAAATCAATCCCTCATAACTACAACATATTACTAGAATTGATAGTTATGCCATACTGATAGTTTTATCTAATATTTAGCTTTTAATTTTAAATGTTATATACATAACACATAAATCTCAGTAACTAGAATTCATTCATAATATAAGTTCCTGGTGGAAAATCCAACACCTTTTCTTGAGGTAAGAATCCATACAATTTTCCAGATTAAAAAAAAAAAAAGTTTAATAATTTAAAAGATTTTAATTTATAAGTTAAAAAGTAAAAGAAATGGAATGACTTGTTAGCATAGAATGTCTATTATCCAGGTATACTTTATAGCTGGAATAATCTACTTCAATAGGATTACATGTTATTAACTTTAAGTATAGTTTTTAATAAACCATTAAAACATTGTCTTCTCTCACTTATAGCTATAAATGGTGTTTCTATTTACCATATTTCAGTATTTTCAAAAAGGAAAGCAGGAGATATATTACAAAGTCATAAACTCTTAATTGCTGTTACTTGAATGACCTTGTTCACAAGAAAATTCAGTGGTGGCCCCATGTCAAATGTGGAGGCAAGAACAGTGGGGAAGAATGAGACAGACTTTCTGATATAAAGAGTATGCCCCTCAAGATAAATTACAGAATGTAATAAGTGGGTGTGATATGAGAGGGTAAATATAAGGTAAATAGGAGCTGTTTTCAATATCTAAAGATTTCTAATATGGCCAAAAGTTCCAAATAGTGGCATCCTTCAGTGGTAGTATTCAAAGTTATGCCCTGTTTTCTATGACATGTTGGATTGAATTAGGCCCACATAATAAACTTGAGGTAAAAAGACAGAATCTATAAATGCTTCATAGAAAGTCCTTAGCAAGAAGACATGAAGTCAATTACACTAAACAGAATCTACAATCCTAAGCAAAGACAAAGCAAGTCATAAAACCAAATGCTTCATAGAAAGTCCTTAACAAGAAGACATGAAGTCAATTACACTAAATAGAATCTACAATCCTATGCAAAGACAAGGCACATCATAAAACCAATCCTATGAGGTGGGCTGGCTATGAAAACCTGGTAATGGCTAGTGGAGGCTGCAATTAAATAAGTAACCAGGCTGTCAACTGTAGATCATCTCAAATATTTAGGACAGGGCAAGGCAAAGCAAGGGAGGGTGAGGCAGAAGCCATAGTCTGACACTCACCAGCACCAACAACTGGGAGGAAAAAAGGCTAGCAGGAAATTCATCTAGTTGTGTCCTGAGGAAGACTAATTTTCAGTATTATAAAAATTGCATAGCTAGGCATAGATGTTAACTTTCTATTTTTAATATTTGCTATTTGAAAATCATCTTATTGTTAAAAAGATAATAATATGAGTTTCTCAAGTTAAAAACAGTTTGTTCTCACCGAAATCATCCCCAGGTTACTTATCTTTATACCTGTGCATAAAGTACTGCAGAGAGGGATATTTCACAGCCCTGGTACCAGAAGTATTTACAATCAAAATTGTTCTCAGTGTCTTCTCCAGTGCTCTAAGTCTCCACTGCTCTAAGTTTTCACAAAGTTGATCTAAATTTTAAGGTGAGAAATCAGATTCTGGATAAGAGGTCAAGCAACTTTAGTAGAATGCTATTATATAAAATG